>QEPC01007720.1:21885-37777 GCA_003113815.1 Sphenodon punctatus | reverse complement strand
GCCCCGTCGCCCGCCTGTCTCCCCAGAGGGCGGGCGGCGGGGAGCGGGGAGGGGGCAGGGCCGTGCAGCCACATGTTGCACCGCGCAGTCCCACCCCCTCCCAGATTCCCCGCCGGGATCCCCCGGCATGTCTGCTATGGCGTGACGGGGTCATCCCGGCGGGGGATGAATCGATTGTTTTCAGGATGGGGCCAATCAGCCCCGTAACGTCTGAAAACACCTTCTGTCTCATTTTTTCTTGACTCTCATTGAGAATTAAGCTTCTCAGCTCAATTTCCACGAGAACTGAGAAATAAGAAAATTCATGACTCTTTCTCAATCAAATTTTTTTTTCTTGGTTTATTTACAAGAGCCATGTGTGTGCCACATTTCACACAAAGTCTTGTGTTCTGTTTCTGTCTGTCTGCCTGTCTGTCTGCCTCTTCTCTCTCTTCTTTTCTGCAGACACCAAGGGGAAAAACAAGAAACAGTACTGTGTAAAATGGCCACTGGACCATTTTTCACATGTGCAGCCATTTTCCAAAATGGCAGCAACACTGCTGGTGCCATTTTGGAAAAGGGGTTTGCAAGTGCAGAATGGCCTCGTGGCAGAGGGGAGGATTTGCACATGCACAATCCTCCCCCTGCCTTTTTTAGCAAGATTCTCGTGAGATTAAGAACATAAGAACATTAGAATTGCCATACTGGGTCAGACCAATGGTCCATCCAGCCCAGCATCCTGTCTCTGACAGTGGCCACTCACGATGGCTTGGGAGAAGCACCCAACAGGTCACAATGGGGGATCCATTCCCTGTTGTTTCCCCCCAGCTCCCATCATGTACCCTGATCCTGTCTGGCTAATGGCTGCTAATGGACCTATCTTCCGGAAACTTGTCCAAATCTCTTTTCAACTCAGCTATAGTACTGGCCCTTACCACAGCCTCTGGCAGTAGATTCCACAACCCAATTATATGCTGAGTGAAAAAATATTTTCTTACTTGCCACCCATGAGTTTCATGGAGTATCCCCTAGTATTAGTACTAGCTGAGAGGGTAAATAACTGCTCCTTGTTTATTAGTTCCACATCACACATGATTTTATAGACCTCTGTCATATTGTCTCTTCTCCAAGCTGAAGCACCCCAGCCTGCCAAGCCTCTCCTCATACGGGAGATTCTCGCACCTTTACCAAGATTTTCTCAAGAACTCTCTAAGGGTCCTTGATTCAGACGAGATTCTTGTGAGAATCAAATTGATTCTCGTTTCAGCTCTAGTCAATAATCCTTGGTATTCATTTTGTTGCAATGAGAATTCAAAGTGATCAAATTCATCAGATTTAATATTTGTTTGGATAGAGCCAGTGTAGCTCTAAGGTGCTGGACTTGGACTTGGGAGACCAGGGTTCCAATCCTGTCTTAACCATGAACTCACCAAATTGCCTTACACCTCTCCCTCAGTTTTCCATATGCAAAATGGGAATGATAATGACCTACCTCACAGGGTTGTTGTGAAGATCAACTAGAAAAAAAAGTTGCAAAGCACCTTGAGAACTGAAAGTGCTGTATAAATGATAGATAATAGTAATATTTAAGAAGCTGAAAATTATCTACATCAGGGTCCCTCACCAAGTAAAAAGAGCAAGATTGCACATCCACCAATAACAGCAGCCAGATTATTAAAGAAGAAAGAGATAGCACACTACATGATATGACTAGAAGGTACATGAACTGAGAAAGATTAAGAACTGACCCACGCTGTTCAGGAGGCAAAGCTACACAAGTAAAAGAGAGATCAGTACACAGAAACTGCCCAGGAGACAGGAGAAGCAAGATAGCTAATAACATGCAGTGGAGAAAGAGAGTCTCCTATCTTATAGAAAAGAAATAAACAGCTTGTTATGGGCCAGGACCTGCCACCAAAGGGCAAAATAAATCAGATTTACCAAAACACAAAGGACTGAGAGGAAAAATTAACTCGCAGTAAGTGAAAAATAGTGCAATGGCGAAATGGCCAAACTCTCTCTCAGAAATGAGTGATTGGCTGAGTTATTGGCAGGCATTGAACCAAATGTTTACAGCTGGAAATCTACTGGTGGGGCGGTGAGCTGAGGAACTGAGCAGAGAGATGCTATTCCGGAAAGCTTTCTACCTGTCTTGCATTTCCCCTGCAGTCTTCCCGACTGTTTACTGGAGCTGATCCAAACTTGCTGCCCAAGAAGGGGTTTTAAAAAGTCCATTAACAGAATATTTTGCAACACCAGCCCCTTACCCACGTTTTTGGTATTTTAAACAAACAAACAAACAAACAAACAAAATTATGGAACTTAATTTGACCACAAATATGAATTTATTTCTCATTATTTTCTGCTTTTTTCTTTCTTATTCATATTGCACTTTCAGTGTTCAGAGAGTTTTTCAGTCTTTATCTACCTCACCCTCACAATAACCCTGCATGGTAGATCATATTTTTTTAGGGGTGTGCAATTCGCTTTCATTATTATGATTACAAAAATGAAATGTTTNGAAGTACCTATTTCATCTCTACTCCTGGGGGCTTTATTGCTTCCCCCTGCACTACCTGAGTGAATTATTACAGATCTTTCTGCATTGTGCTACCTGCCGTTGTGCCCTAAGGATTTCAATTAGCAGAAAAAGGCAACATTTGAAAATCTGCAGAAGTTGAACCAAGTCAGTGCATCATTCCAGTCACCCGTCCTCTTGTGTTATAGCTGCTAGTTCCTTGGTTTTTAGGCTGCTGATTCTTAACCCTGATGCTTAACTCTGTGCCCTCTGACTTGTGTCAAAGGAAAGCATGGAAGAAGATACTTAGATCTCTGCAGTGTGTCAGGTACAGCTGATTGCAAGTGTTTTACCTTACAGTCATGGAATTGGAGGTTAAATTAACCTGGTTGTGGGTTTCTTCCTGCTAATAATTTTTAAAATCATGAATAAAACTGACTACGGTATCAAGTCTCTGTAAATATAAAGAAAACTGAGTGATTATATTAGGGTTGTTTGAGATTCCTCTTCTAAAAACAAGGGCTGTGTATTTAGGTTTGGCTAAAACACAAATAAACACAAAACCCCTTTTTGGTTTCTGTTTTTAAAACAGAATTGGCTTTGTGTGAATGTAATTTGAGCCTCTCCAATTTTCACTTCTAAGTTGATGTTTTTAACTGTTGGTCGAGCAGTTTGAGCATCTTTCAAATCTCATGGCATGTTGTGTTGGTTATGGGGTAGTTTAGCCCTAAACATGGGGATCTAGAGGAGTGGATTTTGTTTTTACGTAGGTTTATTTTTTATTTTTGAGTGCTTTGTGGCTTGAGGGCTTTTCCTTACTAAAAAAGCATCCCACTGGGTCTGGACTTCTCTTTGAATACAAATCTAGGGGGACTAGAAGAGTCACAATAATAGAATTTAAAGGTTGGAAATGGTCTGAAGAGGTCATTGACTCTATGCTCCTGCAGCAGAGCAAAATTAATTATAACTGTTAAACCTTCCCTGACAGTGCTTTATACAGACTTCCACTGATGGAAACTTCACAATCTTCCTTGGTTAGAGGTTAGAGAATTTCACCTAATATTTAACCTAAACTTTCCTTCAGACAATTTATATCTACCTCATCCTACTTTTAGTGGCCTCGGTGTACCATTGTTCTCTAGTCTCTTTATGGCAGTCTTTTATACAAGAAGTGCCATACTAGGCCTTTATTATTATTATTATTATTATTGTTATTATTATTATTATTATTATTATTATTATTTAACAGTAGCATTGGCATTAGCATTAGCATTTGTATAGCACCAGCTGTGTACCTGGTGCTTNAGCAGCCAGATTATTAAAGAAGAAAGAGATAGCACACTACATGATATGACTAGAAGGTACATGAACTGAGAAAGATTAAGAACTGACCCACGCTGTTCAGGAGGCAAAGCTACACAAGTAAAAGAGAGATCAGTACACAGAAACTGCCCAGGAGACAGGAGAAGCAAGATAGCTAATAACATGCAGTGGAGAAAGAGAGTCTCCTATCTTATAGAAAAGAAATAAACAGCTTGTTATGGGCCAGGACCTGCCACCAAAGGGCAAAATAAATCAGATTTACCAAAACACAAAGGACTGAGAGGAAAAATTAACTCGCAGTAAGTGAAAAATAGTGCAATGGCGAAATGGCCAAACTCTCTCTCAGAAATGAGTGATTGGCTGAGTTATTGGCAGGCATTGAACCAAATGTTTACAGCTGGAAATCTACTGGTGGGGCGGTGAGCTGAGGAACTGAGCAGAGAGATGCTATTCCGGAAAGCTTTCTACCTGTCTTGCATTTCCCCTGCAGTCTTCCCGACTGTTTACTGGAGCTGATCCAAACTTGCTGCCCAAGAAGGGGTTTTAAAAAGTCCATTAACAGAATATTTTGCAACACCAGCCCCTTACCCACGTTTTTGGTATTTTAAACAAACAAACAAACAAACAAACAAAATTATGGAACTTAATTTGACCACAAATATGAATTTATTTCTCATTATTTTCTGCTTTTTTCTTTCTTATTCATATTGCACTTTCAGTGTTCAGAGAGTTTTTCAGTCTTTATCTACCTCACCCTCACAATAACTCTGCATGGTAGATCATATTTTTTAGGGGTGTGCAATTCGCTTTCATTATTATGATTACAAAAATGAAATGTTTTATATTTTTTTCCTTTGTTATAAGAAGTAAAATGAAAAATAATAACAAAAACAAAAATGAAAATGAAGTTTTTGTTTTGAAATAATGGGGAAAAAACTGAAAGATGTATTTCTGGCTATAACTTCTTTGCTTAATATTCAATTCTGATGAACATTATGAAACTGATTTTAAAAGAAATTGAATGTTGTGATTTTAAGAAAAGCTCCATACACATTCCTGGCTACAAATTCTTTATCTCCTATTGAATTTACATGAAACCTTGAAGAACGACGTTGCTCCCCACGGTGACCAAGCCTGTCAAATTTCAGAAATATTGGATAAAGAGTCCGGATGTTATAAGCCATTAACTTGAAAATGCATTTCTGGCTGTAACATTTTTATATTCCATCCTGTTTACATTTGGCAGAAATATATTGCATACCTTTCCTGTCATCTCTGTCAAACTACAGTACAATTTGATAAAGGACCCCAATTTTATAAGCAATTGAAGTTGTCTCCTTGAAGACCATTATTCAAATAAATAGCAGCACATGCAGTGCCAGTCAGAGGCAGGCACCTGGCATGGCAGGGGGAGGGGGGCTGTAGGATGGAGGATGGGGAGCAACTCAACAGACTGACAGATACATTCACTGGCCAATTACTGCATGCTTTCAGCTTTACAGGACTAATCAGTGGTGGCTTCAAGGTGGGCACAGGGGGCAGCCCTGAGGTGGGCATAGAAGGGACATAACTGGAACTTTGGGGATAGCAGGAGACATGGTTTACACATCCAGACTTGCCAGTTATCATCACAATCACATCCTGCAGCACTGTGACAGAGGACATGAGAGAATCTCTATTGGCTCTTTCCTGAACAGATGCTTTTGACTTCACAGTAACAAGTGGGGGAGAGACGTTGGGGTGGTCACAGCTTAGAATGAGGATATTTGGTTGACATTTCTTGTGGTCAATTGTCATCACAAACAGATCTTATACCACACTGACATGTAAGAGAATCCCAGGCATAGACTCATTTTGTGCATATGCTGTGGAGGCTTATAAAATTATGAACATTTATTACATCTTTTGGATATTTGTCAGAGATTATACTGAATGTGTAAGATACAGCCCTGCCAAATATCATGTACACTGGTTGGACTAAAAAGATGTTACCGTAAGGCATACATTTACAGGTTAATTGCTTATACCACCAGGACCGTTTATCCAATTTTTCTGAAAGTTGGCATAGATAGTAAAAATGGAGAGGGGTATAAACTTGCCAAGTGCCTTCCATATTAGATGGGAGAAAAAGAAGTTAATTATATTAATGTATATGCACGAATGTGTATGCAGTTTTTTGCAAAATAACACAATTCAACTGCTTATAAAATCAGATTCCTTTATTCAATATTTCTGAAATTTGGTAAACTTAATGACTTCCATTGGAGGTACTATTATTCCAAGTGTCATCCAAATATAGTGAAAAACAAAAATTTTACAGTCAAAAATGTGTTTTATTGAAACCAATGGAAATCGAAAACGAAAGTAAAAACAAAAATGAAATGTTGATATTTATGAAAATGAAAATGAACAATTTAAATAACAAAAAAACCAAACAAATAAATCCCCCAACATGGGTCCCTGGTGCACACCTCTAATTTTTACCATTGGAAACTTTTTGCCTGTTCTATTTCCCCCTGCAGTCTTCCCAGCTGTAGAACTGTGACTGGGAGAATAAAAACAAATGTGACCCAAGACTCACTGGCACATGTAGTCCCAAGCCACCAGGTGTTGTTCTGGGAGTGTCCTGGGGTGGGTAGGCTGAGGCTGCATCCTCAGAAAATCTGAGGATGCAGCCCAAGCCAAGGGCTGCCCATGTGGGATAGCATCTGCTATGAGGTTACAAGGGGGAGGGGATGTGAAAGAGAAGAGAAAAATCAAAGTATTCCTATGAGGGGGTCGTTTTTCATTTTTCGTTATCGTTTTAATTATTAAAATGTGTCATTTCAGTTTTTGTTACTAACAAAATGTGTTTTTTTATTGTTGTCATTATCGGTATCAATTTCAAACAAAGGGTTTGTTTTTTGTATCATTATTGGAATTGGTAGACACACAATATCTAGTTTTATATACACATATATATATAAATCTAGTATATGTCAAAAAGTGAATGACCAAACAGAGGTAAATTAAATCTTTTAGTTAAATGTTTCAGCTTCCGCCTTCTTCAGTAACCAGTTGGATTTAAAGTGTAGCTGCTGGGAGTCAAGGAAACAGAGTGTAGAGTGTTGAGGGAAGAAGAATTCCAAGGCAGGTGATGCTGAAAAGGAGGAGAGAAGTACTAAAGATCAGGAAGATCTTAGGTGTTGACTTCTAGGCTGAGGCCTTGGGGTGTAAAGGGTACAAAGTCTGTATATCCGAAAGTTCTCCTTTTCTTCAAGTGACCATTGTATTGGTGGATTCTCTATGAGGAATATAGAACATAGGTTGTGGCTATTAGAGTTAAAAATGTTTAGAAACGGGTTGTTCTAGCTTCTTTGTGACGATAGCCGATTTGTGGTTTCTAAAACGTGCGCGAAGTTCAGTAGTTGTCTTTCCAATGTTTTGAATGTGGCATCCACGGCATTTGCATTCAATAACATATATGAGCTAGTTGGATTAGGTGATGTTCTGTTTAACAAAGTAGGTCTTGCCGGTTACACTGCTATTAAAGGTTGCATTCTCTCTGATGTACGTGCAGGTGATGCACCGACTGGAATTACAACTGCGTGATACTGGATTGTAGATAGGTGGTTTAATTTGGGCTCTTACTAGCAATTTGTGCAGGTTGGGAAGTTGACGGAAAGCAATGAGAGGGGGTTTGTTAATAGATGTAGCCAGACATGGTGAGTTGGCAACCAAGGGATAGCTTTCCTTACTAGCCAGATGAAAATTAGGGGATGCCGGGTGGAAGTCAACCCCAAAAGGGATGCGTTGTTGTTTAGTATTTTCACTTATTGGTTTTTGGAGGAGCGAGTCCCTTGTGAGAATAGATGCTCAGTAGATGCTCCTCCGCATCCCATGTGGAGGAGATCTCCTACAAAGGAGTTGCTCTTTGAGCTCGTTAATTCTTTTGAAGTAACTGGTGTTATTACAGATACGTTTAATTCTCAGGGCTAAATTATAGACAATATTCTTCTTTACATGTTTGGAATGGCATGAAATCTAATCTAAATATACATGGGCATCCGTTGATTTACTGTATAGATCAGTGATAATTTTGCGTTAGTAAATAGTCAGCAAAACATCCAAAAAAGGAATGTGAGAGTTTCTGGTCAAAGGTGAAGTTGTTGCAAGTAAGAACCAGTTTGACTAGTTCAGTAATCACCTCTGTAGGTGATTCCTTACAAGTTCTGTTGTTGAGGCAATTGTTCAAAGACTGGATACCATCATTGTGTGGTAAGTTGGTATATAGTGATGTTACATCAAACGTAACCAATATGGGGTTGGAATTGAATTGGTATTGTTTTATTCAAGACTTCAATCTTCTGAAGGAAATCATTAGTGTCTTTAATATAAGACACTTTAATATATTATATACATACATACACACGCATGCACACACACAACAGCCACAGAAAGAATCTCTCTGTATATTGATTCACACATACAAAATCTGGTCGAAAACCTTCCATCTTATATTAAAGCTGTCTCTTATACACATCTAGATGTGTATAAGAGACAGCAGGCAGGGGAAAGAAAAAGGTAAAATGTAAGGGTAAGAAATAAGGATTGGAAAGGTAAGGTGGTAGGGATATATATGGGAGGATTTTTAGTGCAAGCACCAGCAGATTCTGCAAATGTACCCTGGCAGAGCAATAGCTAACACAGAACCAGAGCCAAGGAGCCTAGTCCTGCAGTATAAAGGGTTGCAGTGCCCATACCCATGCCCAGAGCTCCCCTGATTGGTTCTGGGAGGCAGGAGGCATTGAGCAATCACAGGGTCCCATTCAACTGCCTGGGACCTGCTTGCTCTGCTCATTGGCCAGCGATTACATCCATAAGGTCCTTTCCCTTCCATCACAGGCCCAGTTCAAGAGTTCAACACTCTTTCTGGCTCTGAGATGTCTTGTCCCTCCTCTCCTCACCACATTTCCCTCCAAAAACACCTGCCAGGCTGCTAGGCAATAACATATAAATAACATATTTTGTTATCATTATTGATTTCATTATTATTTTTTGTCATTTTTGTAATTGCAATAATGATAATGAAAATGACAAATTTTGTTTTTGTTATTGATACAATGAAAACAACATGCACACCCCTATTTTCTATTATATCCCTAGCCAACTATTGACCTGTCTCTAACCTCCCCTTTTTAGGGAAGGTTATTGAGGAAGTGGTGGCTCAGCAGTTGCATGGGCATCTTGACTGCGTTGGTTTTCTTGATCCCTCACAGTCGGGATTTCATCCGGGTCATGGCATGGAGACTGCGCTTGTGGTCTTGGTGGATGATCTGCGCCGCTCGATTCTGTTAGTCCTATTAGATCTGTCAGTTGCCTTTGATGCGGTGGATCACGAGATGTTGGTGGCGTGCCTGCGGGAATGTGCAGGGGTGGGCGAGACTGTTCTTGAATGGTACCACTCGTTCCTGACCGGGAGAACCCACCGAGTGGTACTTGGGGAGTGTTTTTCATCATACCGAGACCTCACGTGTGGTGTCCTGCAGGGTTTGGTGTTGTCCCCCCTCTTGTTCAACGTATATATGCAGCCTCTCGGTGAGGTGATCAGAAGGTTTGGTTACGGTGTCACCAATATGCTGATGACACTCAGCTATTCCTCTCTTTTTCAACTGACCCAGACCCTGCAGTCTCCATGCTCACTCAGTGTCTGACAGCTGTGGGGGATTGGATGAGGGCTAATCGACTGAAGCGGAATCCCAACAAGATGGAGGTGATGCTGGTGGGGAAGGTGATGGAGTGAATGTCCACCATCATTGATGGGGTCTATCCGTTGGTTCCCCAGGTACGGGGTCTGGGGGTACTCCTTGATGCGCAGCTCCGCCTGGATGCTCAGGTGGAGGCTGTGGCGAGGGGTAGGGATGTGAGAACAGAACTGAGTTCGGAAGTTCGGTTCATTTCAGTTTGGAAATTCGGTTCGGTTCGGAAGTTTGGTTCGGTCGACCGAACTATTTGAGTTCAGTCTGAACTCCGAACTTCCGAACAAAGTTCGGAAATTCAAACCCCATTGAACTAAATGGAATATTATCTTTTAGGGATGGGCGAACAGAGCCGAGTTTGGAAATTCAGTTTGGTTCAGTTCGAAAATCGAGTTCGGTTCGGAAGTTCAGTTCGGTCGACCGAACTGGTCGAGTTCGGTCTGAACTACAAACTTCTGAATCACGCTCGCCCATCCATAGTGAGGGGTGCCTTTCGCCATTTACATCTGGTACATCAGCTTAGGCTGTAAGTTTCCGACTCTGACCTCGCCACCATCATCCATGCTTTCATCACCTCTAGATTAGTCTATGGTAACGCACTCTACGTGGGGCTACCCATGGTGATGGCCCGGAAGCTGCAGCTGGTGTAGAATGCGGTGGCTCGTCTCTTGATGGGATTGGCCTGCCAGGAGCACATTACACCTGTGCTTTGTTCTCTGAACTGGCTGCCGATAGTCTTCTGAGTCCGATTCAAGGTGTTGGTTTTAACCTATAAAACCCTAAATGGTCTGGGCGCTGCCTATCTGTGAGACCGCCTCACCCCCCGCGTATCGGACTGAACCCTGCGGTCATCGGGGGATGCCCTCCTTGTGGTCCCCCAAGCCTTCCAGGGGGCCACACAGGGAAGGGAGTTCTCGGTGGCTGCACTGAGGCTGTGGAACTCCCTTTTGGTGGGCGTGCATCTGGCCCCAGACCTTCCCTCCTTTCATAAAAGCTGTAAGACCTGGCTGTTCCACCAGATGTTTGACAGGGGAGATGGGTAGGGGTGGGGGGGAGGAGAGGGATGGGGATATAATAATATGTTTTATAGTTTTATTATTTTAATTGTCAATGTATACTGTTGTGAGCCGCCCCATTGCTGCCTGTGGCAGCAGGGGCGGGATACTAAATGCTTTTAATAAAATAAATAAATAAATGATTTTCCTCAGGATCTTATGCAGGCCTAAGGATGTATGAAGGCTCTTGCCTACACCAAGATAGACAAGAAAGGCCCAAAAAACAGGCCAGAGCTCAGATACACTCATAACTGATAAGCAGAAAAAAATGCAATTCATAGACTGACCCCAGATAGTAGCAGAGCCACTCTGAGCCAAAGCTATCACACACACACTGCAGGTGATTACAGTGAAGGAGTATACATGGGGGAAGGGAAGAGAAGAACACAGGACTGGGGCAACATTTCCACACATGGGCCCTCTCCTCTTCTCTATTTACACCCTGTCCCTTGGCAAACGTATTGCCTCCCACGGATTCCAATATCATCTCTACGCTGATGACACCCAACTCTATCTTTCTACCCCCTCTCTCTCCTCTTCTGTCCACTCACGCCTCGTCAACTGCCTCTCTGATATCTCCGCCTGGATGTCCCGACGTCAACTCAAGCTCAACATGGCCAAGACCGAACTCCTCATTTTTCCTCCCTCCTCTTCCTCTCCCTCTAACCTGCCCATCTGCATCGATGGAGTCACCATCCATCCTGTTCTCCAAGCCCGTAGCTTGGGCTTCATCTTTGACACGCACCTCTCTTTTAAACCTTACATTGACTCTGTTGCCAAATCCTGCCGATTCGCCCTCCATAACATTGCTCGGATCCGCCCCTTTCTCTCTACCTCCTCGGCCAAAACCCTTGTTCATGCCATGGTTATCTCTCGCCTCGATTACTGCAACCTCCTCCTTGCTGGCCTCCCTCGCTCTCACCTGTCCCCCCTTATCGCAATCCAAAACTCTGCTGCCAAGGTCATTCACTCTGCCCGTCGCTTCGACCATGTGCAGCCTCTCCTCTTCTCTCTTCACTGGCTCCCCCTTCCTGAACGTATCCTGTTTAAACTCCTGGTATTCACGTTCAAAACACTCCACAACCAAGCTCCCCCTTACCTCTCGGACCTAATCTCCCTACGCACTCCTGCACGCGCTCTCCGCTCTTCCTCTGTCCCCTCCCTCACTCTCCCTCGTTTCTCCTGCTCACCTAACCGCCTTCGACCCTTCTCCCTCGCTGCCCCCCATGCCTGGAACTCCCTCCCTACCCACATCCGCCTTGCCCCCTCCCTCCGCTCCTTCAAATCCCTCCTCAAGACCCACTTTTTCCTCGCCGCCTTTCCCAATGCCTGCTAGTCGTTCCCCATATACTTACTGTCTGCCCTCCTCTGCAGACTGCTGCAACCAACCTGATTGTAACCAAGCCAAGCACACGCACCTGAGACTTCGCATCCGCCTGAATGTTTGTTTGTCTTCTCCCCTGTCTCTCCCACTGTCCCCTCTCCCTGTCTCCCCTTCCTTGTCTTTTAGATTGTAAGCCACAGGCAGGGACCGTGTCTATTTCTATGTTCTGTACAGAGCCAGGTCACACGACTGGCACTATATAAATGTTTATAATAATAATAATGGGGGGTGGGATGAACACACACCCATGGAGTTGCTGACAGGGAACAAGGGGTGAAAACTAATACTATTTACACTGACACAAGGGAAATATAGGGAAGGGGTAAAGGGTGCAAGGCCAAGTCTGTCTAGGAATAAAGGGAATTCAGGAAAGGGGACATAAAGCACACAACATACAGCTCAAACATGGTACGAGACTTATAAGGCCACTTTTATACGAGCAGCCAGGGAAGCGCGTTCTTCAATGCAGTGCTAAGAAAAGCCATGCAGGGTGCATTTACACGCACTGGAAGTGGCTGCCTGCCATAGGAATTGGCGGCACACGTGGCCTCCTTAAAGACGCATTCTAGAAACCTCGACATCAGGGTTTCCAGAACGGGTCTTCAAAGAGCCTGCGGGAGGCTGCGCGCACTGCTGATTTTTATGGCAGGCGCCCACTTCCGGTGTGTGTAAGCGGACCCCGTGTGGCTTTTCCTGGCACCGCATTGAAGAATGTGCTTCCCTGGCTGCTTGTTTAAAAGCAGCCTTATAAGTCTCGTACCTTGTTTGATCTGTATGTTGTATGCTTTATGTCCCCTTTCCTGAATTCCTTTATAAGGAGTTCTTTGATAGGACACAGGAAGCACTGTAGGAAGGACAACAGCAGGTGGAGGTTGTCAAGGATGAAGAGAAGATCTGTAAGGAAGAGGAAGGCACATGGAAGAAAGTGACTGTCAGGAGTGGAAGAATCAGAAAAATAAGAAATCACTTTCAGACTCTTTCCACTGAGAATGGCTCTGAGTCTCCTGTAGGAAGAGTGCTACACAGACTCCACTAGAGAGGAAGGTGGCTGTGTGGCAACCAGACCTGTCGTCTCACGAGGTATGCTGTTTCCCTGGTGCATGGATCCAGGATGTTTTAGAAAGGTCGCAGAGACTCATCAACCCCACTGGTCATTATCTTGTCCTCCTTACCCACATGGGACCATAACTCCTTGCTGAATGCAACTTGACCACCCCAACAGCACCACCACCAGGAGTGGGCCAGATCTTGCCAAGTGCCTAAAATGATACTGCCAGGCATAGCCTTGAAAGCATCATATATGACTATGCGGCTTTGGGAAAGAAGGTGAAGAACCTTGGGGCCCAGGTGGTGTTGTCATCGATCCTTCCTGTTGAAGGTAGAGGCCTCAGAGTACTAGCAAAACTTTTCCACTTGATCCAGACTCTGGTGGTGGAGGGGAGATACAAGAGGGTCCCTTACGCAAAACAACTGTGCACTTGCCTCCAGGGAAGGGTGGAAACAATTGAGCATTTCCTGCTCTTCTGTCCCTATTATAAAGATCTCAGGGCTGTCTGGCTTCAGCCCCTTCTTGATGACTTGTGGTATGTGGAGCCTGGCCAGGGGTATAGGGGGCTTCTTTCCTTATTTAAAAAGGAGGTCGTGGTTGCTCTTGCAACTTTTGTATGGCTGGCCTCCCAAAAACGGAAAGCAGCAATTGAACCATAAGCTAACTACGATTCTCCCTAGTAAGCTTTGGGACGCAAATGGCAAGGAACCGGAGTTGTGCCAATCCAGATGCTGTATAGGCAAGTGGCAAGTAAGACATGTCCTTATTTACTTGTTTCCATTCTAAGGGGATCTTATTAGATATCATGTCTGATTATACCAATGAGGTTATTTTGCAATATAGTATCGTATGTGTTCTCACTATAAAGAGACTTGTATGTATACATTCCTACTATAAGGAGATCTTATTGGATACTATGGTTCATTAATGATGGCCATTTTGTTATAACATTGTATGTGTTAGGTTATTTTGGAACCTTAATGAGTTGCTGTGTGTGTTATAGTATTTTCTTTGGCAAATGGCGAAAGCTATGCCTAAATAAAGAAAAATAAATCTTTACTAGCAACATTGGGTATACCCACTGAATTTCCGGTACCCAATTTGGATACCTGATGTCCCAGAATGTCTTGGAATGTTGACTTCCTGTCCAGGAATATCTACTTCCTGACCTGATTTTTCAGTTTTCCATCCCAATTTTCCAGTCAGTAACCAGAAAATCAGTAAATTAGTACCAGAAATGACTGATTTCCAGAGATCAAGGAACCTGACCAGTGATTGGAAAGTCTGTTGAATACCCTACACGTTACTTGAAAAATGTGGGTATTACCTGTGAGTACCAATTAGGTTCCCATTTCAGCTCTTATGTTCAAAAACCCGATCAGCTCCCTACCTCTGCAGCAGAGCTCTCTTCTGGCCTGCTGCTGCTGGGAGCTGACTGACTGGCCCCAGAACTTGTTGCTCTTATATATTCCAAAGACACATGGTCAAAGTAAGCCACCACCTCCCCTTAAAGAGACAGGCACCTGGTAAGCTCTGGCCCACTCCTGGTGTTGGTGTTGGTGCGTGGATTGCATTCGGCAAACAGTTATGGTCCTGCCCACTTATAGGACAGTAGAGGGAGCACTAGTGATCAGTTTGTGGGAGAAAGGAACTAAAGAAAGGATGACATAAGGCCTATAACCAATGAGCTCATATTAAAGCCATCAAGATAGGTACATATACATAGAACATGTGATTCCTCCTCCGAGGGGTGACTGTCAGCCCTAACCTCTCCTCCAGTCACCAAGCTATAATGTGCTCCCCTTGCTTCCCCAAGCTCAGTGGCATTTTCTGTTACCATGTGTAACCGTAAGGTTGTTTCTCCTTATTGTGCTGTGTGTCTTAAGAGCTCTTGGTTTCCTCCACCAAACTGCCTTTTTACTTGCTTGCCACAGTAACAAGGCTGTTTCATACATATAGATTTCCTAAGCTTTGCTTTCTCTTTCCCTGTTCTTTGTATTTACATTTGTCACACTCCTTACCTGGTGCCTTCTCTACCACCATTAAAGCCAATATCTGTCCCGGTAACCACTCAGAAAAGCATTTAAGCATTTCCTTTCATTTAGGCATGTCATCACTTGGGTTTCTCCTTGTTTTTCCTGTCACTGGCTCTCTCCATGTCTCTCAGGGAAGTTTCTCAAACTTTTACCTCAGCTGAGACAGTTGTCTGTGAACATTGCTGTTTTGATGCGTGATGCTATTGCTCCCTCTTTTGGTGTTGCTGCTGGTTGAGGGGTTGGGAATCCCAGATGCCTGACCTTTCCACAGAATCTACCTTTACTGTGTCTTCGCTAAGGGTCCCAAGTATCTGGAAGGAAGACCGCCTCTTCCCACATGTCTGGTTGTGGCATCTGATGTAAGCCATGAGCACCCTCTTGCAGGTACCCTCTGAGCATAATGGTTTTGCAACGAAGATGCATTCTTGGTGGCTACCTCACAATTATGGAACTCCCTCCCCTTGGAAATTGATTTCAGTCCAAGCCAACTCATCTTCCAGAAGAGATGTAAGTTCTTTCTGTTTCTCCAGGCTGTCATGGGGGGTATGAGTTACTAATATGTCATGAATACATGGGTTCTCAGCAGTAACTTCTTGTAAAACTGATAGATGTAATTTGGGGGTGTTTGGTGTCTAAATGATCGGTGTAACATATAGAAAAACGTGGTGTGGCTTATCATGTGAATTATTGATTGGAACAGGAAATCAAATCAAGATACGCCAAGCTGGGTCCAGACAAATGGGTCTGCTCCCAATACACACTCAAGCAGTCTACATGACTCGAGACAGGTACTAGGGGAGAGGAGGGAAGA
>QEPC01007715.1:2052908-2068680 GCA_003113815.1 Sphenodon punctatus | reverse complement strand
AAAGAAGACACGAACACCATTCTTAGTGGAGTAAATCAGGCCGCACCATACTTTATTGTTAGCCTTATCGGGGAGGAAGGGGCTATGCCCTTCCGGGTCCTGTCAACCTAGTCTATTCCTAACTTAGGTAGAGTAAAATGTAGGCGGTCTGATGTCCCTCAGTACCGCACCTTGTCACCTATAGCTGCTGCGATGTCACACCTGCCCAGCCGCCCCCGGCCGGGTCAGGCAGTCTTCACTTACCGTGACCCAAGGAAGGAATGAGGACAGGCTACGACAACCCTGGACCGCCCCTGTCCTAGGGTCTTTCGCCGTCCAGCCCCCCTTCCTGGGTTCAGCGCGATGCTGGCTGGCAAGCTCTAGCATTCGCATGTACCCCATCTCTTTAAGGAGATGACCTGGCAGCAGACTATCCCTACCTAACTTACTGACTTGCCGGACCCCTGCAGTGCAACAATTATTAGACTCCAGTCCCCTTCCCACCAGTAGCCAATAAGATTCAAATGACACTGTGAGGAAGGCAAAAAAACCAAACAGGAATTAAGCCAATTATCCTGCTGGCCAAAATTCCTTCCCGGCCCTGACTAAATTCAGCAACCAGTATTACCCACAGTATCACGGGGTGGGTGGGAGGGTGTTCCCTCGTCGTCAATCCAGGCGCGAATGGCCTTTCTTGCGCCTGCCACAAGATGGCGGCCACGAGCTCCCGCACCTCGCGAGAGCTCGTTTCGCGCCGCTTTTCTTTCCCCCTACGCCGTGCGCCACCCCCGCAGCGTGTCCTCTTCTGGCCCAGCGGCGGAAGGACAACGGCCGCCACCCCCAAACCGCCACCCCGATCGGGGGGGGGCCGGGTAGGCGACGAACATTGTCCTCGGGCCACCCACGGACAGTGAGATCACAGGAGGGGCTACCCAGCTGTCCGGCGGCCTCCAGGGAGGGGTGCTAGCGCCATCTGTGGGGGCTGGCATAAGCCCATGAACTGCAAGCAGGAGGCTGCCCCTTTAAAGGGCTCCCAGTGCTGCCTGCAGGGGTGGCAGTGGCATGGGAACTAAACACTGGTTCCAGCTGCCTTCCTTCCCATGCGTTCTTGTTCTATTATCATCCCCATTGTCCCTTCAAACGCTTTTCTTGGGAAAGAGGTGCCTGGGCTTTGTCCCTGTTTCTCTCCCCATTCATGCACCCCCCTGATCCCCCCCAAAGTGGGACTTTGACTCCTGAAGTAGTGACAGTGGAATTCAGCACCCAAAGAGGGACTTTCTATTCTAACTAAAGACTGTTGGGAGGTATGGGAAGGTTGAAAGAGCTGTTTAGGTTCGAGAAAAGATTGAAAGGCCAGTAACAGGGTTCAAATATTTAAAAGGCTGCCGTGAAGAAAATGGAAAACAATTCTTCTCTAGTGCCACTCAAGATAGAGCAAGAGGCAATGGATTTAAGTTGTCAGAAGGCAGATTTAGGTCAAGCATTTGAAAAAACAACTTTCTAGCTGTAAAACATTTGGGCAATGGAACTAGTTGCCTGCCAAGAGTAAGTTACAGAATCTCCTTCACTGGAGGTTTTAAGGAAGAAGTTGGATAAACATCTGTCAGGGAGGATTAGGAACAGTGAATCTTGCCTAAATTCTGGGGTTTGGATTATAGGGCCCTTGGTGACATATGATTTTTCAGCCTGTATTAAAACCATTTAGGCCATACAAAATAAACTCAATTCTCACTGATGCTAGCAAAGCTGGTAAGGCCCTAGACTGCTGGAAAACAGAGTGATTTGGAATTTAGCACATTGAAATCAAATCAGCAGCTCTAAACCATCTGACTCCCTTTCACATTCAGCATATTAATGCTACACAAAGCACTGCCACCATAATCTTATAAATACTCTACCTCCAAACCCTCCAACTGCTTAGTCTCACTGCATGTAAGTGTTTGCAGGATTGGGATAATAGGAACTGAGCCTAAAGCAGGGGCGCTCGCAGTAGAGCTAATGAATCTTCTTCAACAATTTCCTGCTGAACAGCTCTTTGGGTAAAACAATTTCAACCTACTAGTTTCAATACTACTTTTAATTAAGTCACAGCAGCATGCCAGAATTCCCCAGTATGTAGGAGCAGCCCTTTATCAGCCTTGTCCAACTCATCCCCTACCCCCAAGCTCCCAGACTTGTTTTCCCAGCCCTTGGCAATATCTGGCAAGCATTCCTTGTGACTAAGTCGTCAGAGGCAGGGGATAGCACTTTGGCAATCCTCCAACATCAGGGATTTCTAGGCTCTGAGTTTGATGGCCAAAGGATGCCATGAGGAAAAATTAATGCATACAGTGGATTGCTTAACTGTCTTCTACACGCTAGGATTACTCTCTTTGGGGGTTTATCTGACCACCTGCTTTGGAATTGGGAGTTGACAGTGTCACTGCCTTCCACTGCTTCTTCACTAGCATCTTCTGCTATGCCAGGAACATGCATCTCCGCACACGTTAGCTGAAGCACATTTTGCTCAGTTCCAGACAAAGTGCCTTGTTAGCAAATCCTAGTTCCTTTTGCTGTAAAACACAGGCATCAAATATCATGCAAATGCTGCTACTACAGAGCAATATAAAAGCTGTGGCCAGCTGCTCTACAGTATTTGCTGCAGAGCAACAAGAAATTATTCCACAACAGCAGCATTCACACCATGGCTACAGCCGCAAGGATCCAATGAGGGATTCTGCTTGGAAGGGAGCATAGTGCTCTTCAGCTAAAATTTGTAGCCATGTGGCCTAGAGCAGGCGTGGGGATCTTTCCCCCCTCAATTTCTCCTGCAGGCAGATTAACAAATTTGAAAATTAGTACAAGCTCTACAGACTAGATAGGCTGGGGTGCAGTCAGGATGGAAGAAGAGTCAAAATCAGGAGTCTATGCCACAGATACATCTCCTGTTCTAAGGTGCATGGCCTCATCTGTGCTCTCTTCCTCTCAGCTCAAACTGAGGGCTTGTGGGTTGGGACTGGCTCCCTGGGCCAAGTTCAATATTGGAATGGGATCAAATAGTAAACAGCTACAGGCTGGATTTGGTCCATGGGGTAAAGGTTCCCCACCCTATATAGATAGGACACTGAAGTTGAATGGTGAAAAGATCCTCCAGCCTGAAAAGGGTGCCATATTAAATGAAAGGTTTGATCTGCAAGCTAATTAGTGTGGCTTGTGATATAGACCGGTTTATAGGAGCACTTTTCAATATAGGTTTATGTTGATAAACATTTCACAGGTTTTTAATATTTTGGCTTTTTAACTGTATGTTAAATTCTTCATTTACAGGAATGATACAGATCAGAGTAAGAGCAGGCTGGTAGATACAGTCTCAAACTGGGGACTGAGGAACCGGGATTTTATTCCCTTCATCGGACCATATGATATTTTGCAAGGTCGTTTTCAAGTTACCAGTGATTCTAGATACTTACGATGCTCTACAGGGGCCTGATTTACAGAAAGTAACCAGTACCTACCATCACCAGGCCGTGGAAAGTAGTCTGCAGCAGGTGTGAAGATTATTATTATTATTATTATTATAAGCATTTATATAGCACTAACGCTGTATCTGGCGCTTTACAAAAAACAAGATAGACATGGTCCCTGCCCGAGAGCTTATAATCTAAAGCCAGGCTCTGGCCATGAAGCAGGTTTTGGCCATTGCAAGCAAAGGGAGGTAAGAATGACTAATCTGTATGGGCTGGCTGCAGCTTCCCTGTACTGTGGCTTCCCAGTTAATGTGTATTCTGATCACCTCCCTTCCCCATCCTCTCCCTGGAGATGGCTGTGGAGCCAGTAGGGACTGAAGCCATCCAATCTGTGCAGCCAAAGTCACTCCTTAATGGGCAAGGGGCAAGCTAAAGCTATCTCCAGTAGGTACATTGGTCAAATAGAAAAAAACAAACCTTAGGTACTTTACGGGATCAGGCTGCACTCCTACAACTGGGGCGCTCCAAATCCCATTGAAAATCTGTTTTATTACAGAACCTCACATAAGTGGTGCTTCTCTATTCCTCTGTAAACTGCTCTGTAGATTGTAGAAAAGACCACTGCAACTAATTATTAAATCATCATCAAAAGCATTGTCATTCTATTTGATCTGTGATAAGACTGTAGGTTATTTTGAAGCTTTTTATAAGATAGTATTGTGATTGAATAGTCAGCAATCTGCTAACAATACTATTTTTAAAACAGAGGTAAGAAACTAATATTTCCACTAAAGTAGGTTATTTCCTCTAGTTCTTGTTAGAAAGATTAAATGAACTAGCACTAACTTCGCTAAAGACACTCAAACTTGCCGGAGGTGTGTTTCAATATGCCCAACATTTGGTTGTTCAGTGTTTACACATGAGTGTACCCACTGGTGTTTACTCTGCTTCTGAACCAGTTACTTAACCAAATAACTTCTTTATGTATAAATGTTAAGTGATTTTTTCCCTACTAACATTTACTTTCCAAAAAGCCTTCATAAAAAGCTGTTAATACTTTCCTTTGAAATTCCTTTCTTTACACAAAGATTTTAAATTCATTCTGGTTGAGTGCAGGAGTTATGCCATGTAAACCAGTATTCTTTATCTGTGTGCAAAGTGTTACAATCTCCTCTTCCACCAAAGTACATGATTCTAATTGTTATAACGCAGAAGCAGATAAAAAGGCTAAATAGGGAATTAAAAACAAAGGAGAAGGATCAAATATTGCAATTGATAAGGTCTTGGGGGTGGGGAGGGAAGTGGGGGGGGGAAGAGTTCTTGGATGTATTTTAGAGTTCTAATTTGTGACCACTCACCACAGGTGTAAAAATGGGGGGTCTTTATTCCCTCCTCCAAACCATTTAACAGAGCCGTAACTGTAAATACAGCCTTGGCCCCAACTACCTGAAAGGCTGCCTATTCCTTCATGTCCCGTCACAGCCTCCTAGGTCAGCCGGGAGCCCCCCTCTTGTGCATACCATCTCTCCTCATGAAGTTTCTACAAGGCTGTGTAGAAAGACATTCTCGGTGGCATGGCAATTCGTCTAAGCCTGGACCTGCTCATCTTCCGGAAACAATGCAAGAAACTTTGTTTGGCCAGGCATAGGGCAGGCAGGAATAGGGTTGGCTAGGGGAAATTGGAGGAAGGGCTGTAGGAGGTTAAGGGGCTTTTTAGTAGTTTTATATGCTGTAAGATACCCTGAGCCTTATTTGGGAAGGGCAGATTATAAATTTGAATACATAAAGTGTAGCAAGACTTACATGGCAAGCTCTAGGAATGGACACTGACCTGGGGTCCTACCATGATAATTTGCCATTATACAACTGTCTTCTTGTTAAAGTGCTTTGAGATTGACACACATAAAAGGCACTTTTAAAGCCTCAAACATGCCTGTCAATTGTCCCATATGTTTAAACTGCCAGACAAGTATAGTATCAGTGACACGAGTTACAATAGGATTCCTTTTTGTAACATGAGTTACAATAGGGTTAACATTCTGCCATGTACTGTAGTACATGGCAGAAAGTTAATTTCAGCATCTTGGCTAGTCAAAGGCGTCACTTCATTTCAAGAACATGGCTAGTCATCTCTCTCTACTACAAAATGGAAATATATGCCTCAATAAAGCCCAAGATGGGAAAGAACCAAACAGAATGCAGCCACCATAGGTTAAGTTCTTTGTCGCTACATGAACAACAAACTAATGTGCTTGAATGCACTGCACAAACATTGCATTTTCAAACTACTGGAGTTTAGTAAATACTGGGTGGAGGAAGCTCTGCATTTTCTACACACAGCCTTTGGAAATTCCTTGAGTGTCTAAATCTGATGCACACTAAATTAATGGCCCAGTTTGAGCTCTTGGACCTAAATGAGATTCAGTATCACAGAATGAGTCCATATAAAATATGTAAATGCATTTAACTACACAGCCTTTCCTCATACCCCTTTATTAAGAGCACTAAAAGTCTGAAACAGTGCAATACAAACTAGGTCTCCTGAAGCTGAAGTTGTTGAGTCACACTATCAAGCATGTGTGTTGAGTACAAAGTGGTCTGTATTGGCTAACACTAAATTTTGTTCAACAGCTAGGAAGACTATTTAAGTTGGTTATTACCAGAACCATAGAGTTTCATTATCAATCTGCAAAATTAAGGTAAGATTTATTTATTTTAAACCTGAAGTTTATTATTCAGTTCCTGTACAAATAAAGTAACTCATTACAAAATTCTGCTTGCTAAAGTTTTCCCCATGATATACATCAATGCATGAATACAGGCATAACTTATTTTTACACAATATGTTACATTAAACAAATGGTTATAGATGAATAAGAACAGTCTACTGCTTGCACGGTCTCCTTTATCTGAAAACTGAAGGTTTTTTTTTCTCATTAACCACACCTAGAATTTATTGTTTTTTCTTTAAATAACTTTTAAATTAAAGTATATTTTTTATACACGAGAGTGTCTCTCAAGGCACTAGTTCCTTTACAATCAAGAAACATGAAAAGAAACACTTTTCAAAGTTCACTAGTTCATGCAAGAACTCTGAGAACTAGGAGAGGAGCACTAAATCAGGGTCCTTAAAAAGAGAACGTTTGCCAATGGAGGTTACAGACAAAGCAGTTACACAGAAAACTGCATTAACTAGGACTGGTGAGCAACAGATAGAGCAAGCCAGTCGGAATGTTAATGCTATGGCAGGAAAAAGAGAGGGGGGAGGGAATTAAGATTGCCAAATGTCCTCCCCTTATAAATGTGTAAAGACCCAAGCAGAGAGAGATACTGACTGAAAACTAGCTGTAAACCAGAAAACATTAAATGTCACCTTTGACAAGACGGCAAAGACTTTTATAGGAATGGTGTCAAGATTGCAAACACAGTTTCTTATACACTGTATAAATGACATGGGCAGTGACAATGAAAACAAGTTTTCACAAAATATTACAAAGCAACTACTAAGCGAGGCTAGCACATGGAGAAAACTAGGGCTGTGGAGTATAAAGTCTGAAGATGTGTTCAAGGACAATTACCAAACTGATAGGTAATGCTCTGACCAAGGTGAGCTCCAGTGACACTAGAAGCTGGTCCAGAAGGATGGCAGACATTTGGATTGTATGCTTTATTCTTTGCAGGTGTAGATGACAGTGAAAAGAAAAGTTCTGCACACGAAGTTCATAAGCAGCCTGCCGGCTACAAAGCATTTGTGAAGTGAACAGTAGGGTTAGCAACAAGACCCTCTTTTAAAGTAATGATCTTGGAAATTTAATAGAAGCCTTGTGTTGTGTTCTGCACATGGTCCATGGAGAGAGAGCGAGGGTGTGTGTGTGTGTCCTACTTCCAACACACAGTGCTCAAGCCTACACTCAATAAAATATAACATAATCTGAAGGTACTGCATGACACTTTTCATAAGAGGATAGTGGATAAGCCTTGCTATCCTGGCCCCTTTCCCTTTCTTGATAAGGCAGCTGTGAGAGCCTTTGTTAAGCGTATAATGGATGTGCATTCATTACAATGTTCTAGTATCAGAGTAATGAGTTATCTCAGAGCTTTACAGATGTGTGTATTACTGTGGGAGTGTGATAAAAAGGCCTTTGATAATAGCTGCTGCAGACAAGGATACATAATAACCAGCTTCTAGGAACTATTTTCGGGTGTAGAGCATGGTATCGCAGTTTAAAGCAATAGCTTATCTTCTATTCTCATTTTAATCTATTCTCTGAACTCTGTTAGGATGGTGATGATTTTATTATAATACACACACACACACACACACACACACACACACACACACACACACACACACACAGAGGTAGAAAACTGGCAGTGGAAGGGAGGTTTCCATTTATCTCCGAGTGGACATGTTAGATTTCAGGCTGCTGTTTTGCTAGATTTAGGTCACTAGTAATTGGACATGAGCAGAAAATACACAAGCTCAGCTAAGTAGTGCTTAATTAATTTCTTAGTATGCTGATTTGGCATTTGTCCTACAAAAAAAAAAAAGGTTGGAAACCCAGAGTTGTATTAAGAGACATTGCCACGCCGCTTGCTCAGCTTTCTCTGCATAATAGTACCTACCTACCCACTTTCCCAGGCCATTTTAAAATGAAAGCAACATTTCCCCAACAAAACACTTCCTTTTCAGGTTTTCAAAGTGGAGTTTTTGATTCACAGGAAGTCTCACCAATGGGATGGGTAATACTGTCCGGATACAAATCAGTCTGCTCATCCCTAGTCTTTTGTGTGTGGAGTGCCACTGATAGAAATCAAACCACAAAAGATGGTACCATAAAAATCAAAACCCTTTCTGACAATTGCACAGAAAAGAAACCCTCCTGAAACAGCAACTCCATGGTTGACCATGCATGGCCTGACTGAGTAACCAGATGGTATTGAAGACACAAGCTACTGAAAGAAAAATCTTTTCCCCTGAACTTGCAACTGTAGTTCTTTGCTGCACTAGTTCCCCTAAGTCCTTTTCAAACCTTCCTGAAGGACATCACCACGGTACCCGTCTGGGTCCCGGGAGAAGTGCCAACACATATGCTGGAGCTTACTAGGCCCCCTTTGGGTGGGTCCCATGTGCTTTAGGTGGTCTTGGCACAAACCTACGTGGAAAGAGGCAGCAGTAACAGATGCCTCCCTGCATGAACATTTTATTCGGCAATGACACTAGGGGGAGGCTGGGCTGGCAGATCTTCAGAAAAACAGTATGGGTTTAGCAAGAAGGATCATGATTAAAAACCTTGCAAAATTCTATTCATCCATTCATCAGAGAGCAATTTTTTGGACAGGTATATAAAATATCATTAGCCTTCTTGTACGAAGGTCAGATAAGGAAATTTTGTGCCTCAGATTAAAAATGATTTTTAAAGGTCTCATAAGACACCAAACCCAAGAATTAAATGATGACATATTGATCATCTCTCAGCTAAGTCCCACCATTCTGAAAAGTGACCAAGAAGAGCTGTGAAGAGACTGACACCATCTCCCCAAAAGGGAACAAGTTGTTCCTTGACAGCTATCCAAGAGCTCCTGTTTAAAGATAAAAAATAAAAATAATAAATCCATGCCACAGGGTTTCAACACTCTGGCTCCAAAATGACTAGCCCAGACCATCTTCAAGTCAGTTAACTCTGCAGAATATATATGAAAAGCAACGGCTACACTCCACCCCCCAGAATAGTTAAGACCACAAGACAAACAAGCACAAAATGACAACTTTTACCCCATATATTTTCAGCGCTAAGGGACTAGGTTTTAAGCACACAATAAAATACAAGGTTAACAGAGGGAGAATACAGGACCAAAAGAGGTGCAAGCAGAGAGACAGACGCATGCTTTCCTTTTCTGCAACACACACATACAAAGCTCAGCCAATGCTTGAAAATGACAGAAAAAGAGGAGACCTGCTGGGTCGTGGAGTATGCAATAAAAAAAGGAATGCGTATTTGTTGATAAAGGATGTAGATCGCAACAGTAACTGGGTGATAAAGGAATTATAACCCACCTTAATCCACACACTAATGTTTTGGTTTTTAAATGATGCAAGTGTAAGTGGTAAGTGATTAATACTCTGGCTGGATGCAGGCAGACACTGTCACATTTTGTCCTACAGCTTTGCCAATGCAACTCAATCATGACCTGTGCTGCCCTTATTATTACAGTCCTGGATCTCATTCGGGACAGTGGGAGAGACTGCCAATTGTGCCAATTTGTGTGTGGTGTGCTGGCAATTTTGACAAGTAGACTTTAGGGATTAGGATGAGGCTAAACTCATTTTCACTTGTTGCCAAATAAGTATTTTAACCCAGAGGTACAAAAGCTAGTGGTATTAGTCTACTGTGCCACCTACAGAGCTTAATACCGTGGCTTGTATGTTTATACCTCTACTTAATACTAGGCACTCACGTTTTACTACCACTAATTGCAAATCTCATTTCCCTTCCTCCACTTGGACAATAAAAACAAATGAGAAAGTTGTGAAGAGCAGCATGGGTAATCGACTTGGGCAAAGCCTCATTCCTTAATACCATAGGAGCTAGCAACAAAGGCTGCCTAGGGACACACATTTCATCTTGTTTACATGAGGTATACAGTATAATCCTGCTTGCCAAACCTTCCTGTTAACTAGAGATCTTAGATTAAGTCCCAAGGGTTGTAATGTAGCCTTTGGATGTGAATACCAACAGCTTTTTCCAAAGCAAATGACTGCAGAGGGGCTATATTCCAAATCTCATCACCCCATTAAAGCAACTGGTCTGAGAGCCTAGTGTTTCCTTATGTGTTCCCCACTTGGGGATGAAGAATACAGATTTTTAGCTTTTGTCCAACCATACAAAATATCTTAGTTGCAGATCTTGGATAAATTGGGCTACACCAGGTTTTAAAATTAGCCTGGTCAGGTGGGAACACTTTCTTTCAAAGAATGCTTACTGGAAATTGAAACATCAGTTGCAATATATTAATGTTGCTTCTTTGTCTCATAAGAAGCGGAAATTTGCTACACAGTCATTTAAGTTTGAAGCATATGCAGCTGTGTATGGGCAAATGCTATTATTCCTATAATTTTTCCTATTGTGCTGAAATCCAGATGCAATCAATGTAGAGAGCCTAACAACTAATGTCTAAAGAGAACTTTACCGTGTTCCACTTATTAGCAGTGTGACCTTTTTTGTTTGTTTGTTAAAAAGCCTCTCCACCTTTTTGTGCTTGGCAGTTGTTTTGCACAAATTGCAAGTCCTGCCACACATCATCCTTCAAACAAACATTTTAAAAATGCATACATATCATCCACTGCCTCCAGTATGCTGTGTACCTTTTACCGTGTACTCTGCTATGCTATTGCACTTTAAACAGTAGAAGTATGACTATCTTCAGCTAATACCAACATAAAGTTTACAATTTTTGTAACTGCGGCGAGCCGAAAGCCTAACATTTCCTATTTCTGATCCTGTTTATTTGAGGAAGAACAATAATTCCAGCAAACAAATGTAAACAGTGCCATGTGATAAGCTGCAAGAGTCAAGGACAATGCTGCCAAGTTAAATATAAGGCCAACTATTTCTAGTTTGCAATACACTCTAAGCTTTCATGGCACTTGCAGCATAAAAAGTTAGCATTGAGTGAAAGATTAAATAGGAGTATATACATAGTATACTGCATATACACATTTACCCTTCAGCTTTCAAAATAAAAAGCTGACGTTTTTCCCCTCACCTAAAACGAGCATTAGAAAGATCATTCATGTTTGGCTGAAGTTAACACAGAATAAATATTAATGTTGCAAGTTTAACTAGTCCATACTAGGATTTATTACACCCAAAACTACACCACACTTTTTGTTTAAGCCATTATCAAATATCCCCACTTTTCTTCTTTTTTTTTTTTAAAAAAAGATACAGCTACATTGAATTATTTCTCAAGGGAGTAGCAACAATCTCCTTAACAATTAGCATGCTGTTCTAATCTATGTTAACAAAGCTCACCATGATACAAATCAGTTTTTGGTCATGCAGCAACAAACTATCCTCAAAATAATCTGTCTCGTATTTCAGTCCAGGCAAGAGGGGGAAAGGAAGCAATGTTCCATGTTGCAATTAACAGGTCATCCTTGCTACACCATACTCCAAGCTGACAACAGCAGGCTCTGCTTTTGCGAGCTCCTCCATATATTCACTGTAGCGATTATCTGCTGTGTTGCTGCCCTCTATAGTTCGAATGGATTCATTCACAGGTAAAAGAGGCTGCTCCTTCTTAAAGCACTCGGATGTTTTAAGGGTGGGTGACATGGGATGAACAGACAGCAGTGGTTCCTTGCAGAAGACAGCATTTGGTTGCTTGCCTTTCTGTTGCTCTAATTTCTGAGATAAAACAGTAAATTATTAAAATAGCTGTTTTGGGGCCTCCCGAATTTCATGATGAGGAAAAAAATAAATTACAAAAAACCTTTAAAAGTAAGAGAATAGCAGCATGGATTTGGAGGTTATGGGTTAGGCCACACGAGACGTTATCCCATATTAGGCCACATTACTCCACATTAGCCCACGATGCAGCTGACCGTCTGCCCAGCAGCCATCAGATGTTTGCCCACTTCCGCCTGGCTGCTACATGATGGGTCAGCTGGAGAAGCGTCAGTGATGCATCATGGGCTACTGTTGCATTGCGCGGACTAAGGTGGGGCTCCTCCTGTCCAGTCGGCCCTCGCAGTCCAAGGCGAGGTCTGAGAATGGGGCCTGGAGAAGCCTACCCCCATCAGCTGTTTAGCAGCTGGGCACTCCTTCAGCCCCCACCCCCCATCAGCTGCTCATCACTATCTCCTTGTGGGGGCCTGTTCCTGTTACACAGCAGGAGTCCGGGAATCCTGCCCCATGTTGAGTTCCTCAGCTAACCTGTGGTGTAGACGGCAGCCCCCCGGCCCAGATTCCCCGGGGGCGGGGGTCCTACTTGTTTGGACTGCCCTTCCCACCGTCCCAAAGCATGGTGCCCCTCCCTGGGGCGGGTGTGTCGTGTGGCTTTACCCAGCATCTCCAAAGCTATATGGCTGGTTTGGCCTTTTGAGTGTTGTCCTCAGCTATGCAGAGCATGATTCTGAAGTGATCGGACCATGAAATGGGGTTCAACAGAGAATAATTAAATAGAGACTAAGATCTTCTCCTCAAAGCTGAACACATTTTCTATCATTCATCTCCACAGTTAGCCTTTTAGCAAAGCTCACTGGTGATCTTTCCAGTACCAAAGATCACCAATGAGCGATTGCACAGTAGAATGGGACAGAGCAGTTGTTGTTTAGGTGCAAAATGTTTTGATCACATTTCATTTTGACCTAGATAATTCAGAGGTGGATTACAAGGATGAAAAGTAAATATTCTTTTTTTTAAATGTAGAACAAGTACTGTACTTTATAGGTGGATAACCTTATAAGAAAAGGAAGCATGAAGTTTAACCTGCCTGAGGTTACAGCTTAAAATGAAGTTATTTCTTATTTCATAATACTCACCAATTCTAATTCTTTAATGTCTTCCTCCAGTTGTTTATTTTGTTCACTTGTGCTCATGATGAGATTAAATACAGATTGCCTGGGATGCATAGTGCGATCAAACTGATGGTACATATTTCTCCAAAATCTGCAGTGTCAAGAAATAGTTTTAACACACCAGTCTAATAACAGAAACAAAGAAGATATACCTACTTCACTTACTTAAAGTTGAAGGACACCGTGTTAGGCTCCAGAATTGAGAGTCTCTCCGAAAAATTTGGATTGTAGAGAGGATTTAGATATTTCTTCTGTTCATCCAGAAGGAATGGCCAGAATGAGTACGTCTTCTCTGTTAATCTTAAACAGAACCTAAAGTCAAAACACTCTGTACATGAACATCATGAATATACCATCTCTTGGTCTTACAATAATTCCCATCACGCTCAAATGAAGAAATCCAAATAAGACTCCTGTTTTTCAGTCAACAATGCCAGCAATACCATAATGATTTTAGAAGAATTGGATAGTGTGTCTCTTTCTATCCATCCAGCCATCTTATAAATTTAAGATGTCTTTTAACTATGGTGGCCAAGAATCAAATGTTGAGGCAGCAAAATTTCCAAGATAATTACAAGTGAAGCTTATCATCAGCTACTTAACATGTAACTGTTCACACACAATATGGATAATGAATCAGAAACTGATGCTCTAGTAGCAATGGTGGTGCCTGTAAGACTTATAGGAATGTAAATGCTTCCCCTTCACCCTCCCCCAATGCAAGACATCTTGTTCCTCTCACCCCTTTTGGATAAGTATACTGCAGAGCTGAACAAGAGCTCTCGCCAACAAATATAGTAATTTTGACTTTAGATCAGAAGTATGCTTTATCTGGCAGTTTAATCCTAATGCATTACATTAATGCATTTTGTATAGTAGCAACAAATGATATTTTAAGTGGAATTTAATGACAGCAGTATTCTGATCAAATCCAGTCAGCAACGGTTGCCAACTTGGCATTCATGGGTCACTTAACTCAAAGATGCTCCATCACTTTGACACTTAAAATGACTTGAGGGAGAGCAGGGTCGGTCCCATAAATAATAAGATGGAATCTAAATAGTTCAGACGACAACTTTTATTGGACAAACTTCTGTTAGTGTGAGTGTGCCTCCTTAATTACACTGCCAGCACCCACTCTAGTACTGTTTTCATTTATTTTTTTTACACACACACACACACACACACACACACACACACACACACACAGTATTTTGTTTGCTATATATATATATATATATATATATATATATATATATATATTCATACTACATCCACACACATATATCCACCCCCTTGTTTTGCATTGCTCAGTCTTTAGCTCTGACTTATTACCAGCCTGAGGAAGGGCCCTGTGCGGCATGAAAACTTGCACAACTCACCAACAGAAGTTGGTCCAATAAAAAAAGACTCATCTGAACTACTTCGTCTCCATCTATTAAACTGATGGTGACAAATTAATAAGTCTGTATTAGGGAACAATCAACCTGGAAGGAAAACAGACTCAATTTCCCTCTCCCCCCCCTCAATTTATATAATTCTTGGAAAGATACAAGAAGTATATGGAGTTTAAACGGTGCCAGAATTTTTCCTGTATGCAACTGCAGTATATTTTATTTCTCTCAAAGGAGAAGGAGGATCTTCAGCAACAGGAAGTACACATATCATTTTTTAATTTCCAGTACAGTTCAGCTACTCATTGCCCATCATAGATCATGTCAGGTGGCTTTTATTTGGAGCCCCAGCTGAAGATTTATAGAACTGTTCATTTGACTCAAGGTCAGTAAACACATTTGCAGTTATCTCAGCTTACTTTAGTTCTTCGCGTTCTTTTTGGCAGTTTCCAAGGAAGTTTCCAAACTGGCATGAATGGACGTGTTCATGGATCTGAAGTAGAAAAGCTTCATTGTACTCAAAAGCTTGTGGAAATTGCTCGGTCAGATGCCATACACCTTCTAAAAACTGAGTGAACACTGGTGATATTTCCTTTGGGTCACCATCCAACTGACCACATCTATGAAAAAAGGTTCCAAAAGGACATGAGAGATAAAACCAGGAATTGTTTTCATACTTGATTAGAATAAAGATGAGAAAAGCCTTATTTTTCAGTGGACAAGTACATTAGAGCTTATTAAACTTTTTGTTTTCAGTAAATCTACATTTAATAGCTACACTGCAACTCTATTCCAGGCAGCCTCTGAGCTAGAAGGGCACAGTGGCATGAAAAACTTTGGAGTCTTGTACCTGGAAGACTATATTGGCAACACCGAAAAGTCACAAGATTACACCAGACACCCAAAATATTCAACATTCTTCTAAATTTTTTATTTGGACTTATTGCATACATTTAAAATATACTGGGGTCTATATACAAAACAAAGATACTTTGTTTTGTATGGCACAATTCAAGTTAAACAGTAAAACTTACACAGCTCAGGAGATTGCAAAATTTAGGCTCCTAACTTCATTTTGCAGCACCTTAACAAGCCAGCTGATTTTCAGAAGCACTTCGCTCTAACCAGCTCCCACTGACTTTATTGTGCAACAGTTAATTTACTCCCTACTCTAAACAACTCCCTCTCTCTCTCTGTTCAAGCTTGTCTCATCAACTGTCTCTCTGACATCTCTACCTGGATGTCTCAACGTCAGCTCAAACTCAACATGGCTAAAACTGAACTCCTTATCTTCCCCCCTCATCCTTCCTCTCCTTCCTCACTGTCAATAACTATTGATGGAGTCACCATCCTGCCTGTCCCCCAAGCCC
>QEPC01007715.1:2023322-2041133 GCA_003113815.1 Sphenodon punctatus | reverse complement strand
ACCTAACTCCTGCTGATACCCTCCATCCAGTACAATCAGTTACCTAAGGTCTGTGTACTCATATCCTCACCACATGGACCAACCAGTCATCATTCTTGATGTAACCAAGCCAAGCGTGTGCACCTGGGACCTCGCATCCTCGTGAATGTTACACTTCATGTCTCTCCCTCTGTTCCCCTTCCTTCGTCTCCTCCCCTCCCCCACACCCGTCTCTCAGATTGTAAGCCCTAGGGCAGGGACCTTGTCTATTCAATTACTTTGTAAAGCACCAGGTACATTGCTGGTGCTATATAAATGTTTGATGATGATGATGATGATGATGATAATAATAATAATAATAATAATAATAATAACGGACTATTGATTTTTTCTAACTATATAAATGCATGATAGAGATGAGTAATATAGTCATAGCTGATTTTAATGGCTATGTCCAGAACCTTTTGAGTCATGACCTGGCGTCTTGTTGTACATGATCAGCATCCTATACTAAGGAACTGTTTCTATTGAATTAGATTACTCCTATGACACACCAGTCATAGCACCAGTACTCCTTACTACGTTGCATTTTCTGAATCAGTAGCATATGATGGGGCAGATTGTAGCTCACTTGCATTGAGAAGAAATTAGACCATACCTCTTTATCCCTATGATAATATGACAGCACTGGGAATCTTCCTTTGCTTCGGAACTTGGAGCTACCAACAATTATGGGCTTGCTTGCATTTCTTGGAACATAAAGGTCTCGGGGATAGGTTTCACAAATCTAGAAGAAAGTTGGAAGACAAATAATACAGCCACAAACAATGTATAAAGCAAAGTAGGGAACCTTTTTGCCTGTGGGTGTGTTTTATTTGGCCCCCTTTCCAATACCTGGATCTGATATGTGGATCCAGTCCTTACTCTCAAGCTATGAAAGAAGGAGCACACGGGAAAGCAGCAGCGATGAGGGCATGTATAAAAGGACAGGGGATGAACCAAAGCAGAGATCCATGATTTGGATTCTTTCCTTCCTTCCTTCCCCCAGCCAAACATGCCCATTAAGCACCCCTGTTCCCAACTTGCAGAGTTTGTGCTAGTTTTTCAATGTGGCCTGTGGGAGGGCAACGATTCCCCACCTGGGTGTAAAGTCTTGCATGAAAGTGGGTGTCTCGAGTATCAGTGAATGACTAATTCCGTAACACATTATTTGATTAATCTCTTAGCAGCTAAGCTGCTGTGAAAGTCAGAGCATGTTTACAGGATACAATAAAGGCAAGAACACTAATGCCTGACAATATGATTACAATCTTTACTAGTGTAGAAGACACAGCTGAGAGAATTAAAGGGTATGAAAAATAAACTTACAAGTAATGCACAAACTTGAAAAAGTCTGCAGTCATGGGAAGCAGAGACAGGGACAGTTATTTATTCATTTATTCCAATTTTTACCCCGCCCTTACCAAATGACTCAGGGCGGCTTACAAAACAAATAAATACACATAAAACAGCATTAAAAAAAACAACAACAGCTGAACATTGAGAACTCAAAACCCCCAAAAGGTGGTGGTGGTTATTTTTTTAGTCTGGATTCCCAAGGAAAAAATTGTTATGTGACCACACTGTCTGCATGTATGTGTTTGTATAGGTTCCACCTTAATAACTTTGGATCCTGCAGACTGATTTCAACCAAATTAAGTACCAGGACAGAAGGCTCAAAATGCAAGTAAAGTAAAGTAAATTTNTCATCTAGGCACCTGGGGAAAGTTTAAAGGTGTTTCCCTGCCCCAGCATACTCGGGCTAGAAAAGCAGATGAACAAGACATTGGATGGACGTCTTCTCAGATCACAATCAGAACCCAACTCACATGCGTAACATAGCTCTCTGTCAATAGACATTCTGGAGCATAAAACTTTTCATAGAAAGCATAAATTTTATATTAAGAACCACTAGACAGTCTCCTTTTATTTTTCAAGTCATTCAACCAAGCATGCACCACACAATGAGAAAACCCCTTCAACAGATTTGGTCTCAAACCTAGAAGTAAAATACCCCAAAACGCCAATGAAAAATCATAGGCAGTATTAAATGAAAACTTTGATCTGCCTTAATTATAGACAGGAGGGCCCCAAGTGAAATGCGGTTCCGTGATTCGTGGATTTCCGGCACAAATTCCCCTCGGAATCTTCTGCTCCGCTCCACCTCCATGCAGAATTTCCCTTCAGCCTGTGTGGGGGAGGAGCGGGGCAGGGGATTCCCACCGGGAAGAGGAACTCTAGGGGCTCCTGCGAGTGGGCCAGACTTGGTTAGGTGGGAGGCTGTCGGAGGCCGTCTCTCTCTACCCTCCCCAGATCAGGAATGCCACCAGTGGGGCTGAGGAGGGGAGGGCAGCAGCAATCTACCTAAGTCCATGCAGGCTGGGGGGGGGAGAAGACAACCTCACACACATATCACCCAAAGACTAGACTGGGTCTACTGGAAAATTATTTCACTGAGACACCCTCCTCTTGTCATGCAGCTCTAGAACACCCTCACAAGGCAGTACTCCCAGTATCCACAAACTGCAGCCCCCAAATCCTTTTGGCTTTATGCAGTATTGCAGTATTTCATGATAGATTGGACCAACAGTTTTAAATGTACACAAGTAAACATATATTGTTCTTCCTTTGCTATTCTTTACCTTATAATCATGATTTGCATCGGACAGCTGCCAGTTGGAGTTGGGCACTCCCATGCGTTGGTATTCTTCTGCTAGGTCAATCAGCTCCCAGCCTTGCATTCGCTCAGTCTCATTTTGTTTTGGATTGTAGGAGAAGGCATATAGTTCATCATATCTCACTAAAGGAATCAAGCCAAAACAAGATTGTCTTTTTTAGGAGAACATGGCTAGGGATAAATGAAATTCAACATCTGATGATTATTCACAGAGTTATAACTAGCACAGTATTTTAAAATATTCGCACACATTTTCTGTCCCAAAGAGTTTACAAGTCTGAAATCAAACGGTTCCAAAATAGTGAAATGTCAGACAACTGAACCGACATTATCCCCAAGTAAGCTTGGTAGAAAGTGGAATTTCAAGCTTTTGGGAGAACAGAGGCAATCATCAATGGAATGGGGCTGCTTGTAAGACTCAATGGATAACATTAAATTAGCTCCAAGTTCAAAGTGGAGATAGTGACAAAAGATACAGTCATGACACAATTTAAAAGCAATGAAGGGGAAAGGAAGAGGTTTAGCAGAAATGGAAAAAGTCAAAGTTGAGGCTTTGTTGTATTTTGTTTGTTTAAACCCTTACATTTTTGAATGGAACAAGTCAAAACCTTTCAGAGTGATTGACCTAGTCCACACTTAACATATAAGATTTAACTTTAAAATTGTAGCCAGATAGCAACCCAATCTTCCTCTCCTCCAACATCCCTCCCTCTCCAATAAAAACAACCAACCAATCCAGAAAGGACCAATTGTGATCATATACCCTAATCTGACCTTCTCCATTATGTAAGTCATAGAATTTCAACCAGGAAAGCAGCAATCTGTTACTAAAACTGTGCAAAACTGAATAATGGCACCTTCTATGTTTAGCCAGCTTGATTTCACCGATTTTACAGAAGAAGAATTGTAGGTTAACAAGAACAGCACAAAATTCTAGGTTGCTTTGGAGAACTGAAGATCCCAACACAGACTGAAAGATCTTCTATGCTTGAAAATCATACCTAGTCTTGACAGCTGCAGGAGAGAGTTGTAAATGTCATGGCAATCCCTTTCTCTTGGAACAACGAAGTGCACTATCCTGAAGTTCTTGCACTGGATCACCAGGGGGCAGCCTGAAGTAGTCAAGGGAAGTTTCTCCACTACAGCAATATGATGATGTAATATCTACGGTACAGAGCAAACAATGTTGTTACAGCAGATTCAATCTATTATAGCAGAAATTCCACAAACTAGTATTTTGGTCAACCTTTTATTTAACACTATATTATTCATATTCTTTCTTCAACTTCAAAAGACCGCCTGTATGACACAAACTAACAGACTTTGTTTCCAAATGAGAAAAAGATGAAAAATCTTGGGAAAGGCAAATAAATCACATTGTCTGAAGCTTTAGTCTTTGACAAGTTCTTGGGAGGTACTTTAAAAAGAAAAAAAGTTCAGGAATTTTCTGCCGTATTTTAGGTTTTAAAATTACCAAAACAGGAAAGAGCCAAAAGTGCAAAGGACAAATGCTTTTAGTTTAAAAGAACTAAACCTGAGCATAGTAAACGTCAGCTTTTAAAAGCTCTTAATTACAGATTTCATTTGCTGGTGCCACCATCTTGAAACTCTAGCAGGGATGCAATAGGAGTGCTGTGAAGGCAAAGCACATATTGCTTGTAAGGGGAGGGAATGGCAAAACCTCTGTTATCCTATAACTGCCCGACTAGTTCATCTAGTTGTAACGTTTTAGCTACCATTCTAAAATAAGTCACATCCAAGTTATTATCCTATATCCAAAATGCAGGATCCTACAGGAGTTAACATAAGGATTCTACAAAAGACACACATATTAAAAGTGATTTTATTCAAATGTGTGACACAACTAGCTCATGTACAGGAAAAGTGCAGCTGAATGCTGGGACATGAGGCATCGTTTTATAGACTTATACAGTGCCTAGCACGACAGGACCCTGGCCTTTAAGCTTCACTGCAACAGTGGCAATAAACCACTGTAAAGTGGCAGTTGTTTCTCTATGCAGGAAGGAAGCGGACGCAGTCTGCTTCACCAATGACAAAGAAGGGAGCACACTGTTTAGTTATCTTACTGAAACAAGCTCTGCTAATTCATTTAAGCCTCAGTTACAATCAGACAAGAGCCCGAGAAAGCATTGCAGAAGATTTTGAGAGAAAAAGGCTAGGCTTTAACAAAGAGAGGCTTATGTTAGCCAATGACTTAACATAATCTTACTAGTATACTTTCCATAAGTTTACAATATCGGAACTCCTGTGTACGCAATAGCATTAGTTTTAAGGAACTTGAGTAATGCACAAATTATACTTTTGAAACAAACTACTGTGAAATACTGTACACACTTCAGATTGTAAAGAGCTTTGGGATTCTGCAAACTAAGCACAGAATATCTGAAATGCAGCCTCCGAGGAGAAAGAAGGCAACATGTAAGAAATAACCAGAAATACACAAGCTACAGCATGAAGAGGGAAATTTTGCCTGTGAACAAATTTTAAAGTCCACACTCATATGAAAAGGCCTGCAAGATGGCCATACAGAATAGAGTGGATGTTGGACAGGTTTTAATGTTTTATTTAAGGCTGGCAGGTTACGAAACTCTAGTTCAAGAAGAGCAACATATTTTATATTTGATGCTCAGTCAGTCAAGTAATCCCCCTCCTTTGATAACAAAAGCTATGCCTTCACCAGGGAAAACGTGATTTTTAGCCTGTCTTGTTGACTGGGATATCAGCATTTTTGTTAAGACAAGATAGTAGTAGGTTTAACCTGTGCGGGGAAGCTAAAGTTTAAGATGCTAGTTAAGTTAAAACTGCTACTGCCTCATCTTCAGCATGGTTTTAGTAGGAGAAGCTGCATCACCTTTTCCCTAGACAGGACAAGCTTAGGAAGTTACAAAAAGATGCGCAAGTCTATAACAGACTAATGGAGACCAGGCCGACAGCCTCCAAACAAAAGAGTGAGAGTAGAAGAACAGGGCCCAGTTCTTAGAGGCACTGAATACCCACAGCATAAAGCTTGCAAGTAAAAAAGAAAAAGCCTTTATGGAATCTGTGCATTTTCTAGCTACAAGCCAACATATTTAATATCCTTACCCAGGTCTCTTTCTGGTTAGAGTCTATAAATAATAAATGAGTTGCTGTAAGGTACAGAGTTCCAGTTAATGACTTGTTGCTGGTGCTGAATCGGTCTAGTAACTTCACCTGCTCTACCTGCAAGATAGGAAGGGGGGGGGGGTGTCAAACATCACATTTTACAGGAAGTAAAAAAATTAACTGAATATGTAATCAGCAATAAAGCAGCGTTGGAAGTACGCAGACTGATGTGGGGCACAGTGAGCCTGTAGCAGAGAGCATTCTACATTGCCAGGAGGATTACCTGGATAACCTACAATGCTCGGGTAAAGACACACACCTAGGACCCCAAATTGACTCAATTCACATCTGCAGAGTGGAAACTTTTCAGATAACAAGACTAATGCCATTCTCATATGTTATAGTTTATTTTCCACTGGTATTGAGTGCTGCATGTAAAACTTAAATCAGAAACTATGAGCTACAATTTATCAAAGCACAAATAAGTAGCATGAAAACCAATTCAGAATGATTTAGTAAATCATCAGATAACAACATATACTATTCTCTATTAATACCAGAATTTCAAGCAACGGTAAAGCAACACATCTATCATTTTCACCTCAGCAGTTATCTGTATCTGTTAGTGCCCCACCTCCTCCTTGCTTCACTGGCTCCACAAGATTTTCAGGCAGCGGTTGATGCCAGACACTTAAATGCACAGCCACTCTCCATTATAAACAGGGGACTGCTGAAGCCCCGATTTTGAGGAAACCACTTGAGCTACATTGCTAAAAATGTCTCCATGACTATAGGTTGTGAGTACCATCATATGCACAAAGTTTGAAGAAGATCCATCAGGAAAATAAAACGTTATGACTGTTTAAACGTTAATGGGTTGTGGTCAAAATTCACAGCGTCCTCACGATTTTGAATCATCAATATCTCCTCCCCTTGGATGAGTTGAGCCCCCAAACTTCACAGGCTTGCAGCATGAGATCAACAACCACCACTTCGGAAATATGATAGTAATTGGTGCAGCCAAAACCAAGTTATTATTAAATTTAAAAATTGGTTCTGCAGGCTCACGCATGCGCGCTTGAGGGCAAGAAACACAGCTCGGTTCTGCAACCTCACACATGCTCAGTTGAGCAGCTGCTGACCTGAAAGGTACGTGACTCAACTTTTAAAAATCACACAACTTTGTGAGAAGGCAGCTCCGTCACAAAGACTTTACACTCCAGTCAGTTCCATGTCCGTTACACAGCACCCTGCTTCCCCGGCTCCCAGAGAGGGCAGAGGAGCAGAGCCAGGAAGCGGGGCACTGTGTAACTGACATGAAACTGACTGGAGTGTAAAGTGTGCGTGACGGAGCTGGCTTCTGAAAGATACGTGATTTTCAATAGTAGGGTTTAAAATCTACTTTTTACAATCACGTATCTTTCAGAAGCCAGGTATCTTTCACATATCTTTCAGAATCATGTATCTTTCAAAAGAAAGGTGGTTCTTTGCAGAATAACTGCCTAGGTTTTTGCAAGAGGAGAACATGATCTTTTCTTAGGGCACTCTTTCTTTCCACGGTGCACACAGGGTGCAGCAACGCCGAGAAGGTAGGAACTGGAATGCCTGGCAAGGGCAGCAGCAGCAGTCGCCTGTCCCAGGCGGATTATGGATTCGGGGGTGGATTGGTGCGGAGCCAGTCCGTGCCCGGCCGGCGCTGTGTCTGCTGTTTCCCCCAATTTTCGATCACCTGGCTGGCTAGCTCTGTCACACAGACTTTGCTGATGCTCCTCTGCAAAGTTGCTCCACAGCTCGGTGCAACGGGGTAAGAGGAGGAGACCCGGAGGGGCAGTCATTCTCCTGCTTCTCCTCCCCAAGTGCCCTCCCCCCCCTGCCCCTAGGAAAGTTACGTGATTTTAATAAGTACAGCCACTTAGCTTTCCTTAACACACAGCATAAGGAAGAGATGCAGCTAAGTAACAACTGCAAACTTTTATGCCATCCCTCTCCTGCCTCTCCCTCCTAGTAGCGCTGCAGTAGCAGTGCCACCCCATTGGGCTGGGAGATAAAGCTGTTTGTTTACAAACAACTCCTCCCCATGTGCTGATCAGAAGGTTGCAGCCTTGTAACAAAGTTTCTTCGAGATGGCTCCCAACATTCTCACAACTGGGTTCTGCATGCTCACCCTATTCAAATAATAGACCACATGATGGTCTCGATCTCCTCTATTATAAAAAGCGCTCTCCCCCTCAGAATGACAGATTGGGGCTGACGGAGAGTGAGGTCAGGGCTGGCGGGGGGTGAGGTCGGGAGATCACCCCCACAACGCCTGCGACCCCCGCTACATCCCCCGGCCCTGACCTGACACCCCCCCTACACCTGCACCTACCTCCTGCCCCCCCATCATAATGTCTACATTAATATCCAGATATAACATATCACACAAAACCAGAAAATTAACCAAAACAAAAAACGTAAGTTTAAAAAAACCTTAAAATGCACAAATGTTTTCTTCAAATAAATAAATAAATAATCTGGACAATTACAATTCAAAAAACCTTCAACTCCATACATTGCAACAAAACATAAATGCCAAAAAACATTGAAATTATTTCAAAATTTGACCAATATTTAATATTTTACCATCAACAACATACATGTAATATATGTACTTAATTCCTTACCATACATACTTATATTCATTTTCATCAATAACTAAACTTTCACATTTTCCCATTATTAAACATGAATTTCTTATCATAATTCGACAATATACAATTTTTTCAGTGCATTAAGTCTGTGCTTTACATGTATACAAATTTAATACAATACATACAACAAAGTGTTAACAATGTGAGTGTACATAACATTATACAATTCGTTCTACACAATGCAGTTGTGTACAAACAGACAATGCACTGTGAAAAAATTGTATGTTGTCAAATTATGATAAGAAATTCATGTTTAATAAGGGGAAAAAGTTGGTTTGCAAGAATTCTAAACCTTGTATATAGAATGTATTATTGTAACCAAGCCAAGAACGTGTACCTGAGTTCTCGCATCCTCATGAATGTTGCATTCCTTGATTCCTTGTCTCTCCCTCTGTTCCCTTTCCCCTGTTTCCCCTCCCCCTGTCTTTAGATTGTGAGCTCTCAGGCAGGGACCGTGCCTATCTTATTCTCTGTAAAGCACCAGGTACATCGCTGGCGCTATATAAAAGCTTATAATAATAATAATAATAATAGAATGTATCTACTGTACCCGCTCTGTACTAATCAGCATTGTTACTTCATTGAGTTATTTTTAAAGTTTTTTTTTTAAAGTTAAAAAAGAAAAAGAAATAGCCACTGTCACCCATCTAACCAGAACCGATTTGGATGCCTTTTTCCATTCTTGACTGGGGCAGTAGTTCAATAAAAGAGCTGAAGGTTGTCTGAAACCCTCAGTTCTTCTAATATAAAAGTCAAGAGCTCATCTAACGTCTAGGTTGTGCCAGAGCACCTCATGGGGATGTGCTGGTCTGGGGCAAAAAAAAGAAAGACAGTTTTCCTGGGCCCTATGATAGAGGGTGTTAACTTTCAGAATGGACGCTTGGTCTAATCTTAAAGCGACCAACTCTTGTTTTAAAATGCAAGGAGCCAGATCTATGGAAAGGACTCCCAATTCCGAAACTCTATGAGCTGACGTAATCACTATAAGGAAACGAAACTTAATGATCAAAAAATAAACAGATACTTCCTCCAGAGGCTCGAAAGGTGGCCTCAGGAACGCCTTTAGAACCACATTTAGATTCCACGTAGGACATCTGCGTACCACAGGAGAAGAGATCAATTTTGTCCCTGCTAAAAAGTTCTTAATGTGGGTGTGAGAACCTAGCTTAGACCCGACCCTGTAGAAGTCCCTATGACACCGTCTATGGCCGCTACCTGCCTTGAGAGTGTGCTAGGTTTCAAGCCCTTTTGCAAGCCTTCCTGCAAAAAATCTAAGATAATTTGGACATCAGCCACAGGGATCAAGGTTCTGCTCTGAGCACCAGTTAGCGAATACTCTCCAGGTGGCCTGGTATATTCTTTTTGATGAATCTTTTCTGGAGGTCAGAAGGGTGTCCAAGACTTGATCAGAATAGCCTATGCTTTGGAGAACCTTTCAATAGCAACGCTGTCATCTCAGGTGCTGCAGGTTGTCATAAACGAGAGGATCCTGGGTCAATAGATCTGGAAGTAAGGCCATTCTCAGAGGAGGGGCCACACTCAGTTCGTTCAGGTTTGAATACCAAGGCCTCCTGGGCCATGCAGGAACCACCAAGATCACTCTACTTTTTGAGTTCTTGATTTTGGTTACTGTCCTTCCCAGTAGGGGGAAGGAAGGAAAAATGTAGTGATGGCCCACCAGCCAATCTTGTTCCCCTATGTGTTGGGACACCTGTTTAGAGTGAAGTATCTGGGAGTATTTGCATTGACTATGGAAGCAAAGAGGTCAATGCTTGGAACACCAAAGGTTTGTGTTATCAATCTGAATGCCTGCAGACTCAAGGACCATTCCCCTGGGTCCAGTTACTGTCTGCTTAGTCGATCTGCTTCGGTGTTCTTACCCCCCGATGCAAAGGAACTGCAGGGAGTTGAGGTTGGCTTTGGCCCACACCAAGGTTTTCATCTCCTCCTGATGCAAAGCAGGGGAGATTGATCCACCCTGGTTGTCGACATATGTCTTGGTTGAGATGTTGTTGGTGTACACCAGAACATCCCGGTTTTTCACCTTGGGCTTGAAGTGAAGAAGAGCCAGGTGGATGGCCCTTAGCTCCAGCCAATTTATGCTTCTTTTGAGTCTTCTCTGGGTCAAGTCCCCTATACATAGCTCCTCTCCAAATGAGCCCCCCAGTCAGAGAGACTTGCATCTGTGGTTATTACCACTTCGTTGGGCTCCACTAGTGGAATGCCCACCTGGACACGAGTTTCTATCAACCACCAATCCAGGGAGACCTTGACTCTCTGCAGAACCAGAACCCTCGGGTTGAGACCCTGCAAAATTTCCTCTTGAAAAGGCCTGAAGAACTTCTGGAGGGTTCTGGAATGCATCCTCGCCCACTGTAGAAGATGAAAACAGGAGACGATGAAGCCCTGAAGACTCGCCAGTTGTTTGAGCGGTGAGGAAGACCGAGACTGGATCTGTCTGATCAGGGTCCTGATCTTTACTTGCCTCTCTGTGGGAACAAACAAACAGTGTGCCCTGTAAGGTGTCGATCCTCACACCCAGGTGATTGAGTGACTGTGCTGGTACCAGAGCACTCTTCTCTTGATTCACCACAAACCCGTGGTCTTCCAAATACTGAATCATTCTCTGAATATCCTCTTGAGCCTTCTCCCTGGAAGATGTCTGGATCAAGAGGTCATCTAAATGTGAGTGAATATGGACTCCCTTTGATCAAAGATTGGCTAGGAGAATGACTAGCACTTTTGTAAGTGTCCTTGGAGAAGTTGACAGGCTGAAGGGGAGTGCCTTGTATTGCCAATGAGTCCCTTTGTACTGGAACTTGAGGAAGCACCTGTGGTTGTGATGATATGCTTCTTTCAAATCCAGAGATGATAGCCAGTCTCCTGAAGAAACAGCTGCATAAACTGAGCTGCCTGTCTCCATTTTAAATTTCTTTAGCTTTACTGATCGATTCAGTTTCTTCAAGTCTAGGACTGCTCGCCATTCCTCGGACTTTTTTGTAACAAAAAACATCAGTGAGTAGAGCCCTTGACCCTGCTGTGCAGGAGGTACTGGCTCTATTACCCCTATGGTGTGTAAACGTGAGGTCTCTGCTAGCACTGTCCTATGCTTTTGTGGTTTCTTTGATGTTGGAGAAGGTGTGAACAAGTTGAACGGGTATCTTCTTACCTCTGTGAGGTAGCCCTGGGTGATACTACCTAGCAAACATTTGTCTGAACATGCTTCTACCCACCATTCTCTGAAAAGCTGCAGCCTTCCCCCTATCAGTGGACGAGATAGGGGAGGTGACTCGGAGTAGACAAGATTCAGATTTGGTGAAATGCCTGGTACCCGGCTTGTTTCTGGTGGGAGCGTTGTCTTTGTAACTCTGCTTCCACTGGCCTTTCCACTTTGGATCTGTGGCCATAGTTCAAGGACCTGCGTGGGGCTTTTGGAAAGAAACAAAAAGCCTTTTTGGTGCAAGGAGCAGAAGCCTGGTGAAGGGTTTTCTTCTTTGATTTATCCGATGCATCAGCAAGGACCCTGTCAAAGCACATTCCAAATAATTTCCTTTCTTGGCACACCCCTGAGACCAGAAGGTTCTTAGCTAACACATCCCTTTTCCATGGGAATAGCCGCAATCTCCTTCTGGCTACAGTATTAGAGGCCATGGCTCAGAAAGCCCAAGAGATCATGCCTGAGATGTTAAACATCAGGGCCATAGTCAAAGTAATACGAGAGGCCAACACCGTATCTCTCTCTGGGGATGCCTCTGGATCCCTGCCCTGTTCCAGCCATTTTGCCACTGCTCGGGATGCATAAGCAAATGTCAGGGCTATACCAAGGATCACAGAATAAAATATGTCTCAAAGTTGTGCCTGAGAGCAGATTCTATTCCTGTATGATCAGATGGGAAAAGATCACTCTCCATAGGAAAAACTGACTGCCTGGCTAAAGATGCAGCTGCAGCATCCACGTTAGGTGTTTCAAAAAAACACCTAAAGTCTTATGAGCTGAGAAAGAATATAAAAGTCAGGCGAGTGTGTTTCGCTGGGTTACTCCACTCATTCCTGATTAATTTTTCAAAAGGTCTTATCTACAAGAAGCCCTTTGCCTTTGCCCAGGATCTTTGGCAAATATTCCCTAGCTGAGTCATCCTCAGAAGACTCAGGGGAACAATCTTTTTCTGGATTTTCCTTAATACAGAGAGCTTTATGGAATTGTCTATATAAACAGTCCACAGCTTGTAAAGGGAAATCTCTCCCTGGCTCCTTGGTGACTTCTGCCTCCGGGGGAGTATCTGAATGTTCTCCCTCCTCTGATGAGGAAAATGTCTCTGAGACCTGAGGAGAGAGAGGGGCTGTTCCCTTTCCTCCTCAGCACCTTCCTCCTCTATTGCAGCAGCTTTTCTGCCCATCACCTCCCATGTTACCCCCTCAGGCTGCACAGAGAGGCACTTTTTCTTTCTTTTGGCTGGGTCAGGGGCCTGGGCTTCCTCCTCTGAGGAGACTTGTAAGTCCATTACAGCTTCCCCAGTCCTTTTCTCTTCCTCAGAAGAAGGGGAAGAAATGTTCAAATCCTGAGAGAAAATTCGAAATTTTGAACTTCTCTGCACCCCACGGTGTTGACTGCCCTTATTAGCCGGCTTAGACTTTCCCTTGAAGAGAGGTTTTTTTGGTGGGCGCTGGCCCCGCAGCGCTTTCTTATTCTTTGCTTTTGGTAGGTCGCTAAGGGACTTCCCTGCGCCTATTTTGTCCGGGGATGTGATAATCCATCTCAGCATGTCTATTTGAAGGGCCTCCACTGGTGATAGATGAGGTGAGCTTATGTTTCATTGGCCATCCAGGGCTTCCATTTTGGCAGTGGGAGGCACGCACAGAAAAAAACTCTGATCCCCAACAGGGAGCAGGTTCTGATACGCCGGAAGTGTTCTCCGGTCTGGATGCCAGCAGCTGGATTGTAGTGCATTACGAAGTGTCCACTGACGCCCTGTTACTTCTGCTGTGCCTCTTCCCCATGCCAGCCAGGGTGAGGAGTTGGGGAAAATTCCAGTCAGTTGGTGAGATTAGCCCTCTGAGTGGGCATGAGTTGAAATTCCTTGAAGATCTTCAGGTTCTAAAACATAAAACTGCCACTGTGCAGAGCTACTGAGCCACGTTCCTCATGGCGTGAGGCAGAACTAACTGGAGTCTCAAGGGATTGCGCCCCACTGCGCATGCTCCAGCTCAAGATTAATAATCTTCTGCCATCTAGCGGCTGAGGTGGGCATCTCCCCAGAGTTTTGAAGTCGTATCCAGGAAGCTTGGGAGAATGGAATACTTTATCATGCAGACGTTTAAACACAGCCTTCTCATTCCCCTCCCCTGTCCTTCCCCTGCAGATGCATTAACTTACCATAGTTGCCTGGTTGTCGTTCTGAGCCCTGGCAATGAAAAGATTGTGGAAATCGCTCTGGAGAAGACAACGGGTTCGGAAGAGTGAGCATTGGGCACATTCTGCTAACCAGGACAAGCATGGACAACACGTGTCTGAATTTGGCATGCACTGGGCTTTTAAGGTGCCAGTGAGAGTGGAAAGAGGGGTAGGAAGCAGTCGCTTTTTTGAGTGCTCTAGGCTTTTCGTCTGCGACTCTATGGTGCACTGCTGGCAGACATGCATGCACAAGAGGCTGCATGCAACCTAATTGATGAAACACGAACACGTTGTGCACATTACCCCGATGTAAGTGGGGGCTGCGTGTCTGGTGGTCATGTGGCCGGTGGGTGCAAACACTAAATGGGCACCTGGTATATGCTATTGTGGGCTATCGTCTCATTTGTTAACACCCCAAGGTAACTAGAGGAAATTCTCCTTGAATGCAAGAGACAGAAGTGTGTACTTTGGAATGGAAAACCCTTAGATTAAAAATCCTGGAGGAGCAGATTTCTCACACACACCCAACCAGCATTCTTTTCATCCTCTATACCCTAAATAAAGGAATACTTCACAAAAAAGAGCTTTTAGAATTTCCACAAATTTTAGCCAAGTTTAACAACGTTCATTTACGCCTCTAGAGTTTGATTCATCAAAACCAACATTGCATCATTCTGTATGTAAGCCACCACAACATGCAGGCTTCTCATTGTGCATTCTTCTCTTTTTTTGGCAGGACTGTCTCATTAGTGCTAAATTAGAGATCTGTTGCTAGGGTTTCAATGCGGAAGCCGCTACTAGAGCGAATGGCAAAGCACCCATTAACAACAAGAGAATGGAGTTCAGACTAAACAGTGGTGGCTGTATCAGTATACGGTCCCAAATCTACAGACATTTACAGGTTAGAGATACTACCTCTGTATTGCAGGCATAGGTGAAATTTGGTTTGGCTAGGTCACAAGATTTATTTCCTAGTTGTAAAACCCAACCTTTGCTGCATGTGTACTGCTGACAGTTTAAAAAGAACACTTGGGGCACAATTCAGCTCCCAGAAATGGCTAAACTCCCATTGACTTGTATGGAGGTTGACTGTACCTTTAATGTGTGTAGTTTCCCAATAACGAGAAGCAATAAAATAATTTTTGCTGTCCCACCAGTACAACTGGCACGCTGTGCCAGATTTTCAGTTTGCAATGGGTAAACTAGACACACACAACAGGATAAGTCTCAGTATATATCATACACTCAAAACTTCTTGTTGTACATAAGCAATCAGTACTCAGCTGAATCATGCACTGAAAATGCTGGGTGTCATCCTGTCCTCATTGTCAATGGCTCAGCTCTCATTGACTTTAATGATTCAGAATTGAACCCACAATCTCAAAATGAAGAGAAGTTAAACCAGACAGAATAATATTAGCATAACAAAGGACTGCATTGGCAACTGACTAAAACCACAGAGCTATAGGGCTGGACGGGACTTCCTGTGTCATCTAGTCCAACCCTCCATCCTGGGGCAGTATTCCTAGGTTCCTGTGTGCTGTACCCAATTTGCATAACAATTGATAAATGACAGTTGTGTTAATACAATACAGGAGAGCGTTTCATATAGCCACTACAGCTCCCTGCATTCAACATTCCACTTCGATCCAGTGCCAGTACCTGTAGTCCCTTCTGGTAAGATGGGACTCTTGAGTAAGAGAAAAGGGCAAACACAAGCAATAGTATTACCAGCCTCAAGCATTCCAAAATATGAGTCAGCCCATCCAAAGAATAATTTTAAAATACTTGTAAGTCACCTTAGATTTCAAGAAAATAGGACGTAAGAGACAATACAGAAAATGGTCTGTGTGGGCAATACCATTAAGAATACTAATCTGTTGACAGTAAAATAGTAAAGGAAATGTGAAAACCATTCTTGTATTCTGACAAAAGCTAGCATAATCAGTTTGCAGGGATGATTTTCGAGAGAGATGGAAGACAGCCATCTCAACAATCTAAGAACAATTTACAGTAACCTAAGTCACAAAAGAGGACAGAGTAATTGGAAGCTTTCAATGAATGTGTATACGGCAAAAGATAAGTTCTGGTATTATCTAGTATTCTGCCTCTAAATTAAAGGATGAATTTACAATTATCGTAAGTCTTGCTTTGTAAGTAGGGCTGAAACTTAGTCCTTGGTTTTACTTCAGTATTTACGGAGAATCGTGGTGCTCGACTTGATTTCACAAAGTACTAAGAAACCGAATAATGGTCATAGTATTCAGTTTCTCATAACTCCTCAATCGAGCAATCGGGCATGGCAGACAGAAAGAGAGATAGGCGTGAGTCTTGCCAGGCAGGAAGGGGAGCAGGTACAGTGGGCAGGGACAGGAAAGCAAACTCACTGAGAGGATGTAATCCATAGCATCAAAGTGGAGTCAGCGCGTCGTCTGCCCCCAGCAGCAGCGAGATCCCCCTGCGCTGTAACCCTGATGAGGTCTCCCAGCACTGCACGTCTCCAAGTTGCAGGCCATGAGATTGGGTCGCCCTCTTTTCTCTGGGAGCATGCTTAGAAATGTAGTCCAGCATGCTCCCAGAGAGCATTAGAACCCTGGCTCTCTGGAAGCATGCTGGACTACATTTCCCAGAATGCTCCCAGAGAAAAGATGGCAGCCTGATCTCCCAGAATGTGCAGCACTGGGGGACCTCACTGGGGTCGCAGTGCTGGGGGGCCAGGGGGAACCTCTGCTGGCGGCAGCAGGTGGAGAGCCGGCTCCACTTCGACTCTACAGGCCATGTTCTCTCAATGAATTTGCTTCGCTACCCCTTCCTGTCCACCACTTAGAGGACTTGGTAAAATACTCGGCAAAATACACAGCACTGAGACTGCGCTTGTGGCCTTGGTCGATGACCTCTCCCATGAGTTGGTCGAGGGTTGTTCGACCCTGCTGATCCTATTAGATCTCTCGGCTGCATTTGATACCATTAATCCTGAGTTGTTGGTGACTCAGTTGCGGGACAGAGACGGAGTGGGTGACTGTTCTTGAATGATGCCACTCTTTCCTGACCAGGAGAACTGAACATGTGGTGCTGTGTGATTGTTCATCTTCTCCCCGGGACCTCACGTGTGGAGTCCCGCACGGTTCCTTTCTTATTCCCTCTCTTGTTCAACGTGTATATTGACCTCCCTTTTGGGGAGGTCATCAGAGGGTTTGGCGTAAAGTGTCATCAGTATGCTGATGACACCCAACTGTACCTCTCTTTTTCATCAGAATGAGGCCCAGCAGTCTCTGTGCACTCCTAGTGTGTGTCAGCTGTGGGGGATTGGATGAGGGCAAGCCACCTGAAGTTGAATCCCGACAAGACTGAGGTGATGGTTGTGGGAAAAGCTGGGGGAGTGATGGCCCCCATCATTGATGGGGTTCGTCCTTCCCTGGTATCTCAGGTCTGTAGTCTGGAAGTGCTCCTAGATCTGCGGCTCCACCTAGATGTCCAGGTGGAGGCTGTGGCGAAGGGCGCATTTCACCAAGTACATCTGGTGCGATGGCTTATTATTATTATAAGCACTTGTATAGTGCCAGCTGTGTACCTGGCGCTTTACAGAACAATGTGATGGACATGGTCCCTGTCTACAGCTTACAATCTAAAAGACTTGGAGGAGGGAGACAAGGAGAGAGGACATAGGGAGATACAAGGGATAAAACATTCAAACGGACGCGAAGTCTCAGGTGCACGTGCTTGGTTTGGTTGCAGTTAGGGAGGAGTCAGCTGTACGTAAGACACACAGGCTTAAGCTGTATGTCTCGGACACAGACCTTGCCACGATCATCCATGCTTTTATTACCTTGAGATTGGACTACTGTAATGTGCACTTCGTGGGGCTACCCCTGGTGACGGTCCGGAGACGGCAGCTGGCGCTGAATGCGGCGGCTCATCTCCTTAGGGGG
>QEPC01007715.1:1992837-2011960 GCA_003113815.1 Sphenodon punctatus | reverse complement strand
TTTTATTTGTTTTAAACTTGCCACCCATGAGTTTCATGGAGTGTCCCCTAGTTCTAGTACTAGCTGAGAGGGTAAATAACTGCTCCTTGTTTATTAGTTCCACACCACTCATGATTTTATAGACCTCTATCATATCTCCTCTCAGTTGTCTCTTCTCCAAGCTGAAGAGCCCCAACCTACCAAGCCTCTCCTCATACGGGAGCCCTTCCATGTCCTTGATCATTTTTGTTGCCCTTCTCTGTACCTTTTCTAGTTCCACTAAGTCTTTTTTGAGATGGGGCGACCAGAACGGCACGTAATATTCAAGGTGCGGTCGCACCATTGATTTGTATAGAGGCATTATGACATCCTCAGTTTTATTCTCTATCCCCTTCCGAATAATTCCTAACATTCTGGTTAGGTGGTGGTTATTTAAAAAAACAATGCATAACCAGTTCTTTTACTACTTTGGGAGTGCCAACTCTGGTCTGGCCCTTTTTACACGGGCCACAGCTGCGGGGTGTGTGTGTGTGCATGCATGCTGCTGCAGGGGGCAGTTGTACAGGGTGCACAACCATTCCCCCATGCATGCATCTGCATGGAGCAACCTCCATTTTCCTCGGTTGCGCCATACGCGAGCGATAGGTGGAGGTGCGAGAGTATGCATGCGCCCCCACCCACCCACGATGGTCACACAGGTGGCACCCACTCACACCTACGCAGCGGACCTGCATGGGCATGAGTGTGTGCGTCGTATGTAAAAAGGGCCTCTTGGGCAGGGACCGTGTCTATCTTGTTTTTTGTAAAGCGTCAGGTACATCGCTTGCGCTATATAAATGCTAATAATAAATGTTATTTTTTTTTTTTTAAATTACCCCACCCCTCCTTCCAAGCAAAGATAATAGTCTCCAGCAAAGACAGAAAGTGAATATGTATATATGGTTAGCTCCTGAACTCTTAACAAAGGTATCCTCCAGATTAAAGTTAAAAGCCAGTCCTGTATGAGTTTTAAAAAGGAATTAAAAATCCTCCCAGCTGTTCGTTTCTGACTCCCAGGCCTTCATTAAATCTTTTCACTAGCTATACAGCTATTTTAAGTCCATGTACAGGAGGGGCATTTTTCTAACAGGGGACATGTTAATAACAACAGTTCATTTCTAGTGTTTGCAGCGTTAAGAGCACCAGGGTAGCCAAGGAGCCAGTTTCCTTTCTCTCCCCACTCCTGACCCCATCATGAAACCTTGCTCAAAGCAGGTCTAACCGACAAGAACCCAACCCAGCCTTGGGACCTTCTACATGCTTCCCAAAATACATAAAGAGGGAAACCCAGGAAGGCCCATCATATCCAGCCACGGCACATTCATTGAAGAAATATCAGAATTAATAGAGAACATTCTGTGAACATTTCACTGTTAGAAATGAGTCATCCATAGCCAAGCCCTGCAGAATCTGCTCTGATGAGAAGACCTGCGATACTCACCTTGTCACACTAAAAACTGCTTTCACCAAACAAGGGCACTCCATCAGAGAAGTGGATCGTATAATAGAACAGATTACCCAAATACCTTGAGAGAACCTACTATAATACAAACAGAAGGAACCTTCCAACCGCACATCTTTAGTTGTTACCTACCGTCCCAAACTGGAATTGATAAGTATCATCATCAAAGAACTCCAGCCTATACTGGATGGGGACCAAAATCCTGAAAGAGATCTTTCCTGAACCCCCTCTTCTGGCTTTCTACTGCCTCCTACTCTCTCTCAGCTAATTATCCAGAGCAAGCCCCCCATCATGCAGGACACCCCCACCCCTACAGGAACACAACCTTGCTGGAACAGGAGATGTAAAAACATGTCTTCACATCTTTGTGAACAGAATCCAGACATCCTATGGAAATCTATTCAAAATACAAGGGACCTACAACTGCAAATCTAAAATGCTGGTATACCTCATTCAGTGCACTAATACCCAACTCTTGCACAAATGCAGGAACTTGCATAGAAAAAAGATCATGGAGAAGAGCAGGGATTCTACTGTTGACACTCACTTCTCACAAAGTGACCGTTCTATTTCTGACCTCTCTAGCCTTGTCTTAGAAGGTGAGCCTGGGAGCAAAAATGTATAGCTCTACTAGATACAAAGACTAAAAAACTCAATTTGGATATGGGTTTCACAAGCCATTATAGAAAACTGTACATCTAATGACTGTCTACAGCTACAGGAAGCTTTATGTTTACTTACTAGCCGCAGCTCTTACTCTTCCCAACTTGCTGTATTCCACCCTTTTGAATTACACACCTCCAGGTCCCATACCTTCTTCTCTCCTCCCATCTCTTTTCTGTTGTTTCCGAGCACTGTATATACCTCACCAAAGCACTGTATATGCCTCACTGAGCAAAGGCTCAGTCTACAGTTCTAACTCCTGACTTGCCTGACAAAGGATCCTATGAGGTGCGAACGTTTGTATACCTCCAACTGTAGTTGGTCCAATAAAAGATATCATTCTACTGTTTTGTTTCTATTGCCTATATTTGGGACCAACACAGTAAGTTTACTTTCTCTTACAAGACTACATTAGGTTACTGATCTCACATGGGCTGTCCATAACGCGGATAGAGCGCTCTACTGAAGTTAATGGAAGGGTCTATATGATCTCAGAGGTCTACCCATAAAGATCTGATTGCTATAAGGGTCTTAACTGAAATGCTTTCTACTTTCAGGTCTTTTTGCAGTTAGTGCACATAACTAAAGATAGGCACAAGCCCAACTCTCTCACCCACCCACCCCAACCTAAACCTTCTTCCGAGGTCATCCTAAATGACCACCACCAACAACAAAGAACTGAGTATGTTCCTACTACAAGATTTCTATAGAAGGACAACTACAACAAAAAGCTTTCAGTTTATCAATATTTTTGACAGCACTTTCACAATTTCCTTGGGACTTTCAAACAGCAACAGGTTGAGAGAAAACCACGTATTTAGAAGAGGCATAACTGGAAAAACTAGAGCAGCCAGGGATCTCAGAGGCAGACAGAAATGCCTACCACTAGTTTAAGCACAATCTGGCTGCGATTTCAAGCTGAGGAGTATCTCCATTAATACTGTGCATTTCCCCCCCCCGTTGGCAAGGTCTGAGAGAGAAGGGGAAGAGCGAATGGAAAGCTCATTCATCCCCAACGCCTCACGCAAAGGAAAGAACCTCCGTGAATGCTCCCATCGGGAAACACATTGCAGCAGACCGGCTGCAGGGAGACACACAGCTTGCCCACACCCTGCATGTGGAAGGGCGGCAGAACCGCCCAGCGACCCGGACCCAGCGAGAGAAGAAGCCAGGGCGGAAGGAAGGGGTGCCCTCACCAGCGTCTGCTCGGCCCGGAGAAGGAAGGGCTCTGCCAGGCGCCTTCTGCATTGGAAGAGGCTGCCTGCGTACAGGACTTCGCAATTTCACCGTGTCCCTTAGATCTGGCAACCCAGCCCCATCTCATGTTCCGGGATTCCCGACAGCAGCGCCCGCGCAGGGACCGAGGGGGGGGAGCAGCTGCTGCGGGAAGCCGGCTGCTTCCGTCTCAGCGCCGCCCGCCGCCGCCGGGAAGAAGCAAGGAGGCCCGGCGCGGCCAGTACCTTAGTGGTGCGGATGTGCTCCATTCCGGGACCCGTACCGCAGCAGCAGCAACCACCGCCCCGCTCTGCTTGAATCTCCTGGCTAGAGCCGCTGTCTCCTGGAGACACTTCCTGGAGGGGGGGCGGGGGAGGGAAGCGGCCTGCCGAGCGCTCCCTGCCGTCGGGGAGAGTGAGATGGAAACAGTCACCTCACCCCACCCCACCCCTGCTCTACGCAGCAGCCAGATGCCGGGCTTTCATCCCAGTGTTTCCACTAGACTGGGGAATTCCCTCAACAAGGGGAAATTATTTCATTATTCCTGAATATTAATGTATTCATTTTAGTCATCATTCCTTTGTTTAGCAGACTTTTAAACCTTTTCATCAACTGGCGCTTTAGTGCCAGCCCCAGCCATATTCATCATTACTACATGTAAATGATCCTCTTTAGGGACATTTCCCTCAATACCCTGACCCTTTCCCTGAAAGGGGGGTGGCGTTATATAAATTTAAATGAAACCCTCTTCCAGTTGCCACTCCCCACTTTGCTGTAAGGTGTTCTTTCTGCTACTGTTTACAGACAGGTTCAAGTGTCATTTTTACAACAGTTAGTTTTTGCAAAACAGAGTTATTATACTGGACATTCCCATTAAACTAATTAACTCATCTAGTAATCCTCACAACAGCCCTCTGAGATAGGCTAGGCAGAGAGATCTGCAAGGGGCTCAAGGTCACACAGTAAGGTCATGTCTAAGGCTGCTTTCCTATTAAGTCTTTCTTAGCACTATTCATATTACAGCACTATCACTAACTGGCATGAGGGGAACCCTTCACAGTTCCGCAACGTCACACTCCTTATCTGATCATGATGTCATTACAACAGCTATTGTAATCCCATCCGTCTTAACGTCATCACTCCTGTGCCATGGAAGAAAAAAACCCTCCCTCCTACCTATCCCATTCCCTACATTCCTTGCCCTCCTCAGCAGCTTCAATTCTGAGGCTGTACAGAGCAGATGGGAGCCACTAGAGTGCCACAGCCCTTCCTCTTTCCTGTTGGTGACTTCCGCTCAGCCGCTCTATGGTAAAAGGGGTGGTCAGAGGACCGCTCATGTTGTTAGATGTCTGCACCACATTAAAACATTCAAGATTTCCCACAAAAAAGATATGCTTTCAAACATTTTTAATTTCTTGCAATAAGAACACCGCTTTTGGGTGGCCTGCTTCCCACAAATACAATTTCCTGAGTTTGTGCAGCTGACTCGAAATAGTTCATTCCCACAAGAATCTGTATAGTGCTAAAATAATAGCAAGAAAAAACATCTCATCAGAAAGCAGTCTTAGTTCATGGTCTTGAACCAGGAAGGGTGCAGAACATGCTCTCCCCTCAACAGAAGCAAGGAATTCCCTCTTTTCCTCTGTTATAGCAACCACTTCCCACCCCACTATTACCGTACAGCTGTCAACGGATGAAGCTTCAACAAATTTTAAAATATTCTATTTACATCATCAGCACTGTGTTCACCTCACAGTTGGTCTGAGGCAGTAAGGAGGAATTTATAAGCCTCCTCGGTTCACAAGTAGTCAGTGTGGTGGTGTGGTTAAGAGTGCAGTACTGGTACTCGGTTGTAGGGAAAGGTCCTAGTTCAAGACCATGAACTTAGACATGAATTCACCCTTGGGCCCCTTGCAGATCTCTCAGCCTAACCTACCTCAAAGGGTTAACAACATAAGTAGTGCCATACTGGGTCAGACCGATCGTCCATCTAACCCAGCTGTCTCCAACAGCTGTCTCTTATACACATCTAGATGTGTATAAGAGACAGGTACTGTCCCGTACAGAGCCTCTGGCAGTAGATTCCACAACTCAATTATACGCTGAGTGAAAAAATATTTTATTTGTTTTAAACTTGCCACCCATGAGTTTCATGGAGTGTCCCCTAGTTCTAGTACTAGCTGAGAGGATAAATAACTGCTCCTTGTTTATTAGTTCCACACCACTCATGATTTTATAGACCTCTATCATATCTCCTCTCAATTGTCTCTTCACCAAGCTGAAGAGCCTCAACCTACCAAGCCTCTCCTCATATACGGGAGCCCGACCTTCCATGCCCTTGATTGCTTTTGTTGCCCTTCGCTGTACCTTTTCTAGTTCAGCTATGTCTTTTTTGAGATGGGGTGACCAGAACTGCACACAATATTCGAGGTGCGGTCGCACCATTGATTTGTGTAGAGGCATTTTGACATTCTCAGTTTTATTCTCTATCCCCTTTCAAATAATTCCTAACATTCTGTTTGCTTTTTTGACTGCTGCTGCACACTGCGCTGTGGATGTCATTGTATTGTCCACTCCCAGCCCCAGATCCTTTTCCTGAGTGGTAACTCCTAGCTTAGGTTGTTGTGAGGCTTACTCGGTGAGTTAATTAGCTTGATGTTATATGTTAATGGTGGTTAGATATTGTTAAACTTAATAAATTGGAATGTGATCCACCCTGAGGCTAAGGGAAAGGATGGGATACAAATTTGGGGGAGGGGGGGGGAGTAAAAACTGCCCCAGCACTGCAGCCACCACAAAGGCCTGACACAGGTGGGCCTGGACTAAGCACTAAAGGGGCAATAGTGTCCTCACCAAAATCAGCAGCTCAGCTCCCATTGACTTCAATGACTGGAATTACACCTTAAACATTCTCCCCACCCCCAAATGTTCAGCAATTAGGAGGTTAATTTAAAAATCCTGAGATTTTGGAACACATTTGCTGCTCTACAGAACTGAAGAATTTCATTTGTGTATGGGAAAGGGAAATGATTCTGAAAAATACAACAGCAGTTGGATGTTGTTAAATTATCTTATAATGAAAGTTGAATTCACCACAAGGTTTTAATAAAATGTTTAATGATAACCCATGCTGAAACATTAATATCTGTGTTTATTTGGTACAACTATTCCTGTTAACAAGTCCTGTTTTGTAGCATTTATTTTATGTTTTCCACCCTGATACTGAAACTAGGGACTGCTCCATGAACTGGCTGTAGTAAGATTTTAAACAAACAAAAGTAGTACTTTTCCATTCAATCTACAACTAACTTGTGGAAATTGTTGCCAGGGGATGTTGTGAAAGATAATCAATAAATGGCTATTAGACAATAAAGTCTAGTAAAGTAGGTCAGGGAAACACAATCTTTGACTGTCAGAAGCTGGGAATGAACATCAGAGACTGGATCACACCTTTATGATCTGTTGAGTACTTCTCTGAAGCGATTGGGATTGGCCACTGTTGTAGACAGGATGCTCAGTTTGATGGACCATTGGTTTGATCCAGTGTGGCACTTCTTATGTTTTATGCCATTTGAGTACAAAGAATGGCCACAAAGGTGCTGTAAAGTGATATGTTCTATTAATGTCATTTCAGAAATTAAATAGAATTTTTTTCTTTCATGACATGTGATTGTGTGTATGGGATGGGATCATGGCGGCAGGGGGTCCGTGTTACAAGTTTGTACTGGGCCCAGAGAAATAAGGCTTGGGCCCTGGTAGCTATTCTGTATGCACAGGTTCCTGGCCTAGCTGCACCATTTGTACACATGAAAACTACACCCCTAGTTACGCCATCTGTGGTTGGGGTCGTGGTCCCTTTTGATATACTTCATATGTCTTTGTTGCTCTCTAGGCCTAGGATCACCAGCTTATATTTAAAATCTCAAAATGGAATCACACAAGCCAAAAGCTTCGACGTCACTGGTATAAGGGGAAACATAGTAATTTTAAAATATTTAAAAGACAGTCATGTAATAAATAAACACAGAGGGAAGGAAGAGAGACAATGCATTTAAGCTGAAGAAAAGCAGATTTAGGTTAAGTATTAGTGACACTTGCTAACTGTAACAGCATGTTTGGTCCTGTTTAACTGAATGGAACTGCCACCTGTGTTAATTACTAGTACAATGCTATCTACAGATGATCTCACTGAACTGAACAAAACAGTTGCTAAGAGACTTGTTCACTGGAGTCTTTTAAGAGGAAGCTGTATAAATATTTGTTGGTGATGGTTTAAACCATCACCATTAGTGTGTAGACAGTTGGATTTACAGTCTTTTCAAGTCCTGTGATTCTATAATCTCTTCAAGCTAAACTGTTTGGGGGATGGGGTCTTCACCAACACATTTGTAGTAAACTAACTGCCAAACATATCAGCTGCAATGCTTGCTTTTATGCACAGCTGTTCTTCAGACCAGTGCAGAGATTTTGCCTCACCCTCCTGTCTGTGGGCTGTAGCCTGGTTGCCTATTTCGCCAAATCAGTCAAGAAAAGTGTTTTAGATAAAACTACATCCAAAGCCTTTGGTTGCTGCTAGTATAGATTCAGTCATGCTGTGAACAGGGACTTAACTGATTCAATTTGCATGATGCAACATGCAGTTTGCTGTGATGCAGCTTGCTGATTGGTAAATTGAAATCTGTGACATCATAACCAGTCTGGGCACTCAACAATGGAATTTCAATCAACAGAGATGGTTGGGTGCAATGACATGCCAATTAGAAGTAGCAAAATGTAATAGTCTGATGGGATGACATAGAGAGTGCTAAAACTGCTTGGGGGAGAGACTGTGTCACATCAAGTGTCATGTCCCGGAAGAATGATCTCTTTAGGCTGGGAGTACTCTGGAAGCATGGTACTAAGACCAATGGTGCTACGCAGGACGGGTATGTAAATACAAAAATCAATCACAAGGGAGGCAGGTACTTTTAGGGCAGGTATTCTCAACCTTTTTCAAGTCATGAGCTCTAGGGTGACATAAGTGACTACTTGAGAGCACTACATAATTTACATGGATGATTTACATAAATATGCATACCTTTATGCATCCTTTATGTAAATATGCATAAAGGAAGAGGAAACTTCCTCAGGGCAGATTTGGGTGTCTTCCTCCTGCTGAAAGAAGGGAAAGTTTGCCTTATTAACAACAGAACATTAAGGGTAATCCTCCATCCACTGAAATCAATAGCCCAGCTCACATTGACTTTAATGGTTGAAGGACTGTTTAAAAGTGCTTGTGAGCACTACTGACAGTTTGTCGGAGGGGGATGCTTAGGGAGCCATGTTTACTTTAATAATGGCAGAGGGTTACATTCCTTTTGTCACTAGATGTTCTTTTGGCTTTCCCAAGTGACTTTAATGGAATGACTCACATGTAGTTATTTGCAAGGTCAAAGCCTTAGACAGCAGTCATATGCAGGTGTTTAACTATACATGCTGTAGTGCTGGTCCTGGTCTGTTAAAATCAATGAGATCTTTTAATTGACTTCAGAGGCACAGGATCAGCCCTGGAAGTAATCTTACTGTATGTTTCAAGTCCATGTTTCTTTGAGCTATTCTCCCGTTGTCCTCAATGCACATGACTTGCAGAGGTAATTTGAATGTGTAACAGCATGATCCTCTGAGTCAATGGTTCTCAACCAGTGATGGATGCGGGGAGGGTCTTAGGATGTTTTTAGAGGAGTGCTGCAGGGCATGTGTGTCTGTGGCTGCTGAGTGGCACAGCTGCGAGGCTCCCATGCATGCAACGTGCATGGGGAGTGCTTCAAACGGGTGACTCCCAGAATGTCTGCTCCAACCACAGGGGTGGCCACCCAGGCCTGAATAGTACGGGAAACCAGTTTTTCAGTAGTGCTCTGTGCAGAGCCCTGAGTTTCCGCTGCGTGGATCGTAAGAGCATACCTCTCCACGCACCATGGTCGCACGAACAATTGGATGTATGGACCGGGGGGCATGTGTGGAAGCGTCTTGTTTCAAAACACCCTCAGTTGGGTCCCAGGATGACTCTAGGGTAGCCTAGGAGTCAATGAACCCTGATGCAGCTGCATTGTTGCATACCATGCTGCAGCTCTACCGAATACTTGTTGTTGAGGCTGGATGTGCTGCTGAGAGGACCAAAGAAATATTAAGTTTTGAGAGAAGGTGGAACTACAGGATTCTAATGAAAAAGCAATCTCACTTTCTGCTGTCAAAGACCCTGCTTTTCCCTCAACAGAGGTGTGTACAGCCACTGTCATTCCCAGAGATATGTGCCTGTGCGGCACTGTCCCCACATGCCTCCAGCTCAGGGCAGGTAAGAAGGGCACTTGACAGGGTAGGAAGCAGGATGTTGTCACTGCTTCCCCTCCCCCCCGTTGTCACACATATGCCCAGTCTGTACCTATGCGTGAGGGCATGCATCTTTGGTTGGTATGGGGCCCAATAATTTGTCTTGGACCTTAAATATTAAACCTAGTTATGCTACTCAGCCATTGATTTCAATGAGGACAAGATTGCACTCATTGTAGTAATAACGCATACTATTTTCTGAAATTTAATGACAATAACACTTATTTCTTGTAATATTTATATTAAAATACTGTGGTTTTAAAAAAAAAAACTTGATTTCCTCTTCCACTCCCACCTCTGAATCCATAAGGCTGCTGTGGTAACTTCTCTGTGGGGAGTATGGACGCCCCGGGGCGTGGGGAGGCGGGCGAGAGGATATATCACACACTGCGTGAGTTCGCACACGCGTGTCTGCACACCAGGCTAGCGTCCCGCTTTGGATGTGGCGCAGATCGCTGCGGGTAAGTTCAACCGCCTGCCGGCAGGGGTCGCTATTCCGCTCGACAGGGTCCGCCGCTATCCCGTGGTGCAGTGCGGCAAACCCGAGCATACTGGGAACTGGTGGCGTTTCTTTCTTTCCCCGCGCGGCGGGTTCCCCTGTTTGAAGTTCCCGCCGGGGGAACGGTGTGTGGCGCTGCTGAGTGACGAGCTCGAGGCATCTGGGGAGACCTAGGTCGCGCCCCATCCCCGAAAAGAGGCAGATCCCCCTTCCCTCACTCCGCGCGAGCTCCTCGCCCCCGGTTTGGCCTCGCTGCCGCCATGTCTGTGGGTTTCTCATTCGGAGCCGGGACTTTGGGCTCCGCTACGGCCGCTGCTGCTGGGACTGCAGGCGGCGGCGGCTTCTCTTTCGGAACCGCAGCCCCGAGGTAACTGAGGCCCCGCGGGCTGCTCTGACTCTCTCATCCCAGCTTTTCTCTCCCGAGCTGGGGTGACGCTCCAGCCAGACCTGCGCCTGCCTCCTACCGGGCCTAGAGCCTGCCTCTTGCCCACTGTCTGACTTACGCGCTACCCAGGTTTTACTACCCATGCTCCCCCAGATCCCTTGGCATCAGGTGGCAAGAGGGCTCTGGAGCCAGCTCTTGCCTTGGGATTTGCCTGCTCCGCAACGTTTGCACCCGGTAGAGTTGCATCTGGCTAGAGCTGCACGGGTGAAACTAGCTGTAGAATAATTGCGCCTATTTAGCTCGCCCATCAATGCATAAACTCGCAGGTAAACAACAAGGCTTCCGAAAGGGAGCAAAGGTGCGGAAATCTGTTGCTCTTTGGAAACTGTTAAGGTGTATCATACGTTCTCCCTCAAAGGGTGGCAGCTGTTGTAGTGCTATGCCAGAGTTTGCTACTTTTCAGAGACTTTGTTTACATAAAAGTTTACAGAAAACTATATGGGGGCAATTATTTTACTGTTAGTTTTATTGGTGCAGCCTTAATTTTGATGCAGTAGAACTTTCTGTCATTCATGATGGCACTTGAGCCCTGATGTAGATTGTAATTCTTTTGTTGTTGCAGCATATCCCTGATGAGTCTCTTGAGGATTTGATCTTTGCTTCATTAAAATCAAGGAGAATCTTACTGTTGGCTTGAGTGGAGTCAGGATTTAACCTTTAGCTATCCTCATAGACTAATAGTCTAAACTCCAGACCCCTTATTATGCTGAGACTTCCTTAAAACTTTTGCAACATAGTAGTCTTATTTTTAAAATGCTGTGTGGAATAAGATGCTCCCTCTTACGGCGATATCTCATGTTTCTCTTGGTTCTTTCCTGGTCACAAGTCTATAATTGGAAATTACTTGGGATTCATTGACTAAATCTACCTATATCAGGAAATTCTTCATCTTAATATTGCCATATCTAGATCCTGCAAGTAAACACATTGTACAGGGCTCGTTTATGTCTAGGTTTATAATTTTAAATCCGGTATATGAAGTCTGGTCACCTGAGTTAATACGTGGAGATGGAAATCTAAGATTCTTGTGTGTGTCAAGGATTTAGTTATTAGTCCTATGGGTCTTCATATGTGCTTCATTCCTGTTTTAGAAATAAGGAGTTTAATGTGTTTTAGGTATTTCTACAGTTGAACCAGACCCATTATTTTCTGATATGGCCCGACTTAGTTTCAGAGGTAGGTGACTGTATGTTCTGCCTACAGAATTGACAGTGCTTCTCAAGCTGAACAAGTTTAGTGAAAGCTTACAAGCATTCCTAGCGTAGCAAAGGTTTTTGTTAAAAACATTTTTAATGTGTAGTTGCCATATCACTTACAACTATGAGAGACAGTAGAAAAGATGATGTGTTGGATCAGCTTTTGTTAGTAGCAAGCATGTGTAAAACGTTAGCCTTCATAGAGCTATATGGCTGAAACCCAGCAGTTTTGTTAAGGTCAAAAACTTGCCCACGTTTGCCATTCTTTAGGATCCCCCTCCTCCCTTTGTAACTAAGTTTACGTTTGCGTACCTGCAACTTCTCAACTTCATGAATGTATTCCTCTTCTTCCCGATGTGCCCTTCCCTCCTCTACTGCATTCTAGACTGTAAATCCCTCTCTCTGATTGCGACTTTTCAGCTCTTGGCATGTTGCTGACGCTATGTAAATAATAATGATAATGTGCCATTATCTTAGCTACTTTATATTTTAGTTGAGAACATGACAGTCGGATTTTATTTGATCATTTCTGTGCCTGTTCTCTTCTCCATTATGTGTTTAGCAACCCCACACCTGACAGAAATAGCTTAGTGCAGAGCCCTCCTGTGCTGTCTTAACACCTAAGCAATCTGAGCACGTTATTAAAGCTGACACCTCAATGTCCTAACTAGCAAATACTTAGACTGGACTAAGTATTATACTGCATTATTACTACTAGCAATATACTAAATTATTAGTAGGACCGGTGATAGGATTGGGATCTGAGAACTGAATTCATACGTTGAAGTTCACTCTTGCTGTTTGAGTCGAAGGAGTGACTTGCCAGTTGTACCTAGCAGAAGCAGTACTATGGAGGGTAGCTGAAGGGCAGTGTGTAATATTAGCATCTCTCTCAGGCTTGTTAACTGTTCAAAGTGATATTAAAATTAAGAAATTGAGATAAAATAATTATGAAATGGTTGATTTGGAAAATAACTAGCTAATACTCATTCTTTGTTTTACAATGCTAGCTCAACAGGAGGGCTTAATTTTGGGACTCTTGGTTCTTCAACGGCTACAGCAACTACATCAGCACCTTCAGTAGGCTTTGGAAGTGGATTTTTGGGACCAAAATCTACTGCTGGATTTACATTAGGAGGAACTAATACAGGTAGGAAATGTATGCACATCTGTTTTTATTGTGTAGTAGAAACTTAGTAACCCACAAGGAGAATCAGTAATTGGTGCAAGTTACCAGGTTTTGTGACTTAATTGAACAAACACAATTAAAAACCAATGTTCGTAGTATAGTATGATTTATTTTGTCATTACATAGTATGTAAAAAACAATTCTGTTTTTGCATAATGGCAGTTTCCAAGCTTTTCCACTGCAGGGATCAGCAATCCTACTACGTAAGGTGCCAGGAACCAGTACAGCAGCATGTATGGTGCTGACTTGTTTTGGAGGGGGAGAAGGGAGTGGATTTTGGAGTTGAGGCGATGGGAGTCTGTCCCTCACATTCACAGCCAAGCGCATACACAGTCTCTCGTGCTCATGGCTAAATGTACACAGAGGCCTATGACTCGTCCTGGATCCAACTGGTCCCATCAGACTTGGATCTGATTGGGCATGTTTTCTGACTCAACTGTTCATTTGGCTTGGGTTGACTCTGAAGCTGCAGGTGGGCCCCATCCCCTACAGAGTGCCATGACCTTGCAACGTTCCATAAGGGGGCAGAGCCATGCTAGAAAAGTGGTGGAGCATTTCCCTGCCCCTTCCTACCATACCCATGCCCCCTACATAGCCCAGTCATGTCATGGTGTCACAGGGGCCAAGACGTCTGGCTGGATAGCGGCCAGGTTGCAGGGTTGGGGGGGAATCACTTCATTTTGGTTTAAAGCAGCAATTTTGTTTCCTATGTAGGAAGAATTAAACTAATTTCAACCACCATGTTTTTGTAGTTTAGGATGGCTTATATCAGCAGTTAAAACTACAGAGACTGACACTGCTCAGTTTGGGATCCTGAAAATTTTGACTTGAGCAGGGCTCTTATAGGCGATCTGTCAGACACACAGAACAGCTGCTTTCCGCTCCCCCACTATTCCTGGAAATGCAGTAGTAATGGCTTCTGCTGCAACCTCTGCCTCAGAAGTCCCAGGAGGCCAGAGACAGCATGAGTCCTTGGGAGCTGCCACCAAAGTTGGCACATATGGTTCTGTGGCTTGGTAGTCAGCTGTTCATGGATCAACTGCTGGGAACCACTTTCCTAAAAGCATCCTAGAAAATTTTGTAGGCAGATATTACTTTTACAGTTGAGCTGTGTTTACTGAAGCTTTACGATAGGGATTTTTCCTAATTTTCAGATTTCAGTGTCAGTCATCAATAAGTTAGTCAAAATCTAAAGAAAATGAATCACTTCTCTAGGAGTTACAGTTTTCATGAAAATGTACTCCAAAGCTGCCTGGAAACTGCGCTCCTGGAGAGAGACTGAAAACGACCCCCCTGGTGGCTGATTGGCTGATAACATCATTAGTGTGTTCCTCCAGCCAGCTCACCGCTAAGCTGAGTCCCTTTGCAGGCCACAAAATCTTGACACAAGACTGCACAACTTTAAAGTGACATGTTGCAGGGTGGAAGTAGAGAGGAGGGCCGGGATGGACTCTCTTCCCCCTTACACACTGCTAGGAATGTGTAGGAAGGGGTGGATTGGTGGGGAGAGAAAGCAGGTGAGGGATTGCTAGATTTGAGTGAAGGGAGAGTTCATGGAAAGCGTGTAGTCTGTCCTGTGTGTGTTTAGGGGACTTGCATCTCTTCCTTGTGGCACAGAGATTCCCATGGGGTTGAGGAGTATCAGCAGATGTTATCAGAGCAGACGGGTTGCCTCTGAACTGCAAAAAGAGGGAGATGGTGGGTGGAATGTAACTCCTTCCACTTGCTGGCTCACTCCTGAGAGAGATCTCTTTAATCCTAAATGTGTGGGGACAGGCTGCAGTTGTTCAGTTCAGGGTTTGTGTGTCTGGGGAGGTGGGCAGATTTAGTAGGGGGTGTCCAGAACTTCCCCTTGGATTATCAGCTTCGCAATAATGGGCAGTGTGGCAGGCAGAATGGGCAGGAGTTGCTGTGCGTCCAGCAAAGACTGCAGCCTTATTAGACCAATTAGAATAAAACGACTTGCCTGTGTAGGGCTAGCAGTATCAGGTTAACAGGTTAGTGAACAGTTTTTCATTTTATGCAACTCTGTCAGGGTGGGGTTTTTTAGGTGGCTTCCTTAAAGCAATCTAAAAAACCTGCTTGCTAGGAGATAACTAGTGCTTCAGGGCAAAAAGGTAGGCTATCACCCTTGCGGATGGACCAGTTTTCTACTTGCACGGAGTTTTCTTTTTTTCTCTCTCTTTAATGAGGGACTATTCAACAATGCCTTCATTCGGGGGGTGCCACACAATGCTCTAACACCTGTATGTGTAAATCAGGCCTCAATCCTTGCCTGTCTCTTGCAGTGTGGACTGACCCTTTGTAACAACCATGGACAGCCGAGAAAACACCCCAGCTAAGTAAGTTGTGATGGAAAGACCCAAAAGACATTATAAGTGTTCCACTGTGCACAAACACATCAAAACGCACTTCTGCACAAAGTTTTTGTATGTGTTCTGCAAGACACAAAACTTTTATCAGTGCACTGCATTGCTGATAAAAAGAAGAGATAGCAGGAAATCAGTAATTCTGGTTAGCACAACATTACTAGAACAAGCAGTGTTTAAAGAATCATTGTAGAACAGGGGTGTTAACAGTGGAATGGCTATGTCTTTGTTGCAATGGGGACTAGTTGGTTCTGAGGCTGGTGGGGTAGTGGGTGGGACCAGCCCAGAGATTGGTGAGGCCAATGGTGGGCAGAGCTCACCCAACAGTGGGCAGAGCCATCCTTAAAATTGAACACTTACATGATCATGATCAATAGAATATGCAAAAAAGGAGTAGAACATGCACACAAGGATAGCAGTTTTAGCAAACAACAACAGAGCCAAGTGAGTCAAGTATGCATGAATGCAAACAGGGCCTGTCCTTAGAGTGTAAGACCACTGGATAGGGACTTGTCTCCAATAACTGGAATGTCTTCAATGACAGGAGTACAATAGCAGAGAAAGCAGAAGTACCATAACAGCTAGCCCATATTACAGAAATTTCCAATACCTTACTTAAGGTGCAATTCAAGCAACATCACAATATCTGAAATGAGCATAGACTACAACTAAAATGCACAGAAAATTATGGAAAAATCAACAGGATTATTTGAAATCTTAAATGGCATACCATAAATGCTGCCTAGAGTTTTGTAGAGGGTGAGGAGGCATGCACTGTTCAGAAGAGTGCATTCAAAGAAAGACACACTAAAATGAATGGAAAATGCAAGAAATCCCAAGAGCATTATGTGGAATCCTAAAATGCACACCTGCCATAAATGTTGCAGTTGATCCCTGGAAGAAAAAAGATATCCCACCCCTGAGATATAGCACTTTCAGTCCTTTCTACAAGCTGAAAGCTCCCAGGCCAGTGAATAAACGAAAAAATGTGTGGAAAAATCCTTAAGATCCCAAGTTCAAACTTCAAAGTACGGGGTGGGGTGGGGCAAAATTCAAAATGTCCCACAAACCCACAACAATTAAAACGCAAAGCCACAGGGTTCTTTTTACATCAGAAGGATTGAAATGCAAACCAGGGAGAATTTCTCCCATTAAATTCAGCTGTTCAACTGAATTCAAACCCCAAACCACAGATTTCATTCACATCAAGCTTAAAATAAACCCCAAACAAAGGCAGTAAGACTGTCACCGTAAAATACCCCAGTCCAGTGCATGCTGAGTGAGGTAGATTGAAATGGAAATCATGCAGGATTTTTCTCCCATTATTATCATGACTGGAATTCAAAACCACATAATAAAAAGCTTGAACAGTTTTCTTCTACATCAAGCTTGAAAAAAACTAAGAAAGAGCCCAGAGACAGTAAGGCCACCCCACTGAGAATTAAAATCAATACAAACCAATAATACATGATTTCATTTTCTCCCAAACCACTAAGATTAAGCAAACCCATAGATTAAAATAGCTCTCCTCTTACCTGGCCTCAGTGGCTTCTGAGTCAGGCCTGATAAACCTCTACTTCCCTTCCCTCAAATCACCCGCAACCACCAGCCGTCCAGCCCAGGAAAGGGGAACCAACTTGCTACTTGGAGCCAGCTGCAGAGTGCAACCACGTGCTGCTTTGCATGAGGTCTGACTCCCAGTTCCTCGTCCCCTCAATCACGGGGTGCAGTCTTTTCTGGCCCTGAGATCGGCCAGGACAATGATTCCATCGCCCCAAAATGGAATCATTTTAGCTGGAGGATTCCTAAAGAAATCCTCAAAGTGTGTCCTCCATGCCTGCCCCAGAGTGCAAGTGAGCATGTGTGAGAGGGGAAAAATCATGTCCTATATGCTTACACTTACTGTCACAGTGTCTCCATCCAGCCCCCTCCCCGGGTTCCAATTCCGAATCTGACCTGATGATGCTGGGGTGTGCAGCTCCACATCTGCACTTCCAACTCGCTCCACCAGTCTTCTCTCGGCTTCTTCCCACCCACTTGTGTAGTGTGTGCTGCTGCTCCACCTGCCCCCCGTGTGACTGCCAGGCCACCCACCCACCAAAGCCTTGTGCATGCACAGGCCACAGTCTGAGGCTCCCAGCAAGGCTGAGCCACCCCAGCAAGGGGTAAGTCTCTGGCAGCGCTGTGCATGCATGTGACCAGACACAGGTGAGGCAGTTAGCTCAGTGGGTGCCAGCTCGGACGGACAGATACAATCAGGTTCTGCCTGCTCCTCTGGTGACGGGGAGCAGAACTTAAGGCAGGCAGGCTTAACTAGACTGACCGCCTAGGTACCGTGCTGCTGACTGGCCCACCCAGGGAGGAGGATTTAAACTTTAAAGGAAGCAGCAAGACAGAGAAAACAGCGTGGCAGGTGTGCCGAGGGAGCTGCTGCTGCAGCCAGCTAACTAGTGAGTGCGGCAGCAGCCACAGGTTCACTTGTGGGGAACTGCCCAGGAGCCCTAAATCTAGAGCCACCACTGCTTTGCTGCAGCCTATAATTTCAAGGCTGCTTAGTTGTATGTAGGTAATAGTTTTGTTCCACAGAATACACATGGAAGATGATATATGGCAGACATGTAAGTTACATATGAAGTAGTGGTCCAAACACTTAAAATGTGATATCAGATATAAGTGTTTGCCTTTTGGGGTGGTGTCTGCATGTAAAAATCAAGAGTATCCATGGTTTGGATTGAGATTTTTCCACTATTGCAGTGCCATGATGTGTTGCTTTTTTTAATTCTGTGATGCAGTCAGTGGGCATGGCAGAAGGTGAATTTTGATGTATGCCTTTAAAGAAAAATAAGCATGTGCAAGAATGTGTAGATCTGACATTCACCTTCCCCCCCACCCCTCCCCGACCTCTGTGATGCAAGATAGCCGCTCTTAATATACTTGCATCAAAATGATTTCCACGTACAAAATACATGGTTTTGCCACTGATTTTCCTGTTCCTCTCATCTCTTCTGACAACCTTGATCCATGCCTTCCTCTGTTTTGTATCTTGCAGGACACATGCAAAAACTTTGTGGGGAAGTACATTTCGATATGTTTGTGCACAGTGGAACACATGTCTTTTGGGTCTTTCCATCACAAATGACTTAGCAGGGGTGTTTTCTGTGCTGTTCATGGTTGTTACAAAGGTTCGGTCCACAATGTAAGAGACAGGCAAGGATTGAGGCCTGATTCACACATACAGGTGTTAGTGTTGTGTGACACCCCCAGAATGAAGGCATTTTTGAATAATGGAGGGAGCCTGCTGTGGGGATCCTCTCTCCCATCTCCCCCCCCACCTGGACTTACCTGCTTGCGGGTGGTGCCGGGGGGGGCTGGTTTCCTCGCCGCTGCTGCCGGCACCGTCACCACCGCTTCCGTTCCTGCCGCCGCTGGGGCCGCCGCCGCTGCTGCTTCGTCCCCGCAGGATACCTGCGGGGACAAGAAGAACAACACAAACTGTGAGTTGGGGGCAGGGGGGGGAACGCAGAGGGCAGCCACGTGGGCTGTCCTGTCCCCTCCCCCCCCACCCGGAAGTAGCAGGGGCTAAAAGCCCAGAGCAGCGGCTGCAGCCGCAGGGAGCCTGCTGTGGGGATCCTCTCTCTCATCTCCCCCCCACCTGGACTTACCTGCTTGCGGGTGGTGCCGGGGGGGGCTGGTTTCCTCGC
>QEPC01007715.1:1903357-1989287 GCA_003113815.1 Sphenodon punctatus | reverse complement strand
GGGGGGGGTGATTTTTAATCCCCCACCTGTATATTTATTTTTATACCACCCTGTTTTATTGATATGTTTTATGATTGTATTTTAAATGTTTTAAATAGTTTTTTTATTGTTGTTAACCGCCCCGAGCTGCTGTGCAGGATGGGGCGGTATAAAAATCTATTAAATAAATAAATAAATCAATAAATAAATAATCCCACCTTTTTTTAAAAGAAAAAAAGAAAACTCCCTGCAAGTAGAAAATTTTTCCATCCGCAAGAGTGCTAGGCTACAATCTTTTTGCCCTGAAGTACTAGTTTTCTCCTAGCAAGCAGATTTTTAAAATTGCTTTAAGGAAGCCACCTAAACACTTCCCCCCCGCCCCCCCCCCCGGCTCCTGTACTGGGAGTTGCATAGAATGAGCATGAAAACTTGTTCAGTTGTTCATTAACCTGATACTGCTAGCCCTGCACAAACAAGCTGTTTTATTCTGATTTGTCTAAGGCTGCACTCTTGTTAAACCACATTGTTTCTTTATAGTTTTATTACTACTGGTCAAATATTGGATTAAATCCTGTATAGTTGCCCCTGAATTAATGCAGTATAAACTGAGTTAATTTTGAAGTAAAAAGAATATTCTTTGCACAGGATTCTGAAAGCTTAAACAGATTTCAGTAAACACTAGCCGCACAAACCACACTGCAGAGATACTAAAGTGTCTCTGAACATCATTAGTGCATACAGAAAACTGACCAATATTGAATATATAATGCAGCATACTGTTTAAACTCAAATAAAATGAAAGCCATCCAGAGCATTGAGTAATAGTGATTGTAACCAAGATTTAAATCTTTATTGTTAACTGAAATCAGGAATGTTATGTCATGTCCACAATGGAAGATAGCCTGCTGAAAACTCTTTTCTGAGTCTGTTGTCATCCGACAGTTTCTTGTCTATTTCTCATACTGGTATAGATCTTTGTTTTAGACTTTGAAGAATACACTAGGTTCTGTTACTGTACTGTCCTTTTTTTAATGTAGGGTACAAAAGACAGTTCCTGTCATCTAATATTTTAAAGCCAGTTAAAAATGCACAATTATTCCTATTAATGGAAGTGAATCAGTTACCTTAACTTTAGAGGATGCAATTTAACTTTTTTTTTACATTTCCATTCTGCTTGGCTTCAAATTGTTTGCTTCCAAAAGAGGAATTTGTAATGTATTCCATAGAGAAATGCTGGATTTGGGTCACTTAATCATTTTATCTTGAGTCTCTTTTTGAATAACCATTAGATATTGCTCTCAATTAAATAGGTGGTATTAGAATATTTATTTATTTGTTGGCCTCATGGCCTTAACAAAACAAGAAGATATCACATATAGACATAAGCAATTATACAGTCAAATAAAATAGTCAGCTGTGTTTCAATGACTTAAATTAAACTTTAAAACATATAAATCTAATTAAAACCATATATACATTTCTCAATCACCAGTACACCTACAGGTTCCTCCATCACCAAAGTAAATGTATAACATACTAGTTTATGCAACTAAAGTTTTATCCCACCGGGGGAGGAAGCTTCATCTTCTAAATTTCCATTTAAAAGATCTCTGCTCTTACCCAATACTTGATTATCGTATTTCCTGCAAATGTTAGCAATTCTATAGGCATAAATAGCCACAGATTTGGAGCACCCCGGGACCATATCTCCTAAAAGGAATATTAGTTGTTGTGTAGAGGGTCGGGAAAAATCCCAACCCGTGATAGTCTGTAGATCAGCACGCTGTTTATTATAAATTGGGCATTTAAGAAGAAAGTGCCTCAGGTCCTCCACTTCCTGGTTGCATGGACAGATCTGCTTTAGGCGGGGGGTCCCATCGTATCTCCCCTTAAGGATGGCCGTGTACATTGTCTGAAATCTCAGACTAGTCAGGGCCTTTTGAAGTGTTGGATCTATTAGCGAATGGAGATATGCTGCCCCGCCCCTACCCGGGGTCACATATTTATAAAATTGAGAGATGCTGGATTCGGAGGCCAAAGCCCTCATAGTTTGTCTATCCACGTCTGCAATTCTTTGTTTAAGTATTTTAACCACGGCATCACTCGGTTTGCCACATAAGTATGCCTCTGAAAAACCCAATTGCTGAAGGCAGTGCTCTGCATCGGCCCACCAACTGTCCATGCCACCCACGTTATCTGATTTGTTTCTCCTTCATAACCAACCCTAAAAGGGAAGTACTCACCACATCCCTCAGTTTAGCCCAATAAGTTAACTTGCTAGTAAGTAGACGGGCCGCCAAGGAATGAGTGCCTACTTTTAGGTTAATAGCCGCCGCACTTGATGAGGGAGGCAGAGCCAACATCCGCCTCCATAAGGAGTTCAGAATTGGCTCAAGATACAAGGCAGCCTGTCATTCACAGCCCCAATGGGCTCCATACAACATCCCAGCTACAAGCTTGCCTTCTACCAGTTTTTGAGCAGCTTTTATAGATCTTGATCGTACCCGAAAAAGAAGCGTAAGATAGTTATCGCCTCTAGTTTCGCCTTTTGTTTTACCACATCAATGTGACCCCACCAAGAGCTATTATGAGCAAAAATGATGCCCAAATATCTAAATCTACGCACCTACTCAATGTTATGTCCTTGTAAAGACCAAGGAAGCTTAACAAATCTTTTGGCAAAAACCAAGATCTTTGTTTTCCCATAGTTTATCGTAAGGTTTTTATCAGTACAACTGGCTTCAAAATCTACAAGTGATCTTGTTAAAGACAACCTACTGAGTGACCACTAAAACCGCATCGTCGGCATATAGGACCATAAAAACTCTAACGCTGACACAAGGGGGATGATAAAGCCCAGCGTCTCTGTGCCCTTTATAAATGAGTTAACATAAATGTTGAAAAGAATTGGGGCAAGTAGACAGCCCTGTCTGACTCCATGTTCAGTTTGAATTGGGTCTGAAAGAGGCCCGCCGGCATACTTTCTAACCCTCAATGCCGTCTTAGAGTGCATAGCCCTAATCAATGCCAGTAGGCGTTTGTCAATTTGTAAGCAGGCTAATTCCAGCCAAAGTTTAGATCTACATATTGAATCAAATACCGCAGACAGATGGATAAATGCAGCATAAATCGTACGGTTACGTGTTCTATATTTGTCAATAATATGGTGTAATATAAAGGCCTGACCAATAGGCCTAAATCCAGCCTGTTCTTCCTCAATTATGTCTTTTCCAATGGACCAAACTTGCAGGCGAGTCAATAAAAGTCTTGAATAAATCTTAAATAGAAGCAAAAGCTTCTTGAGAGCTGAAATTACATCTCAGAAATTGCATCTGTCCATTATAGTTTATTGAGAGGAGATATGATAGAGGTCTATAAAATCATGAGTGGTGTGGAACTAATAAACAAAGAGCAGTTACTTACCCTCTCAGCTAGTACTAGAACTAGGAGACACTCCATGAAACTCATGGGTGGCAAGTTTAAGACAAATAAAAGAAAATATTTTTTCACTCAGTGTATAATTGGGTTGTGGAATCTACTGCCAGAGGCTGTGGTAAGGGCCAGTACTATAGCTGAGTTTAAAAGAGGTTTGGACAAGTTTCTGGAAGATAGATCCATTAGCAGCTATTAGCCAGACGGGATCAGGGAACCTGACGGGAGCTGGGGGGAAACAACAGGGAATGGATCCCCCATTGTGACCTGCTGGGTGCTTCTCCCAAGCCACCGTGATTGGCCACTGTTGGAGACAGGATGCTGGGCTACATGGACCATTGGTCTGACCCAGTATGGTGGTACTTACGTTCTTAACATGGTTTAAATTTTGATTATGGATTTTTATTTTGTTTCTTGGCAGGAACAGCAACGACGATTGCTTCAGGATTAACACTAGGTAAGAAATGCATGTTGGAAGCCATTAGTTCTTGCTGGTCTCAGAGAGCCAGACCAGTAATTCTCCTACTGTCAACAACAGTTGTTGTGCTGCACTTCCCAGTGATTTACAGAAATAGTGCTGATTTTCCTTATTTTTAGTGGCTAACCATAAAAATATTGAAAAACTCCCATGTGTAGAGGTGTTGGACTTGCCACAGGAATTTGTGCAGTTACAAATGGGAGAGGAGGAAGGCATGATTGCAAGGACACACAAGTTGATCTGTTTGGTTTTCCTAAAAGTGAAGGATTCTTTTGAAGAAAATTGTTCTTAGGACTCATTCACACAACCCCTTTTAGAGTGGGTAGTATCGCAAACCAACATTCTCAGTGTTAGTTAAAATCTCTATCTCTTCCTGTGCTCCTTGATGATCTTGTGTTCTCTGCCATCCTGCAATGCGTTTGCTACTTTGTTAGTGGACGTATCTGGTTCTGGCAAGTAGCAATGGGGTTGTGTGATTTTGCTCTCCTGAAGAAAGTACCAGTCCATGGTAAATTTTCTGTTTGCCACTTCCTACCTCCAAGTGATCATAGATGTGATCGTGTGAAGCTAGAGTACTAGATCAGGAACTACCTCTTCCACTCCGTGTTACTTCTCATGTGGGAATGTCATAAGAGCATCCTTCCATAGCCTTTGCATTGTGGGAAATGCCACAGGGAACTTGGGAGGCGAAGGAGGCATGGAAATGCCAGGCAATCAGCAGTTGTGGGAATGCACTGCTATAGAAAAGTGCAGATTAAAGAAACCATGTTGATTTTGCAAGGGGGACGAGTGAAAGTGCACTGAACTGAAGAACTGGAATATTGTAAATGGTTCCGTTTCCCCCAGTCCCCCTTCTTGTTTTGAAACCTACTTTGCATTTGAAGCATCTTGCTGCTGTTGTATATACAATTCCGATTGAAGATTCTGAAGCTGTCTATAGGAAAGCCTTGACCTTGTAAAGGTGGTTCTGGGATGTTTCCCTTTACCTCTTCTCCCATGATTATTGTCTTATCAACCCCAGAGATTGCAACTGCAACTCTGGTGCTTTTAGAACTGCTTTATTTGTACAAGTGAGAGAGAGCAAGACCCCTGAAGATCTAATAGACAAACTTCCTGCATGCCCATTATTTATTTATTTTGCAATTGTCTACCAGCAGTATCCAGATCTTAACCATCTTGGCTGTTGGATGGAAAGCTTTCTTTTAGCCCTACATAGTATTTAGATATCCTATAAAAACGCAGTCTAGACACTTTAAGTTTTATTACTGTCTGTGGTCTTGCACATGACACCATCCTGAATGGAAACTGTTCAGTATATCTTCCAGTTGTGCTTAGAGGCCCCAGGCTCATTGTAGTAGGCACTACAAACATATTCTTTATATGACAAATTCTTAACTTGAGATCCCTAAATGGGGAAAGGGGAGCCAGGTCACTCGCTCTCCAGTACAGTACAACTCTTATGTATTGGCAGTGCAGAAAGCTGTTCTTGGTCTGTGCAATGCATGCTAAGGAAAAACAAATGGAAAACACATTAACAGGTAAAGAATATACCAGCTATAGTGAAATATACAACCAAATATGGTAAGACATTTAATAGGTACACTGTGGTGGGTTTTTAATTTTTCCCCACTGATAAAGTGGATTTTAGAGTAGTCTTAGCATTTGTCATTCAAGTCTGCTTTTTAGCATTTGTTGTGAAATAGCAGTACATGCTATTATGATCATTTTTTTTAAAAAAAGGAAAAGCTGATGTCCATGCAAATAAAAATGCCTAGCTGAAAGCAAAGAGAGAACAAGAACAGTGTATTCTACTGCAAGATTGTAAATGATACAAGATGGAGGCTATAGCAGAAAGTTCTTTGTCTTGTTCAAAAAGCAAAGATGGTCTTGTATATTAAATCTGCCAGCAGAGGCTTTCTTTCATTTTATTTATTTGTTTTGGTGTCTTTTTTTTTTTGTCCCACCCTCTCTCCCTTAGGCTCAGGGTGGCTTACAATTCCTTAATTTATTAACTATAACATTAACTAATTAACTCAACTCTTAATCATCACAATAACCCTATGAGGTAGGTTAGGCTGAGAGAGCTGGCCCAAGGTCACCCAGTGAGTTCATGGTTAAGGTGAGACTTTGAGCTGAGGGCGTCCCTCTCCTTCCTGGTCCAAGTACTGCACTCTTAACCACTACACCACACTGGCTCTCCTTTTGTAAGATATTTGTATTCCAAGATACTCATCAGTGGCATGCAGATCTTATCCTATCTGGCTACGGTTCAGGTTACGGCACTGAAGCTGCATTAGTGGCTTTGGTCGACGACCTTCGCCGGGAATTGGACCAGGGTTGTTCGACCTTGCTAATCCTGTTAGATCTGTTGACTGCATTTGATACAGTTGATCATGAGATGTTGGTGACTTTCCTGTGGGACTACGCTGGGGTGGGCGGAACCGTTCTTGAATGGTTCTGCTCCTTCCTGGCTGGGAGAACTCAGTAGGGGATTGTTCATCTTCTCCCCGGAACCTCACGTGTGGAGTTCCGCAAGGCTCTATTCAGTCCCCTCTCTTGTTCAACATGTACATGCAGTTGCTTGGCGAGGTTGTAAGACGGTATGGGGTGTGGTGTCATCAGAACGCTGAAAAAAGAAAAATCCCATCCTCCCCACCCACTTTCCTCACCAAAGGCCTGGTGGAACAACCAGACCTTGCACTGTTGTTGAAATGAGGCAAGGTCCAGGGCCATCCGGGCCTCCACTGGAAGGCAGTTCCACAGTCTAGGCACTGCCACAGAGAATGCCCTCTCCATTGTAGCCCCTTGTACCACCCGGGGGACATCAAGAAGTGCGCTCCTGGCGGACCATAGGGGTCGATCCAGGGTATGGAGAGTGAGGCGGTCTCGTAGATAGGAGGGGCCTAGACCATATAGGGCTTTATAGGTAAGCACCAACACTTTGAATTGGGCTCGGAAAACTATCAGCAGCCAGTGCAGAGCTCAGAGCACTGGTGTAACGTGGTCACAGCGACCCATCCCGGTAAGGAGACAGGCCACCTCATTCTACACCAGCTGCAGTCTCCGGACTGTCACAAAAGGTAGCCCCATGTAGAGCGTGTTACAATAGTCTAGTCTTGAGTTGATGAAGGCATGGATGACAATGGCCATGTCAGAGTCTGAGACATATGACATAGTGGTCACACCCGATGTAATTGGCAAAAAGCACTCCTCACCACAGCCTCAACCTGGCGATCCAGGCAAAGCTGCGGATTGAGTACCCCCAGACTTCGAACCCGAGATATCAGTGAGGGACGAACCCCATCAATGATGTGGGATGTCACACCCACTACCTTCCCCACTAGGGCTGATGCAGCAGCAGCTTTTACCGCGCCGCGATTCCGTTCCGCCATTTCGGAATTGCCCGCGCCACACCGCGACTTTTCTGCGGATATTCCGCTAATTCCGCCGGAATTCTGCGAATTGCGGAGAAATTGCGGAAAGCTGCTATTCCGCTATTTTGTGGCACTGGCGGAATTGCGGAAATAGCGAAAATGTCATATTTCCATGATTCCACTAAGTTGCGGAATTAAATAAGCGGAACCGTGGAATGAAAGCCTCTGCCATGCCATTCCACTAATTGCGGAAACACTGTTTCCGCCAGAAATAGCTACCGCTGCGATATTCCGCTACAGCCCTATTCCCCACCAACATCACCTCTGTCTTGTCAGAATTTAGTTTCAGATGGCTCACCCTCATCCAATCCCCCACAACCGCCAGACATCGGGTAAGCACAGACGGTGCCGGGTCTGCGTCGGATGAAAAAGAGATAGAGCCTCGAGCTGCTTGGCAGGAGAGGTGGGGTATAAATAATGAAAATAAATAAATAAATTTTGGAAAGAGAGTACTTTGGGATTTTTATTTATTTATTTATTTAAGACATTTGTACCCCGCCCCTCCTGTACACAGCTCGGGGCGGCTTCCAACAATAAAACATAAAACAATATAAAAACAATTTAAAACAATCAAAGTTAAATACTTTTTAAAACAGGGCCAGAGAAACAGGGATGCACTCAATATCGCTGCCAGTCCGTGAACAGCCTTCTGGTCTTTAAATTTTGCTCCTATGTTGGATTAAATTCTCCCCCTTATTGCACTCTACCCTCTCAGCTCCGGTAAATTTCAAGTTTGGGATGGTCTGGCCCTTCTGGAATTAGTAAGGAAAGTTCTTCAAGAGTAAGTTTAAGGGTCACAGATTTAGCCAACCATGGTGTATTCATTGCTCAGTAGCTAAGTGAATAATAGCATTGTGTTGTGCGGAGTACATTGATAGCTTGCTCTTAATAAAATTCAGACACTTTTTATCAGAGGTGTGGAATTTCGCACCCTCTTCAGCAAGAGGGTGGCATATCTCATCCATCCACTGGCCGATCTGAATTCTGATTCCAAAGGTGCAAACAGACTGAAGTAGTCTCTCTGGACCACCTTATTTTTTATACATCGTTTTTCTCTTGGTCTCTTCAAGTGGGGCTAGACTGAAATGTGGCTTTGCTCAGTTTCTGCTATGTCATCGTTACTGCATTTCTTATGAAGTAGAATTCTTCCTGAGGACAATAAGTTGACCTGATAATTTTTATTACAGGAGCTCCTGCCACTACATCTGCACCTACCACAGGCTTTAGTTTAGGGTTCAACAAACCTGCAGGATCAGCCACACCATTTGCTTTGCCAATTACTTCTACCTCAGGAAGTGGTCTCTCGCTTTCGTCTGCTCTAACATCCGCTCCAGCAGCAGGTAAGGCAATAATAATTTGTGTTTATAGCATAACTTCTGTTCTTGGATCTGAGTACTTTACAAACATTCTTTGAGGTAGGCAACGTTACTACTTTGAATATTATTAGCATTGTCTTGAATAGTTATCTGAAAAATGAGGCATAATTTGACTGGTTGAACTCCACTGGAATTGACGGTAATGGAAACCCTTACAGAGAGAGAGACTGTCTTAATGTTGCTGTACTGGACTGAATACCATGATGATTAAACCTACTTGGGACAGTCAATGAGACAATGGCTGTAGTGTCTGGACTCCTAATTTTTCTACACTGATAATGGCTAACGTGTAGTTTAGATGAGGTAAGTGCTTACATATTCTTCCTCCTAGTCTTGACCATGATTTTTCACACAATATAGTATACACCTATACTAAAACTTTCTTGGGTACAAACCTTGCAGTTATGATGGATGTTACAAATAATATTGATGCCTAGTCTGACCTTGTGTGTACTAACTTTGCACTTTGTAAAGTTCTTGTATTTTTCAGTAAGAGAGCTGTTTTGTGACCAGGTGCCTAGTTTCTATGCCATGGAGTGGAAATTCTCAAAATGTTCTGCATCTTCAGATCAGTGTCCAAAACAGAAGTTTAAATTTAAATATTATTTTTGTCTGTTTTGAAATCGAGTTTACATTACGCTGTCTTCACACTTTTATTTAGATTTCAGAATTGACTTTTCAGACCACTAAGACTGTTCATTCCTCCTAGCTATTACATTATGGATGAGTTCACTTATTTATTTATTTTTTATTGTAGGTTCTACTGGTTTTACATTAAATCTGGGTGGTACAACTGCCCCAGCAACAACGGCATCCACAGGTCTCACTCTTGGAGGAGCCTTAGCTGGTTTGGGCAGTACACTCTTCCAGAATGCAAGCACAGCTGCAACAGGTAATTCTTTCCTTTTCTCCCACCTCTTTTCACTTTAAAATGCTGAAATATAATCATGTTTAACGTGTGTCTGAAATAGGCTGAAATGAGATTTCTCCCTAGGCCTTCTGGGCATCCATCCTGTACTGTCTGGAGAAGATCCCCACCACCACGGGCAGGAGGCAGACACAGCTTTCAACAACAGAAAATGCCCAATCCTTGCTGTCGCGTTGTGCCTCAGTTTCCTCAAAAGTAATTTGTGCTTAGTGGTCCAGGCCTGACATGATCTGGTCTGGATATAGGGCGCTCTTTTCCAATATGTGGAAACTCAGTTTACACTTTGCTAATAAGCCAGCCAGCTCAGCTAAGTATTGTAAAGACAATTTATTTATAATGAAGCTATGAGACTTAAGAATATTATAAAAATATGAAGCAGTAGTTTACTTAAGTTCAAATAAAGACATAGTACAAAAGAGTGTCAGTTAAAATACATGACTTAGAAAGACGTTTCTTGTTCAAAGAACAGCTCTGTTACAAGTTCAAAGATCTTAACATCTATAAGATATAACATATGCTCTAAGTATTATTGCTATGGTTGACTCAATGCATCCTATTATATACATTCATATTACCCAGTCCTTTACCATTCTGCCAGATGGATATGAGAAAAGCTCCAAAGAAGGAACTGTTTCTGAAAAATCCATTTCTCCTCTCCCTTCTTATAGAGGGAATTTGTTTGGAAGACAGCTAAAAATGACATCATGTCAAGACTGCTGACAGAGAGTTTTCTCAAAGTACATAGTAAGAAGTCTGTTAATACATTCTAAAACAGGTTGCTATCATATAAGATAGGATTAACAATGAGTAAACTCCAAACAAACAAGGCCTCTTCCTGCCCTGCTTGGGAGTCACGTATCTTGAGACTAGTCAACAGAAAATGTTGATTTCTTTAAGAGACTAGCTAATTACATCTCCTATTCCAGTATACAGGCTGATTTTCCAGTATCTGGTCAAGAGTTCAGTAGAAAGGTCACTATAGGACAGCTCTTTAGGAAGTCCTCATACAGATATGCTAATTCTGATTTTCAATATATTGAAACACAAATGGTCAAAAATATATGCCTATATACAGGATACATGACATTGCTCCAGTTGAGGGTCTGCTGCCATAACCAAGAACCCCCACAAAACCATGTAATTAGAGATCAATTGGCTATCTTCAATAGGTGCTCTTCCAGAACAGGGGTCAGGGCTATACTCCATGCTATTTCTTGTGCCCCAAAAGTCAGGGGAGTGGAGGGCTGTACTAGACCTGAAATGTCTAAGATGTGTGCAGGTAAAGAAATTCAAAATGGAAACATTAGTCAGTCACCCTTGCCCTCACACAAAGAGACTGGGGATCACTGGATCTGAAAGAAGCCTACCTTTGTATCCCCATCTCCCAGTCTTCAACAGTGGCTCCGGTTCTCCAATGAAGATGAGCACTGGCAATACCAAAGCCCTCGCCTTTGGGCTAGCCTCATCTCCAAGGGCATTTATGAAGGTACTCATCGCCCTAATTGCCAGCTTGAGGATGTAGGGCGTCCACATCCACCCATACCTGGACGATCTCTTCCTATCCACCTCTTCCACTCCGCCCTTCCTAACTCCTGCTAACCATTCTCACCCAGGATTATCCCGCACCTGTTATCTGTAAACTCCCAACTTACTGCAACCAAGCCAAGAACATGTACCTGAGTTCCCTCGTCCTCATGAATATCGCATCCCTTGTCTCTCCCTCTGTTCCTCCTTCCCTGTCTCCCCTCCCCCGTCTTTAGATTGTAAGCTCTCGGGCAGGGACGGTGTCTATCTTATTCTTTATAAAGCACCAGGTACGTCGCTCGTGCTATATAAATGCTTATAATAATAATATGTGCCACCTCCAGGGACAAGACCAACAAGGACCTACATAAGAGAATCGCATATCTCCAAGAGGATGGCTTTGTAGTCAATTTCAAGAAGAGGCGCTTACAGCCATCTCAGTCCCTGGAACACCTAGGAGTAATCCTGAATATTCAGCATAACCAGATCTTTATTCCAGAGCAAAGGCAGCTGAGAATTTGACACCGGATCTCTCACATACAAAAGAAACCCAAGGCCAGATTGAAAATCCTGGCCAGTCTGCTGGGGCTACTCGTTTCATGCATTCACCACCTGCAGCGGGTGAAAGGACACACGAACTGTACAGGTCCTGCTCAGACCCTTCCAGATGCAGATTACACAGGAGCTCAACCTGTGGATACAGATAATGCGCTGAGCCAAACTGGAAATGGTATGGTAGCTGGAGGATCCTCAATTTCCTCAGGGGGTACAGCTCCTAGATCTCCAAAGTTGACCCTAACAATGGATGCATCCTTGCTGGGATGGGAAGCACACCTGGGGATGCTCTCCGAGGTCAACAACCTAATGTCCGTCCAAGCCCTACACATCCAAGGTGGACTGGTTAAGCTGAAGATATCTAGATCTGGACACTTAAGCCCAGAGGTTTTTGAAACCATCCTAAGCCTATGGGGTCATCCAAAGCTAGATCTGTTTGCTACTTGATGCAATACCAAGGTGCCTCTATTTTACTTGCAGTTCAAAAAGACAGAACTCCTGGCAGTGGATGCATTGAACAAGTGTGTCTACTCTATGCCTTCCCTCTGTTCCCTCTGATATTTATATAGCACCAGCAGTGTATCTGGCACAGTACAATCAATAGTTATAAACAGGAAGGGGGGAGAATAATTTGCAAACTGAAACAGGAGAGAACAGAGATGATCCTGATGGCTCCTTTCTGGCCAAGGAAGCTCTGGTTCTTTGACATCAGGAACCTATGGATAGGCCAGCCCCTTGGACTACCGCCCATTCCAGATCTTCTGTTGCAGGGCCCAATAACATAATGAAAACCAGAACTCCTCTGACTGACGGCCTAGAGGTTGAGTGCCAGGGCCTACAACAACTAGGCTACTTGGGACCAGTGCTTCACACTGCTGGCAGCCAGACACCAATACATGAATGTACCAGGGCACTTGGAGACTATTTGCTCTCTGATGCATGGCTAGGAATCTGAACCTCCTTGAAGCAGGTGTTATATCCGTACTAGACTACTTGCAGTCAGGGCTAGACAAAGGGTTGAAATTGACAGTGTTCTTAGCTATATTTCAGGGCCGGGGGGAAATATCAATTCTTCCACATATTAAGAGGTTTTTGAAGTCTGCTAGGTTAGTCTCTCCTCTGGTAGTACCCTGATTTCCCAACTGTAGTCTAAATTTTAGTATTGTAGGCATTCACTAAATCTCCTTTTGAACCTCTTAGAGAGGTCTCCTTATACTATTTGTCTATTAAAGTAGCCTTTCTAGTAGTCATTACATTGGCTAGAAGAGTATCCAAACTAGGGGCACTATCCGTTGACCCAGCCATTTTTGTATTTAAGAAAGACTTGATAATCCTTAGACTGGAACCTTCCTTCATTCCAAAAGTCAGCTTAGTATTCCATAGATCCCAAGAGGGTATTTTACTTTCCTTTTGCCCAAACCCAGTTCACCCTAAAGAGAGAAGGTATGGCATCTCTTGGATGTTCACAGAACCATCAAAATCTATATAGATACGATGGTTTCTTTTTGTAGATCCTCAGTTTCATTGACAAGTTAACATCCAAACCACAAGGGACAGAAGGCTTCAAAGTCTGTTATCTCCAAGTAGATATCTGCCACTATTGCAGATGCCTATAGGGCTCAAGGATCCACTTCCCCTCCATCTAGGTCAGCCCACTCTACTCTAGGGGTAGCCACTTCATGACTTATAGGAACAGGTCCAGCTACACTGAAACTTGCAGGACAGCAACTTGGTTGTCATTTCATACATTTTCAAAACACTATAAAATTAATGTACTCGATTCGGCAGAAGAAGCCGTTGGGAGACGTATCCTACAGGCAATACTTTAAATTCTCACATTCTATCTCTCCCAATAAAACTGGGGTACACTACTCCGTTACATCCCCAGACAGTACAGGTTGGATGCCCAAGATACTTAGGGAGAAAGGAAAATTGGGTCCTTACCTGGTGTATTTTCCTTCTTCATAGGTCTCCTGGGCATCCATCTCTCCCTGTTTATATACTATTAAAAAAACTATTGATGTTTATGATGTTGCTGCTTTGATCAGGACCTAATTGATAATTAAGAATTCATACAGTTACAATTATAGTTCTAGTTTACCATTCAAAAGTTTAAAGGCACTGCTGAATGCAACTGGAGCAAGAAGTGGGGGTCAGATCCCCCTCCAAGCATACTCTGTTGAAAGCTTCAAGTACCTCCTACCAGCGGTGGTGGGGATCTTCCCCAGACAGTACAGGGCGGATGCCCAGGAGACCTACATAGAAGGAAAATCACCAGGTAAGGACCCAGTTTTCCTTTCACCAATACAGGAAATTTTGACACAGTCCCAGTTCCTGCTACTGTCTCGGTCAAGTCGAGAACCTCTTGGTACTCTGTCTCGACTGACATTTTGTTTCTCGTTTTAACGCTTTGTTGTCCATTTCAAATCCTGAGGGATAATACCAATGCAATACCACATTTCTTCACTGCATTTTTCCTTGCACTTTGTCATGCATTGGCTGGTAGTGCACGTTCACCCTATTCAAATAATAGACCACATGATGGTCTCGAACTCCTCTAGTATAAAAAGCACTCTCCCCCTCAGAATGACAGTTCCTTCCAACCCATTCTAGAAATATAAGGAATGTTCAGAGACATCTCAAAGAACCTTGTTAACAAGGTAGCAACCTTCTGTTCTTCTTCGAGTGGCTCCTCACATGCTATTTTTACATGGCTCTGCCGGGTAGGGGAGGTCCGTGGGCATGCCAATGCATGGACAGGGCATGCACACGGCTGCACATGCATCCCCACTCACCCCCCACTCATCCACACCCACGGAGTAACTGCCGTTTCCCCCGGTTGCTCTGTGCATGCCTGGGGACGAGTGGGGGGGGGTGAGTGGGGATGCGTGTTAGGTGGACGTGCACCCCCCCACACACACCATTGGCACGTACACCACATTGTTCACATGGGGCTCCCCCACCCATGAACACACAGAAATCTGCACGAGTGCATGTTCATGGCTGGGAGGAGAGACCCATGTAAAAAGGGCCACATTCTCACAACTGTCTTTCTTATACTATCTTAGGTAGGAATTTAGGATGTAAAGCAATATATATTGTATCTTGCATATATGGTTCTGAGATTATTATGGCTGCTATTTCACTAACTTTTCTTAATGAAGTTATTGCTAACAGGAATACTGTCTTTAAACCTGCACCCCATAACCTGGTCGCACTGCATGCGTGCACAAGGCACAGGCGGCACCGGCAGCAAGAAGCAACAGGCCCTGGAGGCCAGACTGGCTAAGCTCACTCCCCTCCTTCAGTAAGGCAGTGAATGCAGTCAGACTCTCCCTGTGCCTGCCTCACTGCCTGCCCGGCTGCCCCTGCAGTGGAACCACTCCTGGGGAGTGGTGGTAGACCTCGGCTGGGGAGGTGGGAAGCATTGAGAAGCCACTGAACAAAAAGTTGGTAGTTGCAGAGAATCTTGTCGGATTCACTGGTTTTTATGAGCAGCAATAATTAAACATTTTTATTTTAATTTTTAATTTTTTTAAAATTGCGACCTATTACATGTCATGGGTGGCAGTTCAGGCAGAGACGTATCTACTGTTAAATGCAATTACAACATTTCCTGAGTCGCACAAATTCTTATTTGTGGGGCTTGGGTTGGGGAAAGTACATCTTCAGGCAATTTTTTGAAATAAAACAAAGTTAAGACATTCTGAACAAGTGTTGAGGAAACCACCAGGATATGGTGGGGGGGCATTAGGTTGGACTTTCATCATAAAGGTACATTAAATAAGCTTTTTATAGTGTGTTAGCTTTGTAATTATCTTTATTTAAAAGGATATTGTCTTCCAGGCCCAATTCAAGGTGCTGGTTATGACTTATAAAGCCCTAAACGGCTTGGGTCCTGTTTACCTGCGAGACCACCTCAGACCTCGGGTTGTCTCGCAACCCCTGCGGTTGGCAGGGGGCACCCAGCTTGAAGTCCGCCAGGTAGCGACGGCGGAAAGGGTGTTCTCGGCGGCCGCACCTCGGCTGTGGAATTTCCTCCCATTGGAGGCCTGTTTATCCCCAGACCTCCCCTCTTTCCGTAGATGATGTAAAACCTGGCTGTTCCACCGGGCCTTCAGGGAGGGGTTAGGTGGGGTGGGGTGGTCTTATTGTTTTCTTGCTGAAACTGTCATGTCTGTTTTTATAGTTGTGGTGTACATCGCCCCAAGCTGCCATTGTGCAGGAGGGAGTGGGTTACAAATAAGTAAATAGATGTGTTGGGAGGTTATTTGAGTTGTAGTGGGAAATCTTTGGCCTCTTCTCCCAAGTCTGAATTTCAAAACTGAGGATACATTTGCAAATCTGCATTTGAAATTTCCCCTGCACCTGGCCACAATTTTATTTGAGCTTCTTAAGGCTATGCTTCTGCAGACACTTAAATTACCCTATGGTGATTTAGCATGGTGTCTTCACAAGTCTCTGCAGTTCCCTCGGGTATCCCTACCCCATGAATACCCTAATAGTTTGTCCTCACCATAGCTGCCAGTGCCATAGGGTGAAAGCAGACATGACACTAATTCCACTTTAACACTGCTTTAACATTTCTTATGCATGGTTCAGGGCTGCATTAGAGCACTAATACAGCCCTGCAACATGCATGAGAAATGTTTAAATGGTGTTAAAGTGGAGTTAGCGTCATGTCTGGTTTCACCCATAGTGAGCATTTTGTGAGAACTCTTGACTTGGTATTATCCCAAGGTATAATACCCATAATCCACATGGGTATTTTATCCCAAGGCAGGGAAAATACCCCTGAAAAAAGCCCATTAATTTTCTGAGCATCCTTGTATAGGTTGTAGGGCTACTCTGGGATAATCTCCATTTCCCTAAGATTATTGCAGGGTAGCCCATTTGTATTAACAAAGTCCTAAGACACTACTTCTGGCAATATGGAAAATACATTTAGCAAACTTTTAGTTATGACTTATAGCAGTTTGTATATTGACGGCTATTGTCTGGCTGCTGAGCAGTGACCACTGAAAAATAATTGCTTAGATTCTTTTCGTTTAGAATTATTTGACTTCCTATTGAAGCAATATGTTAAGACTAAGGAGTTGCTGAAACATTTCTTGCGTTACTTGTAGGACTTGGACAGAATGCTTTGAGTTTGGCTCTTGGGGCGGCAGCAGCAGCAGCAGCTCCTTCAACTACTGTTAATGAAGGTCTTGGAGGCATAGATTTTAGCAGCTCTTCAGATAAAAAAAGTAAGTTGTAATGTATAATTTAGAAAGTGTGTGCCCTAATAATAATTGTTTGGATTATTGCAGTTGAATAATGCAGAAGTAAAGGCATTTGTTTGACTTTGTTAGCTCTCTAAAGAGGGGGATGGAAAATGAGATATTCTAAATGCCCTTAAGACACGGGACTATTAAAACTGAAAGAATAATTTATTTCCTTCATCAGTTTGGCTAGTCTGCTTCCAGCTAACTTGATCTTATGGCAGTGGAATGCAATAATGTTTTGGACACGCTTACTGCAGCGACACTTTTTTTTTAAGCAATCCTTTTCATTACCATTTTAAATTCTAACCTTGTGATTCTTGTTTTTATAAAAAAAATTTAATTGAAGCCAAATCTCCATCCTTCCACCAAGTATGGTAGAACTTACAACCAAATTCATGTCTAGTATTTCATTTAAAGTTAGCATGACATTGTTTAAAGCAACCTAAGGCTGTTGGAAAGTTAAGGAAATAATGCTCTAAGCCTTTTGAGTCTGAAGATATTCAACAGACTGAATGAAAGTTTTAGGAGAGAATTTTGCTTAAGAAATGCAGTCTGATTCAGCTATCTCAAAACAATTGAGAGAGAGACTTCTCAAGTGTCGTGTAGTTTAGCCCTTTAACCTCTGAAATGGTGCACGGGTGTCTTGACTTATAGTTGTCCAAAGTTTCAATTAATATACAAAACCATTTTTCCCCCCAGGTGACAAAACAGGCACAAGACCAGAGTAAGTATGTTTTAGTTTTTCTTCAAAACAGGCTAATAGCTATTGTTTACAAAAATAAAGAAACTTCACTATGCTTGTGTGTTGTTCTTCTCTTAAATGTGCAGAAGTCATTATTCCTTGTTGAACAGGCTTGCTAAGTGCGTCTTTGCTTGCTTCCTTGCTAAGTGCTAGAAAGATCCAGAATAATAAGTTGATGGGGTTGTGATGAGATAGTAAGGCCAAGTTAGCCAGCACTGTACACCAAGTGATTTCTGCAGCCTTTCTTAAAAGGTGAAGGTTTCACTGTCCCATACACCATAAAACATACGGAACGGTGGTGGTGACGTTAAACTGCAATACTACTAAAACCATCCTAAATTTTTAAACACGGTGAAGGAGATAGTCATTGTTCTGAGGGGTGTACAACCTGTATTAGTTTAGTCAATGGTATTGTCGTGATATATGCAATACTTTTGTTTCTCAGATCATTTTCATAGAAAAAATTAGAGGGTAAAAATCAGAACAGGATGACAAGAGTCCTGTGGTATATTTCTAGCTCTGTTATATGGAACTATTATATATGTGATGAGGGTTGTAAAGGCTTATATTACACTGTTGAAATTGCATTGACTAAAAGATACTTACTACTAACAATTATGAAGCGTTTTTCTGAGAGAGTACATATTTGGAAATTGGAATCTTCTTTAAAGATAGTTTAAGTAACTGTATTTTGTTGAAAGCTATTTGCCTGGAAGTACAATGTTGGTAAGAGAGCATTTGTTTTGTTTTGGTAGGGATAATAAAGCACTAAAAGATGAAAATCTACCTCCAGTAATCTGCCAAGATGTGGAAAATCTCCAGTAAGTATCTGTGTTATACAGCCTCGGATAACAAATTATAGATCGTAATGCCATGTGACTCACAGCTAGTTTATTTGGCCTCTTTCCAGTTCCTGAATCGGTCCTCTGGATCCGGTTCCTACCCCTAGGCACTGGAAGACTGAGTTCAGGGTAAGAGAGCAGAGAAGAGGTTATATACTCAAGGATAAGGGATAAGGGATGGATACACAGCACAGACCCATGCTGTGGACCCTCCTCTTCTTGAGTGCACCCTTTTATGCACCTCCAGCTTTATGTAGTCTTTGGAGCTTGTAGTAATTTTCAAAGTGGCCCCTGGGTGGGATATGGTTCTCCCCCCTCCTTAAACAAACAAGCATTCTAAATTATGTTTTTTTCACAAGACTTGATAGCACTTTGTATATAAGTTGCTATTCTATGATGCAAATAAAAATAGATAGGATATTTCTGTTTTCAGCATGTGGAAAATTGTCTTTTTCCATTTCTGTTTTCCAGGAAATTTGTGAAGGAGCAAAAACAGGTTCAGGAGGAAATTAGTCGAATGTCTTCCAAAGCGATGCTTAAAGTACAGGAGGATATTAAGGCTCTGAAACAACTTTTGTCAGTGGCTGCCAGTGGACTGCAGAGAAACACTCTCAATATTGATAAGCTTAAAATAGAAACTGCCCAGGTAGGTATATTAACAGCTTGTTGTTGGTTCTGGTAGCCCAAGTCCAGTAAGCATATCGGAGGCTACATTGGTGCAGAAAATGGAATGGGGGCCTCATTTCCCCCCCAGATGCACCAGGGAACGTGGGTTATCCAGGCTCTTGAGGTCTGATGCAGCTGCACTGCCTGTCCCTGTTGTAGCTGTGCCCCTGAAGCATATGGTTGCACACACTTCTTTCATTCATAGCTAGCTAAGATTGTTGTCAACTTTTGCCATCATCTGAGTCAACTCAGCCAACTTACCACTATGCTACTTCCATGAATTCAAAATTAAAGGGCTTCTAGTTTCCTTCTGGTACCCATGCGCAGCACTTCACTCTTCTTATAAGGAAACTTGTGCAAATGATGTTTTGCATACTAAAATGAGAATTTTGATATTCTGTTGGGGAACTAGATTATGAACTATTAGAACACCTACCCCGCCTTACAATTTCTTACAAGGATATGTTCTTATATATGAAACTTGCACTTCATATAGTTCTGAATTTTGTTATTCAGTGAAAGTTGGAGGAGGCTAAGCACTTGGATATCTTAAGTATTATGTGCTGTGAGCACAGCTCTAGGAAGGGTTTGAAAAAACACTTCAGCTAAAATGTTAACATGTTTTGTTAGCGTATTGGTTATGCTTTTTAAAAGAAAAAACAAATTAAGGACCGTAGTATAATCCTAGTCAAATTCCTGTTTCTTCTTTTCGGGTGTATTATTTTCACCCTTTCCCAATGCTTCCTATTTTTGAGAACTAGAGCAACATGAACATTTTCTAGGCGCAGTGTAGCATTTTAGCTTTAGATAAATGTGCTTCTAAGCTTGTGATAGCTGAAACATCTCTGCAGACTGCATCTTCTTCATCCTCTCCCTCAACGTGACTCTCTGTTTTAAAGGTTTTAAAAGATTTTTCCATAATATCATATACCTTGCATACTTTGACACTGGAATCTAATGTTGATTCCTTATAAACTCTTAATCGCACTTCTCAGGAGGTGTAGTAGCTGGAATCAAATGTTTTGAACATGACAGCAGGAGGGCTTATTTTGTACCCCCTTTCCTTCAGTAAACATTTATTATTTATTTATTATAAACATTTCTATCCTGCCCCCCTCGTTCAAAGGCGACTCCAAGCGGCTCACAAACAGATTAAAAGACAACAATAATATGCACAAATAAACAAAAATATATAAAACATATGGGGTGTACTGTGTAGTGGGGTACACCCAATGTGTCTAGAGGGACTAGCTTAGCATTTGAACAACAGGATGTCTGCATGTTTAACAAAGAAATACAGGTAACTGAAATGTTGTTATGTTATATGAAATACGGAAAAAAGGGCGAAAGGTGTAAAGCCCTAGTATGTTAGAGATGTTTTTGATTGAACATTAATAAAGAATGAAATTTTTTTAAAAAAAAAAAGATGTCTGCATGTTTAAGCCCTAGTTGCTAAAAAAACACAAAAGGAAAATGTAAAAACATGAGCAGATTTATGAGCTGTGCACAAAAATAACTATATTTCTTACTGAAACTTAGAACGGGAGCCAATAAATGTTTGCGTTTATTTTTTGTTCGTTTTTCTTCTTCTGCAGGAATTAAAGAATGCAGAAATAGCATTAAGAACACAGAAAACACCTCCTGGCCTGCAACATGAAAATACAGCCCCAGCAGAGTAAGTTGCAATGCCATTGCTAGCAGTCATAATTTTTAAAGTTTCGTATTGGGTCTTGCTGGTAGTTTTCCATTATATTGTGAAATAGTTTTTTATTGCACACTTAGTATATATTTCTATCCTGCATCTCTTGCTGTTCAGTCCATTTTTCATAATCACCACAAACTGGTTTTGAATGAAAGAATTCCAACGTCAGATCATCAGTCCATACACCCGGTTATCCCTTCTCTGACATTGTTCAGTACCAGATCTTTCAGAGAAAACCATTTTTGCTAAACACCAGTCACTTTTAAAGAAGAACTGCAAGCACATCCATGAGTGGAATTAAAGCTGGTCTAGTTAAACTCTTTCTCCCTCTGAGGCAGACAGTCCTCCGGCTGGGTAGCTCCTCCTTGACCGGCAGGAGGCAGAAGATACAATTTTCTTCCACTGCGCATGCGCCTCCTGCGCTACCCTCTCCTCTTCAGTTTTTTCTTCTGCCTCGGACCGGCGGGAGCTTCAGACACGAACTCTGAGAAAAGAAAGAAAAGAATCAGAGCAAAAGAAAAAGAACAACTTGACTGGGCAAATTGAGAGGGTTTCCCTGCCTTGGCAGTAGCCAGCGGCAGCGTGGATTTAAAACCCAGCCTACTCCCGCGCAGTAGCCTGGGAGCAGGGAGAAGCAGTCACAGAGCAAGGCGGCCTCTCCCCCATCCGGATCGGTCCCCTGCAGTAGCAGCGGGCCCGATCAGCCCAAACTGCCCAAGCAACAGAGGCAGGGGCAAGAAAGGGCTCGATCCCTCCCACGCGACGGCATACGGAGAGCGGGCAACAGGCATGGAAGGCGCTTCCAGGATGGAGGTGAGTCCCCTCCGAAAAACTTCCAGCAGGTCCGCAAAGGTCAGACCCGGGGAAGGGTGCCCCCAAATCAAGGGGAGCAGGGAAATATCGAAAACTCCTCTCCTCCCCCCCCCCTCCCCTGGGAGCAGGGTTATAACGGGAGTCATTATCCCCACAGGATTCCGAGCAAGGGGGGACGTCAGGGGCCTCTGTGTTGACGACCCCAGGGGGTTGGGACACACAAAAGGAAGCTTTCCAAACCCTAAACTCCAATATGGAAAAAATCCTACTAGCTATCTCATCAATAGGAGAGAAAGGGAAAAAGAGAAAGCAAAAGCAGGGGGGAAAAGCCTCCCAGGCAAAAAAGAGGCGGACAAAAAAGGCGAGAAAACCTCGTTCCTCCACAGGGGGCGCCATTTCCCGCCTAATCCAATCTCCTCCATCTTCTGAGCGTGCTAGCTCTGTGGGGGAGGGAGAAGAGAATATGGCTGCAGGAGCTGCTATACTCACTGGCATCAAACTCCGACACTGAATCGGAAGGCATCCATTCGGAGCTAGAGGAAGGGAAATGGCAGGACATCCCTCTATCTAACGGATCAGGAGAGGCTATTTACCCTAAATTTCAAAGAGGAGCTCATCACCCAGGTCATTAAAACACTGACCTTAGAGGAGAAAAGCAAGAAGGGTCAATCCTCTGAATCAGAAGAGGATGTTAGACAGCTGCTTCCCTCTACATCGGGGAAGAATAAGACCCTCCCTCTGGATAGCGCCTTCGAGAGGCTCATCCTAGAGGAATGGAAATCACCTGCCAAGTCATGCAGAATGAATAGAACCCAGGAGGCCCTATACTCATTCTCTAAGAAAAAAGAAAAAGAACCGCTATTTAAAAACCCAAAGGTGGATGCAGCGGCTGCTTCCCTGGCAAGACAGACCGTTTTTCCCACTGAGGAGGATTGCTTCCCCAATGACCCCTCAGATAGAGCGATTGAAGGGGTTTTGAGAAAGGGCCTAGAGGCGTCAGCAAATTCATTAAGGGTCAACATCCTCTCATCCTATTTGGCCAAGGCAAATCTATCATGGATGAGAGAGATGCGATCCTCAGACATCTCTGAAGAAAGGTCTAGAGTCCTCTCTTCAAGAGTCATGCTAGCCACAGCACTCCTGGCGGATTCCACCACAGATGCGCTCTCGTGGTCAGCCAGAGCAGTGTCCCTATCCTTGGTAGCCAGGAGAAGGGTGTGGTTAAGGTCATGGCAGGGGGATTCCACCGCAAAGACCCTACTGGTGGAAGGGCCCTACAAAGGCCTTCAACTATTCGGAACCTGTCTGGACAAGCTCCTTACGGAGGCAAATGACAAGTCCAAAATAATGACCCTCCAGCAAATTACGGCTAAGAAAAGACCCTTTCGTGCCCCTAACTTCAGATTTAGAGGAGGGTACGGATCCTTTCGAGGAAACTCACAAGCCTCGGACAGGGAATATAACAAACAGGCCTTTCGTTTTCGAGGCCAATGACAGCGCAGGTCAGACAGGGGCAGAACCCGAGACCCCCCTCCTTCTCAGTCAGCAAAACAGGCATGACTCGTTAGGAGGGGAGGAGATAAAGGGAAGGTTGACAAATTTTTACAATATCTGGGAAAACTCAATCTCAGATTTATGGGCCCTAAAAATTGTGGAGCAAGGGTACTCCCTGGAGCCCCGGGGCTCCCCCAGGAACAAATTCCTCCCCTCCCCCGTATCCAAGAACCCCTGCAAGGTAAGGGCAATCACAGAAGAGATTCTGAGGCTCCACAGAATAAAGGCCATAGAACAGGTCCCAGACAAGGAGAAGGGCCTGGGACTATACTCCATCATCTTTCTGGTCCCAAAAAAGACAGACAAATGGAGGGCGGTCCTAGACCTAAAGTTTCTGAACAAATGGATAAGGAGCCAAAAATTCAAGATGGATTCGATCTCTTCCATCTGTCACAGTCTTTCAAAAGGGGACTGGCTAACTTCGTTAGACCTGAAGGAAGCCTACCTACATATTCCCATAGTTCCACCACACAGAAAATGGCTCCGATTCCTGTTCAACGACTGCCACTGGCAGTACAGGGCTCTCCCCTTCGGCCTCTCCTCGACCCCAAGAACCTTTACCAAGGTACTCATCACCCTAATAGCGAACCTGCGCAAGGAGGGGATCCACGTGTTCCCCTACCTGGACGACATACTGATCAGGTCACCATCTCAGGAAAAGGCTTGCAGGGACGTGAACAGGGTGATGACTTACCTGGGGGCTCATGGGTTCATGACGAACCTGCCCAAGAGTCAGCTGACACCAACGCGAAGGTTACTACGCCTAGGGGTAATCATAGATACCTCCTTAGACGCTGTGTTTGTCCCAGAGCAGAGACAAGAAAAGATCCGATCAATGATCCGCCTGCTGCAAGCGGCTCATCGACTAAGGCTAAAATATCTGGCAAGACTTCTGGGCCTGATGGTGTCGTGCTCGCGTCGGGTCCAGTGGGCACGGTTCAACCTCAGACCATTGCAGAGGCTTCTGCGTCCTTTCCAAAGAGAGCTCACGCAAGGGGCAAATCCTTGGGTTCTAGTGCCCACCCACATAAAGTCCTCCATGTGCTGGTGGCTAGACACAGCCGTTTTTCAAAAAGGGGTACCGCTGACAGAACCCACTCGGAGGTTGGTGACCTCCAACGCCAGCCTGTCGGGTTGGGGGGCTCACGTGGAGGGGAAATACATCCAGGGGACCTGGTCTCCAGAGGAGAAGGAGAAGCCAATAAACCTGCTGGAGCTCAGAGCAATACGCCTGGCGCTGCAACAGTGGACTCCTCTTATCCTAGGAGCTCATGTCCTCCTATACATGGACAACATTGCTGCGAAGGCCTATGTGAACCACCAGGGGGGATCGATGTCTCTGGCCCTTCAGAAAGAGGCCTCGATTCTGTTCAGCTGGGTGCAGTCCAGGGTGGCCTCTCTAAAGGCCTTACACATAAAGGGAGCAAACAACACGCAGGCCGACTGGCTCAGTAGCAACCAGGTGAACCCCCACGAGTGGTCCCTAAACAGAGAGGTGTTCCTCTTCATCACGAGGAGGTTCGGGGTACCGATTATGGATCTCTTTGCCTCAAAAGACAATGCCCAGGTGCCAATGTTCATGGCAGCCTCACCGGACCAGAGAGCCACAGCTCTGGATGCTCCTAAACCAAAAATGTCCCAGGAGGCTCCTATATGCCTTCCCTCTATATCCCTTGCTGTCGCGAACGGTGGCAAAAATCAAACGAGACAAAGCACTAGCAATTCTAATAACCCTGTGGTGGCCCAGAAGGCCTTGGTTCTTGGATCTAAGGGAACTAAGTATAGAAGAACCATTCAGACTTCCCGAGAGGAGAGACTTACTGTCACAGGGGCCCCTCCTCCACGAGAACCCGGGGGGTCAAAAATTGACAGCCTGGAAATTGAAAGCTTAATCTTCCAAAGTAAGGGTTATTCTGGAGCTGTACAAAGAACCTTATTAGCAGCCAGAAGACTGGCCACTAGGTCATACAGAGCCACCTGGAGGGTATTCGCTACATGGGCCTTAGACAAGGGCCTGGATCCATGCAGTTCCTCTATTGCAAATATCCTAGACTTTCTGCAAGCGGGGCTGGACAAAGGGCTAAAATATAATACACTGGCCAGACAGGTTTCTGCCTTAAACTCTGTCTTATCCTCACTAACATCTAGGGATTTTTCCATTCACAGACACGTTAGACAGATCTTAAAGGAAGCCAAACTACTTTCTCCCCCAGTAGTGCATAGATCTCCCTACTGGGACCTCAACCTGGTAATCAAGGCGCTCACCAAACCCCCTTTGGAGCCACTACCACAGGTATCACTTTTCATGCTATCATTGAAGGTAGCCTTCCCTATAGCGGTAACCTCGGCCAGAAGGATGTCAGAATTAGGAGCTCTATCCATAGAAAGAAATTTTTGCATTTTCCAAAAACACTCCGTCACACTCAGACTGGGCGTGGCTTTTATTCCAAAGTTTAACTCTATCTTCCACAGGTCACAGGAGATCTGTCTACCTTCCTTCTGTCCCAACCCCGTTCATCCGAAGGAGAAGGTGTGGCACACTCTAGATGTGCGTAGGGCTCTCAAAATCTATCTGCAAAGGACCAAGGGGTTTCGTAAGACTCACGCCCTGTTCGTTAACATCAGGCCAGCCATAAAAGGGGGAAAAGCCTCCAAAACGTTAATCTCCAAGTGGGGTAAGCAGGCTATCATCGAGGTTTACAAAGCAAAAGGGAAAATCCCTCCCCTCCAAAATTGGCCTCATTCTGTGCGGGGAGCGGCTACCTCATACGCCTTCAAAGAGAGCTTCATATGAGGAAATCTGTAAAGCTGCCACTTGGACGTCAGTCCACACTTTTGTAAAACACTATAAAGTTGACACATTCCATTCTGCGGACGTGGCTTTTGGGAGAAGAGTCCTCCAGGCAGTCCTAAAGGCTCCTGAGTCAGTCTCTTCCCCTCCCGGTAAGTAAGAAGCTTGGGTATATCCCAGCCGGAGGACTGTCTGCCTCAGAGGGAGAAAAGGGTATTGGTCACCTACCTTGGTGAATTCCTTTCTCTGATCAGCAGGCAGTCTTCCGGACCCACCCAGAGACTTGGGAAAAGAAGGGAAGGATCAGGAACTGCAAAAAATAAGGCATCTTATAGTAACTAGGGGAAATACCCCTCGCAGGTTAAAAAGTTTTACTTATGGGGGAAAAAATTACCCTCACAAGTTATAAGGGGAGTTAGCAAGTTTTCGTTACCTGGGGTTAGTCTGACTTCCTACAAGTTAAAAAATGGTTTTTGATTATCGGTGGTCAACACAAGGCCGCCGGTCCTCCGCTTTGGAACTATCTGAAGAGGAGAGGGTAGCGCAGGAGGCGCATGCTCATTGGAAGAAATTTGTATCTTCTGCCTCCTGCCGGTCAAGGAGGAGCTACCCAACCGGAGGACTGTCTGCTGATCAGAGGAGAAAGGAATTCACCAAGGTAGGTGACCAATATCCTTTTTCTTTATAGCTTGTAATGTTTAATTTGCTGAAATGCTTATTTTTTGCAGCTCTCTGATTCAAACATCCCTCTTTAACTTAAAGTGAGAAGATGCACTAAAGATTTCTTTTTCCATTGCTGAGAAGAGAACTACTTGAGCAGTGACCCGTTGATTATAAGGGCACTAATGCTTATGGATTGGCAGAGACCTAAAGAGTGGAAATGATGTGATAAAGTAGGAATAATTATCTATAGGGATGACCTAATTCTGATATTAAATACGTTTCATCTAGTTACTTTAGGATCTTGGTTGAACAGTTTGAAGTACAGCTCCAGCAGTACAGACAGCAAATTGAAGAACTGGAAAATCACCTTGCTACTCAGGCAAACAATTCGCATATAACTCCACAAGGTAACTTTTAATATTTTTGTACATAATTCTTTAAGAATCAAGATGGCATTCTGTATAATTAAGTATTAAACACTTCCTAAAGATTATAAATATATTTAATCTACCATTAATCTACCATCATCTAATTAAAATTTGAGTATTTAGTCCCAGCCTGTCTGTTTTGACAGGAAAACTGAGGTCTGTACTTTACCACTATTCTTTCTTTAATTTTACCTTTGGAATCTTGCTGTGTGCAAAACAGTTATTTTGTTTTAGTGTAGGAAATCACCTACATCTTATCTCCTGTGCAAATGGCAACTTGCTGTTCATTTTTTTTAAAAAACTATTTCTTTGCTCAGAGTCCTGTTGATAGAGCAAAGAGGTTATCTAGATAAAACTGGGTAATTCTGCAGTGATGGTACCATCACTTGAAAATACTTGTAAACTTAAACTTATCTCTGCTATGATCATTATGAACAGTTACAAGAATTTAGTTATAAGATTAAATTAGGTGAAACTGGATTAATTTAAGAAAATTAATGTCCTTTAGATAAGGCATAATGATCTAAGACATGATTCTAGTTATCTAAAATGTGGACAAGTCAAGGCTTCATAACCAAACTGGAGGAAAAATTATTTGAAAAGTGTTAGAAAATAACAAAATAATTTTGTGGTGTTAGTACACTACTGTTTCTATGTTGATTGCAGACTCTTTTCAAAAGGGCTTATTGACTGTTAGTCTTATACTACTCCTTTTTTGTTTACCCACTCCTGTGGGTAATAAGGTCTTTTTTCTTCACAGCATTACAAAAAATTACATAATAGCACATGTTTTGGATTACACTTAGTAATATAAATATGAAAATGACTTATTTTATAATAGTTCTTTAATCTGCATGTTTTACAGACTTATCTATGGCTATGCAGAAAATTTACCAAACGTTTGTAGCGCTAGCTGCACAACTTCAGTCAATACATGAAAACGTAAAGGTAGGCTGTGTTTTTGTTTTTTATATGTATTTCATGGTTGCAGAGTGCTAGCAATTATTCATGTTAATATTTTCTTTAAGATTAACAAGAAAGAGAAGAATTGTTAAACAGTCTCCCCTCCCCTTTTTTTTTTTTCTTTTTCCCCTTCACTTGCTCTCCTAAATACAAACTCACCATTTGGTGCAGGAGACAGAGATTTTCTTTTGTTTTAAGATCTGGTTAGTGAAGAATACGATTGCCTAACTGTGGGTGTTAATAAACAAGATGATAGCCCACACCAGGTGAGTGTCCACGTCCCTCAGTTTTTACCCCCACCTGCCTCATGGCTGAAAACCACCTGCCGTGTATAACCCCCACTCACGGTGGGATCTCAGAGCATCCAGATCCTGCGGTGCAGGCTAATGTGCACCCATGTGTCTGTGTCCCATCAGGTTGCGTGCAGCACCTTTGTGCATACAAGTCTACCAGCACCATAGTCACGGGTGGAAATCCTAGAATGTCCAAAGAGCAACCGCTTCCTGCTCCGCTCCCACTGGAGCTGCCGGTGGTGGCTGCCCACAAGCACACAAAAAAAATACTTGTGGGGGCCTGCCCATTTATTAGGCTGGACATGCAAAATATGTGGGGTCTGCATGGACCAAACCCAGACTGCAGCAGGCTATTGTCTTGTTTATTTTTACTCTGTATGAGCCTTACTTTGACCTACTTGCCATGATCAGAAAAAAATGCTTGGTCTGTCGGCACTTCTGGAAGTGTTGCTGTCAATATTTTCCATAAAGGGCTGCTGACTTAACTATTGCTGACCGAGTGAATTAAATGAATTCTGGAGTTTGTCCCATTGCATATTGCAAACACCATTTATTCCACATGGGTAGAATTATGAGAGGAGATGGAGTAATTGTAGTTTGGGATGAAAGGTGACCAGATGTCTTAGTGGGGGATTTTCTATGGCTTTATTGCACTTGGATATTCAACATCTGGTCAAAAACTCCTTTCCATATCTTCCATTCTGTCTTGCACTTAGCCTTTGATCTTTGTGTACCTGGACCTGTTGTGTTTTTTGTAGGGGAGGTGGGGGCGGAGGAGGTTGAACTGAACTTGCATGTATATTCTGACACATCCTTAAAATACCAGGCTAAGAAGAAGCCTCTAAACAAGAAACAATGAACACTTGCCTCACAGTGGTCCCAAATGGGATTGAACTAGGAAACATTTATATAGATAATTTTGTTCCACTAAATAGAATATCTGAGTTGAACACTTCAAAGTTGAATGCTTCAAAGTAACTTCATTTCCCCCCCGGGTTTTGACAAATCTTGACAGATTGCTAAGCTGCTTTTCAGTTTTATCACAAAAAACAGGAGTAATTTATGATAGAAAAATTAGACAACTACAGACCTCAGATGGTGATGAAATGGGTTTCTCTCGTCACTTCTGGAATCATGAAGGACATTTGCTCTTCAGCTTACTAGTTTTCCTGCAGGTACATGCGTTCTTTCCCACCAGGTTCAGTATGTGTGAGAAAACAGTAGGAGGCAGATTGTGAAATGATATAGGCTAAACATCTAGCAGGGCCAGGGATACCAAGTATTCTATAAAAGCTCTGACACTTGCATTGAATGTGCACATCCTAACCTGCTAGCTATCGGAAGGCATTGTTTGACATCAGCAGTGGAATGAACAGGGGCAAGGTGAAGCATGGTAGATTGAGGTAGTGAATTCGTAAGCATCTGCCTTCTGGTCTTTTCAGACTGTTAACAACTCGCATCTCCCTTGGAGTGAAATCCCTGGATCTACTGAAGTGTGTACCAAAGTTCCTTCTTTAGTGGAGCCAAAACTTCACCCAAAGACACTCTGCTACTTTTGAACGTCCTTACAGGGATGGGCTGCTGAGAGCACATTCAACCGGTGCTCTGGGCTCTACATTGGCTGCCTATTGTCTTCCAGGCACAATTCAAAGTGCTGATTTTAACCTATAAAGCCCTAAACTGCCTGGGCCCTGCCTATCTGAGGGACTGCCTCAAGGTGAGGTGCTTCTCACCATCCGGTGCCAATGCAAGGCATGACTCTTCCACCACGCTTTCAGTGATGGGAATGGGCTAGGGGAGGTTTAGACGTAGATGGGTTTTTTGGTTGTATTTTTTTCTTTTTGCCCACCAGAGTGGGTTTTATGGTTTTTACTGCTTTTTTTACTTGTTTTATATTGTAATATATTGTTGGAATTTTAAATATTTTGTAAGCAAACTAGAGCTGCCTGAGGCAGATTAGGCGGGATAAAAATTGATAAAATAAAATAGCTATAGCTACCAATAATGCCCTTTTTAATAACATCTGTCAAGAAGGCTGCATCCTCGACTGTAAAAATTTGAACTCTGCTATGGTAAGGCAGGCATTTTCAGCTTTGGCTATTGTAATGTTCTGTACCTGCAAATGTCATGCTCGGTATTAAATTTCTAATTGATTCAGAACACAGCAGCCTACTCACAATTCAGGCTGTCAAGAACACCTTGCCCTGGAGTTCTATTTTCTTCTGGTCCCACTAGAAGTACAAGGTGAAAATCAAGATTTTGGTTGGCCTCTTCAAAGTCCTTTCTGGGGCTGACTTGGATTATTTTGAGGGCTACCTCTTTGGACATGAACACTGCCTTTCATGATCGTTCCCGGAAAGTATAACCATGAACCAAACACCTCCTAAGTGATATGTCCACCTGTCTTGGGGACAGGTGGGGAACTCTTGGGGATAAGCAGTATCACAAAATGAAGTGCCCAATAGAAAATGCAAAAGCCCATTCTTAATAATAGGACATACCAGGCCAGTACTTGCAGGTCTGGAAGGGAAGAAGAGACAAGCTTAACATTTACATCATAATTCTGTGGTGATGACTATTTTTTAAATACCTAGGGAGAATTTCCTGTCACTATCATTAATCTCCTAAACATTCATAGTAGAACTTAACAATGATTCTAAATGTCAGCATTTAACAATTGTTGATCATTTTAGCAGCTGGGCTGACCAATGGAAATGAAGTCTCAAGAAGTTTGGGGGCAGGAGTTTGCTTCATAGAAGGAAACTTGGGGTAGGGGGGAAGAAACGGCAAATGGGTAAAGAAACCAGATAAATACTGACATGTAGTCATTAACATTTTCCACTGAATGGCATGTGAAAGTAAGGAAAATTAGTTGCATAAGAGCATTGTGTATACTCCTGGTGTAAATGGTAGAGCTCTGTTGTATTAACATAGTTAATTTACAGCAGCTGAAGCCCTTGATATTTATGCCAGTCTTCTACTGACGTGTGTGTGGGGGGGTTCTGGATCGAGTTTAGCATGTAATCATTTTGAATTTGGCCTCCTGATGACAAATTCTGTTCCTGTCCAGTGGGACACCACTGAACATTGTTGGAGTACTCATTACCAAACTACTGCATTCTTACACCAGAAGTAATGAACTAAAATGTCTTCCCCTCCTCCTTCAGATGCTCAAAGACCAGTACCTTGGCTACAGGAAAACCTTTCTGGGAGATGCCATGGATTTGATTGAGGCAAGATGAGCTGAAGCTAAGAAGTGGCAGAGTGCCCCACATGTTACTACTGGACCGACCCCTTTCAGCAACATACCAAATGCAGCAGCCGTTGCCATGGCTGCAACACTTACACAGCAGCAACAGCCTGCTCCAGGTCTGAATGCATTCAAGTTATAGATCTTAGTGTTACAACAGTAGTAAATTGGTGTACACTTTTATATAAGGTCTTCCTTTGTTAGCCTAAACATCTAAAATTTGTGATTAACAAAGATATTGATACATAGCTAATAGAAAATGCAGGGTAGACTTAGCAATAATTATACATCAAATATTTAATCTTGTGAATTTACTTGTATTAGTGATATTTACTGTATTGCTCTAAATACCCCTTCGGAATGTGAGTCTTCAGTCTTAAATGACATCTCTGAATATGCGTAGAATAGCATATTTCCAAAATGATTCAAATGTATAGTAAACTCTTTCAGATCAAGGGTGGGGGGGGGACTAAATGCATATTACATTTTCGTTATGTGAAATGAATAATGCATTTGATATAGCACTTTGAAATTGTAAATTAAAATAAGTTACAAAGCAAAAGAGAGCTGGAGCATAAGAAGTGTGTAGGTTGGAAGCATAAGCTGCTCCGCACCTGTTTCTTGTTTTCTAAGTTCTTTGGAAGAGTGGTACTTAAGAGCTGCTTGGCCAGCTCCTAATGTGAACCAAGAGAAAAGGATGTTTGTATGTATAGACTCAGGAAAGGATCCACTAAAGACTGAGAAAGTATTACATTCACCTTAGATGAATGTGGGTGGGAAAGCAAGTTGATACTCAGTTTACATACTCCTATACTGGTCATCATTTTCAAAGGTGGGTGTTGAAGTTAGACCTCTGAAGCAATCTATCTTGAGGTACCTTACTGACTTTCAAAGGTACGTTGCATCTGCAGCTCCTGTTGAAGCCTGACTTGAAAACTGGTCCACTTTTGTAGGTACCTAAAGGTACCTAGATTTAAGAGTCTAACATCGGCGATTTGTCAATTTTTTTTTTTTAAAGTTAAAAAAAAGGAAAAGGATAATATTCTGTGTCCCAGATAGTCGTGTGCCCCAGGCACCCTTTTCATTTCTTTTAAATCTTTTTCTTTTTTCTGATTTTCATTATCGAGAATCTTTTTTTGTTTCAATGGGAAATGTATTTCTAAACTTTTATTTTTTCATGTGATTTGAACATATTGTCCCCATCCCCAAAGGGAGCATCCCTGCCAAATTTCAGAAAGGTTGGATAAAGGGTCTTGATTTTATAAGCAATTTAATCATGGTTTGCAGACACATTTCCAGCTGTAACATCATTGTTTTCTATCCAATTTGGACAGAGTTATTCCCTTCACCAAAAGGATCTTCCCTGCCAAATTTCAAAAAGTTTTGTGATTTTAACAAGTTGCAAATTTCCTTAAGGAAAGGAGTTGCCTATTCTTAAATTATAAGATTTTACTAGATGCAGAAATCTGCTTTTTGAAGCATTTGTAGAGAGGGTGAAGAAGACATGAGGAGGTGGGGGGAGCGGAGCAGGTGCCAGAGGCACTGGCATAGGCTTCAGTCATTGGCACCCCAAAATCTGTGGGGACATACAAGGGGGAGAATAGGTGCAGAGTTCTGCTTTTATGAGCATTTGCAGTGAGACTAAAGACTGCAGCACACACACAGCACTGAGCCCAGCCTATGAGCCACACAAAATCTAGCCATGGTGGGGGGCTGTGCAGCTTTGCAAAAGCTTATATTTGCTCCCCAGTGCACCTCACCCCCCAAGCCTCCCTGATTGCAGTGATTGGGTATTGGCAAGTTGGAAGCCTGGACAGCATCTCCAGAGAATGAGCCTATACCAGAGATTCTCTTTTGTTTGTTACATCATTCTGTGCCCACCCCAACCCCCCTGCTGCTTGTTGGGAAGTTGTAAGCATTTGCTTAGGAAAGAGCCAATAAGGGATTTTTTTATGTCCACTATTACATTGCTGCAGGATGTAATTGGCCAGCCTGGACGTGTCAGTCAAGTCTCTTGATTGCTGGGCTGCTTCCCCCTCCCCTTTGTCTTGCTTCCTGAAGTCTCAGTTATGTCCTGAAATTTTTCTTTTTGTCCCAAATTTTTCAGGACTTGTTTTTGCATGACTTCTGTTAAAATCACAAATATTCACTTGCTTATAAAATTGTAGCTTTTTATCATCTTTCTGAAATTTGTCAGAGATGATCCCTTGGGTGAAGGGTACACTGTCCTAATTTCATCCACATTGCTGGAATTATGTGCACAAAGCATGAAACTTACATTGCTTATAAAATAGGAACCCATTATCCAATCTTTATGAAATCTGGCAACATACCTTGGGTGAGGGGTACAATCTGTCCAAATTGAATGGGATCCAAAGACGTTACAGCCAGAAATGTATTTCAAACTATGATGCTTATAAAATTCTGACCCATTATCCAGTCCTAATGGGTAAGGGGTACATTCTTTCAAAATATCATGCAAATAGGTCAGAAAAGAAGGAAGTTACAGCCTGATATTTGTCCCAAAATCTTAATTTTCTAAATTTGGAAATTTTTGGTTTTATTCTGAAATTTCAGAACTTTTTTCTTTTTTGCTGTAATAATAAAAACAAAAGATTTTTGTTTCTATAAAAACAAAAATGAATTGCACACTCCTAGTCCCAGACACTTGAGAATATCATCAGCACCTTTTTCATCTTGGAACTCTATCTTGTCTTTCCCCACAAGGACTTCAGTAAGAGCATCTAGCCAAACCAAGTATACGCCTTTAGCTAGGTAGCCATTAGGGATGTGCGACTGCAGTTTGGAAGTTCGGGGTTCGGCCCGAACTTGGGGTGTTTGACCTGTTCGCAAACACCCCGAATCCGAACTGACGCCCGCCCGAACTGACCGAACAAAGTTCAGGTTCCGAACGCGTTCGGGTGTGGGGCAGGGAGGAACCCGGTTTTCCCTCACCCCCACCCCCTCCAGGCTGTGCGGGCGGAAGGGGCGCTGGGGAGCACACACGCCCCCCCCCCCAAAGCCTGGGAATTTTTTTAAAAAAAAACAACACCCCAGGAATCGCCCTACCTGGTGTTGCTGGGGCTCCGGCACCAGGTCTGGCAGCGGCGGTGGGTCCGGCAGCAACAGCGCTCTGGAGTACTTCAGGCCGCTACTAGGCCTTCCGGTTTGACCTGGAAGGCCTAGTAGGCTGAAGTGCTCCGGAGCACCACCGGAGCCCTGGCACCACCAGGTAGGGCGATCCCTGGGGTGGGTGGGTTTAAAAAAAAAAAATTAATTCCCAGGCTCGGCAGGGTGGGGGGAGAGGTGCTCCCCTTCCCCCCTCGCAGCCTGGAGGGGGAGGAAAAACCGACCCACCCCTCGCCCGAACGGGTTCGGATTCGACTGAACCCCAAACCCCCGGGGGTTCACACATCCCTAGTAGTCATTAAATAATTCTCATTAATTCTCTCCCAAGGTTGTGTAATGAGGCACTCATTCCTTTACCTCTGAGCTTCTGCCAATAGAGTAGTCTATGCCTTTGTCTATGCTAGGAGTGAGTCAAGCCAGAACAAATAAGGGATTCTAAATATCTGGAATGCAGGGAGGAACACACCATGATAAAATGGAATAACGACACATTTATATATCCCCTGTTCAGTGCAGTAACTCTTGGTGGACTATCTGTGGAACTTAATGTCTTCCAGAGGTATAGACTAGTCAAGCATGTAACAGTGAAATATCTTCAGACTTCTTTGACCGTCTAAGTATAGGTTTTATATAGAGATGTGTTGGTTGGGCTGCCTGATAGTTATCAAAACGATGCTTCTTCATTCACCTTTCTCTTTGTCTTAAAATCTTTCCTACTGTTTGTACAGGAATAATTGTGCATGACAGTCATACTGCCTAAGATGATCCATTCTTACTAGCAGCCTCATGAATCCTGGTGAGGCCTTCTTCTTTCTGATCCATAGCAAGAGAGCTACCAGCTGAACTGCTGACACTTTTATGCATTATTGCCATTGGTACATCCTTTGGTGTGAAAATCCAGTTAGAGTACTGGTGAGAAAAGTCACCCTTTTCCATCACCATTAGAATAAGATGGTTAATAGCTTAAGCTTACTCCACCTTCTTTGTAGTTGTGAATCTCAAAGTGCCAACAATTGTGCCAATGGTAGAGGTAGACCTGGTGCTAGACAATAGGTAAGGCCATCAAAGAGTAATCGGGAGGCTTGAAGATTTTGTCATCTGATGAAATTAAAGAATATTGCTAACCCTTCCATGAGGCTGCAGTAAGTTCCCTATTCTGCATAGTTTTAGGCATGTATATTTTGGACTATAGAAGCCTAGTTCTGTAGAAATTTGGGGGATGGGAAGAAGATATGGTATGTTTGTTCTGAGCGTGCATGTGAGGGTGTACATAGTTTGTCCTTTTCCAGAGGCTCCTCAAAGACGTTTATAAAACAAGAAAATGAATTTGGGCTTTACAGATTGCCCAGATTTACAGATTGGTTAACGAGTGTAATGTACAGTGTTTTCAACATTAAGGGGTTTTGTTATGTGTGTCTGAAAATATTTGTTTACATGAGCTAAGGATTTTTCCTTAAAGTTAGTTGAGATTTATCAAGCTACTGTTTCGTTTTGTTTTCCTGAAAAAAGCCAGAGACTATAATTTGTTTCATTCACATTCAGAAGTCAAGGGTTTAGTGTTAAATCACACTTAAACTTTGTCTCGTCTTCACATTGTTGCCCTTGGTGCAGCTTCACTTTTGGAAGCGGTGACAGTTGAACTAGTATAGATCAGCAACTAGGTTAACCAATATCGAATATGGTAACTAAAATGTTAGTGAGCCCTAATGCTACTGTTTCCAGTGCTCTACCATTGAGGGTAGTGAGAAATTTAAGGAAAAATAGTCTAGGTGTAGTTACAGCCTTAGATGTAATAGGATGGAATTGATCTTGAAATTCTGTTGGTAAAACTAACAGAACATGTTAAAGTACTTCCAGCATTAAAGTCAGAGAGTTTTGCCGTTGGCTTAACCTGAGGAACTTTCCTTCCTGTGTTACTCCCTTTTCCTTCCCCCCGCATCCTAAAAAAGACCCATGAATCATGATTTAACTGGAGGAAGAGAGCCAAAACATGAATAAGATAATGGGACTTTTAATTTTAGTTATGTTTTGACTTGCTTCAATGTGAAATTGAATGATGCGAGTCTTTAATAAACTTTTTACAGCACTTACAATTTTAATGTATAATTTGAACTTAATAAGTAAATTTTATCAATGTATTACTCTGTTAGAATGAAGTTTGAATCAGTTCTGTGGTAAATTATGTAAAACATCACAACACATAAATGAAGTTAAACTAAAGTGTTACTTTGTTAGGGGATTTTGTTGATGTACTGTCTACGTGGGCTCTAAATAGCTAATCTTATTTATTAAACTAAAACTGCTCTGCAGGACAAAAAAGAGCAGTTTCAAAATTGTTAAAGGAATTATTGTTTGAAGGATTTGTCTCACAGTTTATGATAGCCAAAGGTGACAATGTTTGCTAATACTTTGGCATGGAGGATATTTATCACTATTTTTTCTACTGAAAATTATGTACATTTACCTAATAGGTTTATAAATGATGAAAATGCCTTCAGAATTTTATGGTACAAAGTCAACAAATATATCACATGCTTGTTCAGTTAAGAGCCTGTCAGCTTTAGGTATGAAATCCTGTTTTATATAACTTGAATATAGGTGTTTTAAATAAAATAATATTTTACTGATCTAAAAAAGCATGTTGCATTTGAAACAGGCTTGGCTTGGAGGACTGTGGTGTCTTCATTTTATTTTAAGGTCTTCCACCAACAGTGCCTCTTAATAAGATAGAAAGTTGATGCGGTCCCTTTGAATGAGAGAGAACTGGACACTTTTTTGTGGCTTTTTTAGTTTTAGAAGCCTTGCTGATTTTCATTCTTATTGACATTATATTAAAAGAGCTGCTGGATAGTTAGTATTTAAAATAAAATGGATGTTAACAAACTGTAAATCCAAAACTTTATTTTAGTAAAAACATAAAGGCCCCTAGTTGATGTATAATGTATTTAATACTTGGAACAGTGACATAACTTTGACTTTTTAATTTACTTCTAGTCACAGACTGAAAGTTCACAGCCTTAGTTTAACAGTACTTTGAGTACACAGACCTCATTTTGCATTGGATCACTTAAGGGTTTGTATGTATTCTTTGGAAAAAGAGTTATCCTGCAATACATACAGTGCCTTCCACTTAATTCATATGCAGAACCCCCTCACTACAGTGACTTCTGTTGCAGCAGCCCCCACCTATAGCAAATTAGGCACATCCTTCACTTCCTCATTACATTTCTGCATATACCCTTCTCGTAGTTGTGAGCTATGAACTATAATGGACAAGAGACTTCAATCCCAAGAGGTCTGTTATAAGGGCGTTACTATAATTTGATCATTTTCAAGAACCAAATAGTGCTAAAATAGATGCATCATTTTTAAGGCCAGAAGGGACCACAATTACCTAGCTGAACCACCTTGGCACAACAGAGGCCATATAAATACCAGGCAGTACTTTTTGTTGCAATCATTTTAGACAAGTAGTATTGAATAATACAATCACTGGCTATAGATGCTTACAATTTAACAGGTAAAACTAACATTCTGAATGTAAATGAAGAGCCCAAAGAACTCTGAAAATAAAAATGACTACTAAAAAGTTCTGTTCTAGAAACATTGTTATGTAGGATGTATTCTATGCTATGTAGTATATTAGTGATGATATGGATATATTAACAATAGGAATTGAATAGGAATCTACTTACTTGAATTAAGAGGTAGGCACTTTATTTTACCTTGACAAACCCTTCAAGTTAACTAATGCATTGATCACTGCTTGAAAGACAGGAATGTGAAGACTGTACTGTGAAATCCTATCAAATCTTTTATACATTATTTATTAAAATTAACATTTTCATATTTTGTATTATGTTTTAATAACACATGGGGCTAGCAAGCTGACAAGAAAATCAATCTAAGGCTATACATTTCATATTGGCAGACTGAAAATGAATCTTTGACAGTCCTGCATTTTAGTGTGAATATGCAGGGTAGCTAGCTGCTCTCTCTCCAATCTTCTAAATGATGGGAGAAACTTCTGAATTTGAAATTTTGAATGTATCTAATTGGGTAAGGTACACAAGACTGTGCCTTTTTGTAAATGTTTATTTAAACAGGTGGCTAACTTTATGGACTGGTGTAATGTAGCCGAGCTTAACAAAACTCAGTTAACACTCTGTGTGAATAAGTTTGAATTGTCATGTTACTGTGTAATTGACTTGCTTTAATATGAACAATAAATTTAATAAAATAAAGTCATTGTATTGTTTTTTATCTACATATTGGTTTGTTTAAATTTGGATAAACAAATGAGTAGTTTTGACGGTTCCTACTTATTGGCTATTAGTAACATGATGATGGTTTTAATCATGTTAGTGTCAGTTCTTTTTAACTGGAATTTGACACTAACAATTTTAGGATACCTGATTTTATTTATTTCAAAAAACAAATTCTTCCTTTTGAAAGTATGCAATAAAACAGTTGCATCTAGATGTAGTCTTGAGAAGGTTTTATAAATCCTGGTAGCTTACAAATTCAAACTATATGATTTGTCATAGAGCATTCTGGTTATATGTTGGTATAATTTGGTAGTTTTAGGTAGCTTCACCTTGTGTTGTGTTTTAGTATCTTCTTAGATTTACCAGGTGGACATAGAGGCAGTTTGGGGAGGAATTTTGACAAGGTAAAGTTTGGGGACTTAAATGGCCTTCATTAAAAGCAATGATGTTTACTTTTATAAAATAATTACATAAAGGATCTCTTTTTTTTTTGTGAAGAGTAAGGCAAGTTTGTTTTTATTTTTTTTTATACCAGGGCCACAGCCATCTCTGGGAGTTAGTTTTGGAGCGCCATTCGGCTCAGGTATTGGCACTGGCTTGCAATCAAGTGGCTTAGGTTCTTCAAGCCTTGGAGGTACACTTTAACTTTTCTAATTTTTCACTGAATTTGTTCTTCTGGATTTGTAAGAAACTTTCAGTTTCACTAAGCGAAAAATCGGTTTCAGAAGTAGTTACCTTGGCAAAAGCATCTGAGGGGAGATTAATGTAAGCCACAAGGGCTAGATTTAGAGTTTAGATTTATGTGGGTCATGAACACAAGGATGTAAAGAAAAATGGGCATAAGCTAAGCATGTTGTGGGCATGTGCAGCTAGTACAACTTTCCTATAATTAGGAGCAAAATGTATAGCTTTAAAAGTGGGCAGTTAATTCAGTTTGGATTAGACAATACACATTCTGCTAACTGATTCTAAGTTTAAACAAATGTTTCTCCTGTGTATGTGCGTCTAATCCTTGAGACCCATTTCAGCCTCATTAGCACATGAAAGTACTAAAATAAACTACTTAAAAATCATTGGTGTTCTGATCCCTGGAATGTGTTAGCCTTCCAGTACAAACATTTATGGGGAAAAGTTACTGATGAGATGCAATCCATTTTTGTCAAGCCTATCCTACAAGACAGCTTCTGAAAGAGAGAGAGGAAAATCGTTGGTTTGATAGAGATTTCCACTTGTTAGAGCAAGTAGTGTTGTGTAGAAATAATGTTGTAAAACTTATGAGGGTGTTCTTAGTTGAAACACTGGTTTCTCAGTCAAACAGCCGTCTGAAAAGTGACTATCCACATGTTATGGAATTGCACAACTATTATGTGTAAAATGCTTCTGCTTAACTTAGTTTACTACCAAATAATGTCATATAGGGCAATGTATTACAGTGGCTAAGCAGAACTGCTAGTACAGAAGTGTCATTTGAAATAACTTTTATAATGTGTTGAACTTTTGTCACTACTTCAACATGAACAAATTGTGTTCCCAAAACAGGAAATACAATTACTAAGCTGATGAACAAAAAGGACCATGCATTTAAATGATTTGTTTTGGGATAACTTTCGCAATGTGTTCTATAAACATAAAGGAAGGCCTTGTCATTTTTCCAAAGAGCTTAATATCGACTTGTTCAGATGATTTAGCAAAATATGTGAAGAATATAAATTGTTGTACCTTGGTCCTCCTAGCAAGTAGATGGGAATTGACTTATCAGCTAGATCTTCAAGCCTTAATTTTTAAACATTCAGAACGTATGTTTAAATCTGTGTTAGTGTGCTTTTTAAAGTGCTAACTGTATTCAAAAGCTGAAAGCTTGACAGTTCTGTCTCTGTTATGTATCTAGCATATAGCAACTGTGGGCACAAATTTCATTCTTCCAGATGCACCAGGGGGCTATGCGTGTAGTCATCCTGCATCCAAAAGGGGTTGAACTAGATGACCCTTGATGTACCTTCCAACCCTGACTTTCTGTTTTAACTATAAGTAGCATATCAAGAAGCCAAACTGGATTTCAGTGTTTGCCAAATACTCACAGCAGGGAGACATCGTTGTGCGGTATAACCAGGGTCAGTGGGCTGCTGCCTCTAATGCGAGCGTGTGAACGCTCCTCTACCTGAGAGCCTACTTAGAACTGGTCAGACCATGCATAAGTGCTGACCACGAGAGGGGCTGTGCTGGGCTCTGAAAGGTGACACTGCATAGTGCAAGTGAGTGGGCACTGGGTGGTGGTGCATCTCACTGTGGAAGATGACTTGGCATCCTCTTAAGTCTAGTAAGGATTTTCAGAATGCAGCTTACGTGTATGTAACCCCGTTATGCACTGAACGAATGAGGATTGCACCCTGTTCCTTCATAAAATGAAGTATTCCTACACTTGTTCTGACATGGTCACAGGGAGCCCATTTAAGACCAGGGCCCTTTTTACATGGGCAGCACCCACGCATGAACACCTGGAAACCTAGATGTTCATGAGTGTGAGAGTCTTGTGCAAAAGCTGCAGTGGGTGGGGGTGCGTGCATTCTCCTGCAAACACGCATGCACACTGACCTCCACCCAACCAGCGAAAACGGCGATTGCTCCGTGTGCGTGATGGGTGGAGGTTAGTGTCCTCCCGTCTATATCGTCCCACATGCACTGGCGTCTACACCCTCCCACATGCACTGGCATGAACAGTGACGCGCACATACCCTTGCTATGACCCATGTAAAAAGGGCCTAGGTCATGCAAAGCACTGGGAAGGTGTATTCTTTGAAAGTCCCAATATAAATATGAATTGGGATAGTCCAACAGTGAGAAGTCTTTTCATCTGTTTTTCGAAGTACAAGAAGTGTAAAAAAGGACACCACCTCTAGCCAAACATTTCTGGACCTGATCTTATATTATCAAAATGAATGGGAGCAAGATTAGGGCCAACTTTGGGAGGAAAGGAATCTTGGGAAGAAAGAGAATTACTAGTTTATTGAGAAATTAAAAATCAGAACTGCCAAATATCTAAATAGTCTTTTTACATACAGCGGCTCTGCACAAGGTTGGGCATATTTGTACAGTATGTATTCATGTGTACATAACATGAGTATGAGTATAAAGCCCAGGGTGGGGTATTCTTACCTGTTTAATAAACCTCTTCAGAATTCACATTCTCTGGAAAAGTAGTTAAACTTTAAATTGATTTTAGCAAAGCCTGGTGAATTTTGCACTTATGCTAAAGTGGTAACAATTAATACAATTTTAATTAAAGGTTCAACATAAATGAATAACTATTACATGAAACAAGGTTAAATTCTTTACTAGTAATTGCTTAAAATACCAATATAAAAACCCCCTACAAAAGGTATTCTTCTTTCCAAAGTCTATTACCTTTTTTTTTTTTTCTCTTTCAACTGTATGCATCTCCCTTTCTGGGTATTTTCAGACGTTACAAGACCACGCTCAACCACAGTCAATACCCTGTGGTGGGGAATGGCCTCATAACGTCTGTTGGGGAACCGGAAGTTCCCCCCCAGATGTTTTCCTCTTTCAATCGCGGCGGGGAATCACATTCACCACGCAATCGGTGGGGCCGACACCGATCGCATGGTGAACGTGATTCCCTGCCGCTATGAAGGGGCCCGTCTCGTCTGGACGGCAACCACGGTCTGGAATCCCCGGCGGGATTCCGGGCCGTGGTCAATTCGGGCGGACACTGCGGCCGCATTGGCCACAGCGCCCGCCCGTCTCCCCAGAGGGCGGGCGGCGGGAGAGCGTGGGGGAGGCGGGGCCATGTGGCTACACGTTGCACCGCACGGCCCTGCCCCCTCCCCGATTCCCCGCCGGGATCAGCCAGCACATCTGTTGGACGTGACGGGCTGATTCCGGTGGGGAATCAGAAGGGTGATTCCGGGACTGGGCAAATGCCGCCCCGTCTTGTCTGAAATCACCCCCTATCTTGATATGTTGGTCAGTATTAGTATTTCTGCAGCCTAAAAATCAGGTTGACTCGGGCTCAGGACGGCTCACAAATGTATATAACTAGCCTGAGTTTATAACCCATTGGTCTGTGTTAGTAGACTGACAGGATGACATCACTGAAGAATTAATTGTTTTAAAAACTGCAATGGTATAATGTGTCGGCACCTAATAACAGTATCTATATGTTTTATTTTGAAATAATAAAAGCCAATTGGTTTTCTAAGGCTCAATTATTTGAGCATTTTTTGCCAAATTTAGTGCCACAGTGATGGGACACGTTAATATTTCACAAAAAGTATGCATTTACTAAAAGTAATTTTGGTCTAAATTTGTTCTTAAATTATTCATAGCGTTGTCTAAAAATGTAAGCTTCAGCCTATAGTGTTACCAGCTTTTTACGTGTTGCATATCTTTGCCACTGTTCCATTAGGGTTTGGAAGTAGCTCTGGTTTTGGAAGCAGTGCTACAGGTGCATCATCGTTCGGATTTGGAGCTACAAATAAGCCCTCGGGAAGTCTTAGTGCAGGTTTGTTCCCGTCTGAACTTGTTTATCTTAAAAGTGTTAATGCATATCTTAACGCTCAAGTTTCACTGCAGAGGAGACAATTTCTTTAAGCTGACTTTAAAACAAAACTATTTCAACAGTGGTTTTTTAAATAATAAATAAAAAAGTTTGACTTTGCTATATCAAAATATATGCACTAAAAGCTCTTACTGGTTTAATATTGCCATAAAAGAGTGTAGTGCTGGTTTTACTTGCCATTTTGCCAGTAATTCCCTTAAATTCCCTTTGTCACTGGATGACAATTTATCAGGTCTGATAAACTTGAAGTGCAGGAAATAAAGCTTAGCATTTGAAGACATGGGGAAGGAAGCAGGCCTTTTAAAATGGTTTTTGAGAGTTATTTTCAAGGAATATTTAGCTAAATTTGTTATAGATTCTCTAGGTTCTCTCTCCAAATTTAGATCATCTTAAGTAATTTTAAGGATATACAAAAAATAAAATAGTTGGCTGTGTTCACAGAATTAAGTTAACCTGGATTAACTTTCTCTTAATATGCTTTTAAAATTGGGTTGTGTCAGAAAGCTTGTCTTAATTTGGACTAATAGCCTGCTTGGAATTAAGGGTAAATTCCAATTCTGTGTAATGCATTTAATGCGAACGCAGAAGGCTCCAAACCAGTGTTCTGTAGTTTAAAGGTAACTGCTGTAGAATTTCTTATGTGAACAAGCCACACTGTATGTATCCCTAATTTGCATGCATATTATGCTTTCGTTTATTTTCGTAGTTCTAGAGCCACTCCTTTTTTCAAGTGGGACCTGAAGAAATGTGTTTAACATTTTTTTAATAGTATATTAAGTTATGAATGCCTAACATCCTGGTAAATAACACATTGCTTTTCTTAATAGAAAACTGCCTCTAACAACAGAATTGAAGCTGAAGCATTCTTCTTCAGACTTTAGTACAACTATGGGTGAAAACAGACATGACGCTAACCACCCTTTAACCATCCTTGGTGGTTATTTATGCATGTTGCAGGGCTGTATTGGTGCCCTATGCAGCCCTGAAACGTGCATAAATGACCACCAAGGGTGGCTAGCATCATGTCTGTTTTCACCCAAACTTACTGTATTTAAAGAAGTAAAAATATTTAACCATTTTATAATAGATACTTTCTACATCTTCCTTTTGAGCTATGTTAACTTGACATAACTTATTTTCTAATTTCATTTGTCTAATCACAAAATGGCACACTTTCCGTTTAATTGCTATGAAGAAGAAACTTGCTTTAACTTCATAGGGAAGGTTATCTCTGCAGAGTTCAGCTTTTGTTTATGAAAAAGGCTTAGGAGATGGAAAACCTGTATCTTGCTGGATAGGAATCTAAAATACTTAAAGCTTTAATGGGATTTATTCATGGGCTTTAAAGTGGGTATGTGCTGAGGTACCTTTCTGAATTGGAGCCCTTAAGAAAACCAGCATATTTAAGTACAGTTGTCCAGATGTGCAGTAGGAGGTGTGTAAGAATTAGCCTAGACCACATTGCCACATGGAGTTTGAGTTGATGTGTGTTTTGGATGTTAACTCTATGGGGCAAATGGGCTTGAATAGCACTTGCTACTAAGTATAAAAATAAGTGCTGCTCTTTATGGAACAGTGCTTTCCCATATATATAAAATACAATGGTAATTGCCATGAGAGTCACAAGATATCCCAGAACAAGAATAAAAGCCTATTGCCTGTGTGTGTGTGTGTGTGTGATGTATATACATCTCACACACACACACACATACTGAGGCAATAGGATTATTCTCCCAGGGGATCCTCCTGGCCGTCCAGTCAAGACAGTAGGGTAGATCCCGCCAACTACCAGTAGGAGGCAGACAATCAATTTTGAGGAACCTGCTAGGAGGGATCTATCCTCAGCTCCCCAGTTGTTTGTCTGCCTCTGAGCTGTTAGGAAGCAGGCAAGCTGCCCTCAAGAATTCAGGCAGCAGAAACAGATAAAGATTTGGAAGCTCCCGGTGCCAGGGGGAGAGTAATTCTCCCTGTTCACTTCCCCCTCCCTCAGGGAGATTCAGAGCACTACCCAGGCACCCCCTTCCCCAGGGTCGCGGGGGTACCTGAAGAGTGGGCGTAGCAGTCAACCCCCCTAGGGAGCTGTCTACTGGACCCAGGTCCCTACCCCCACTTGGGTGAGAAGGCAGCCCCAGAGGATGGGAAGCAGGAGGCCAGGCAGCCCCACAGAGCTGCGGCAAGAACCGGCCAGACGGACACCTCCCCTCCTTCTCCCGGCCTTAGCAGGGGCTTAGGCAAGTACTGGCAGGCAGGCGGCCATACCCGTGTGTGTCATCCCCCCCCCCCCCACGCCACGGCCTCAGCCCAGTGCGAGGCACAGGGACTTCTGGCCTAGCGCAGGGGACCGCCCATAGAACCGCCGTTCCAGCTTGCACCCAGATAATCTCGGGCCACAAGTCGGCACCCTCTCCACCGCCCATGGCTCGCAGACCAGCGCGGGACAGCGAGGCAGGCCGGAACGAAGGCACCCCTCCCCTTCACGGCTCTACTTCAGCCAGCAGGACAGGGAGGTAAGCGGAGCAAAGGCGCCCCTCCCCCCACCGCGCTTCTTCGCGCTGGAGGGACAGCGAGGCAGATGGAGCAAAAGCACCCCTCCCTCCACGGCTTCACTTCACGCCAGCGGGAAGGAGGGAGAACACGGCCATGAGACGCAGAGCCACAGCAGCAGCAGGCGGAGACAATGGAGGAAGCGACCACAGTGAGCCCCCCCTGGCTCAGGACCGCCATATGGAAGTCCTTTGGAAGATCCTCTCTGAACTAAAGCGGAAGAGGTCCCCATCGCGAACGAGAGAGCCAAGGGTTTATAAGGGCCGCTCCAAGGGGGCAGGAAAGGGCAGACAACCCCTGCCCAAGAAATCCTGCAGGCCCGCTCGACCCCTCGACTCCCCAGCTTCCTCAGACTCAGAGCAAGAGGAAGTGAGGTCCATTCAGTCCTCAGAGGAGGAGAGGGTCACAAGGCACAAGAGAGGGAGGAAGCAGAGGGACAAGTCACCCCCTGCAGAGGCCAATGAAGAGGAAGGGGAGATATCGGCGTGGAACACAGGAGGAGAGAGTGATGTGGGCCAGTCAAGGATCAGAGAACCAGAAGAGGCTGAGTTAGACCCCTCACCTGATCTTGACAGACAATTTCCAGGCAAATATAGGGACCAAATATACGACCTGGTTGTTAAAGCGCTCCATCTCAAGCAAAAGAAAGAGAAGGAGACCTCTTCGACTTGCTAAGAGGAGAAAGAGAGAGAGAGAGAGAGTACCTCCCCCGGGCAAGGAATAGAGACGGAGGGATGGTCCTAGACAAGGCATATGAAAAGATCATCAGGAAGGAATGGCACAATTCCAATAGGGCTTCCAGGATGACTCAATCTCAACTGTCCCTTTATTCCTTCTCTAAGAAAAAGAACTCTGCCCTTGCCATACCAAAAGTGGATGCAGCAGCGGCATCCCTTGCCAGGAACTCGGTGTTCCCCACAGAAGGGAAGTGTTTTCCCTGGGATCCCAACCGACAAAGGAATAGACTGCAACTTGAGGAGAAATTTCAAGGAGGTGTCCTCAATTATTAAAATGGCCACACTCACATCATACTTAAGAGCCCTGATGGTTTGGATAAAGAGGGCCTCAGATCCCGGAGTCTCCGTAAGGATGACCAGGGTCCTGTCCACAAGAATACAGCTTGCCTATACCTTCATGGCAGACTCCTCCACCGACATGCTCCACTGGGCCTCAAGGGCAGCCACTTCCAACGTGGCAGCCCGTCGTCACTTATGGCTGTGATCATGGAAGGGTGACAACACCTCCAAGAACGCTTTGGTCGGCAGCCCATTCAAGGGACACAAGTTATTCGGCGTTTGTCTCGATAAGGTGCTGGCAGATGCAGTGGACAAGTCCAAGAAGCATACCCTACAGAGTGTGGGGGTGCAGAAGAGGAATTTTTGTCCCTTTGATGCATCCTATGCTCTGGCTGGGGGTTCCAGGCGACTCTTCTTTCCCCACAGGGGAAGTCAGCAGAGGTACAGACTTCGATGGCAGAAACAGAAGGGAAACAACGACAGAACTAAACAACGACAAGGGGTGGGCCGTCCCAAGATGGACGCATGACTGCGCATCCCCTAGCCTTCCTGAGCAGTCGAAGCTTGGGGGAAGACTGCAGTGGTTTGCGGCACAGTGGGTGATCTCCACCTCAGACACCTGGGTGCTTTGGACCATTCAATGGGGATACGCAATAGAATTCCAGCACTCGCCCCGCCGGTACTTCTGTGCATTGCCGGTATCCAACAGGGACAAGCAAGTCGCCATGCAATCAGAGATAATCCGGCTCCAGACCATCGGTACTATAGAGGAGATCCTGTCACAATAAGGTCTCTCAAATGCAATAAAGCGCCCGACATCAATTTTATTGTTGCCGACGTTTTGCAGGCTTGTTCTGACTGGTGGTTCCCTCTGCTGGCTTCCTATTTCACACAAATTAATATTACGATGAGGATACCCCGTGACTGGGGTGTGTCCATTATCGTTCCCATCTTTAAAAAGGGCAACCCGAAGGATGCAAGTTATTGCCCCATTAGCCTTCTTCCAGTTATAGGGAAACTTTATGCTAAGCTTCTACTTAACCATTTGGAGACTTGGGCTTACGGGCAGAACTTAATTCCACAGGAGCAGAATGCTTTTCGTAAGAACTTTTCTATTATAGATAACTGCTTCATATTTACCCACGTTATTGCTAAATCTATGAAAATAAGGGCAGGGATGCTTTTCCTGGCTTTCATTGAATTTCGCAAAGCTTTCGATTCTGTTTCGAGAGCTTTGGAAAGAGCGTTATCATTTAGGAATTGATCACTATCTACTGACCTTGGTTATTCACGTTCATACAGAAAATTATGCGAGAGTTGAGGGATGACGGTTCCCTGTCAGCCCCGTTTCAGATTCAGAGGGGGGTTAGACAGGCATGCGTCTTGGCTCCTTTACTCTTTAATCTGTATTTGAGCGACCTTCCAGCTAATTTAGCCTCCTGTATCTGTCATCCTTCAAAGATAGGTGCCTTCCTGTATTGGTGTATGCAGATGATGTCGTTCTAATGTCACAGACACAAAAGGGACTGTGTAATCTTCTGGAAACTTTGCTAGACTATTGCGCAGAGAACGAATTAGACATCAATCTGCATAAATCTCAAGTTATGGTTATGGGGAAGAAAAGAACTCTTAAATGTAGTTGGAGCATTAGGGGGCTGGAGTTCCATCAGGTAACCTCTTATGTGGTTCTAGGGATAACTTTTTCAGACAATGGACTATGGGAAAGACACAAGAAGCTAATTGCCCTAAAAGCTAGAGCGGCGTATAAAGGGATCTTAAGGTTAGCTTTGCGTTTGACTGGAATAAGCACTTCTCTTATTTTGAGTGTGTTTAGAGCAAAGGTCCAGTCTGTTTTGACATTTGGTTCTGAGGTTACACTCTCAATGGATGTCCGAGTTCTTGAATCGGTTCAAAGTGTATTTCTCAGAAAGTTGTTGAGAGTACCGCAAAGCGTTCCTGCCCCAGTGGTAAGAGCTGAGACAGATATCTTGGCTATTAACTGTCTCAAAAAGCAGTCAGCTCTTGGATATTGGGCCAAGCTAAATAACTTAGACAAAACCTCTTTGCCAGTACTTTGTCTGAAGGAAGAGTTAAAACACTCAGGGATGCTACCTTATCCATGGATTACTCAAATTACATCATATCTGTCCAACGCAGACCTTTCGTTCTCCTATTTTGGGGGGGGAAATTTATCCATTCAAAAAAATGTGGTTAAACTCAGGATGACCGATATCTCTAGGCAGGAAGACTTGGCCGCTTTGGCCCTCTGGAAGGTTGCCCCTTGGCTCTGTCATTTCAAACAGCGACATAAGGCCGAGTTGTATCTCGATGTTTTAAAAGAGCCTATGCTGCGTAGAGCTTTTACATGTCTCAGTTTCCAGTTGCTCCCCTCTGCTGTTGTAAAGGGTCGTTCTAATAATATACCTTATGACAAACGGCTTTGTCCCTGCGCGGACTCCGCGGTAGACGATTTACAACACTTCCTTTTTTATTGCCCTCTCTGAGTTGTTGCAGCAGACCTGGTTAGTTCCCCTCTGGGAGGAGAGATATTACTCTTCACCTATTAACAAATTAAATGAGCTTTTGGCTACTCAGGAAGAAAAATCTATGCAGGCTATCCCCTCCTTTGCCCTTTTAGCTATCAGAATCCGGAATAACGTGTTGTGATTTTGCTTTTTGTTTTGACTGTCACAGCAGTTTCATTGTATGATGATGATTCTCCTCTGCGTTTCTCCTATGGATTATGTTTTGTTTATGTTTGTTCTGTTTTTTTCTTATTTTGACCATGGCGAAAGCTAGAGTCTAATAAACATTATTATTATAGAGGAGATCCTGGTTCACGAACACAGACAGGGTCTATACTCCATCCTATTCTTGGTTCCAAAAAAGTCCGACGAATGGAGAGCAGTCCTAAATCTGAAGATCCTGAACAAGGTACTCAAGGTACAGAAATTCAAGATGGAGACCCTGTAATCAATACAGACAGCAATAGCACAAGGGGAATAGCTGACAGCGGTCGACTTGAAGGAGGCCTATCTCCATGTTCCTGTCCTGCCGTCCCATAGACGATTGCTCTGGTTCAGTTATGCCCAGCAGCACTGGCAGTACACAACCCCACTGTTCAGCCTGGCGACTTCACCGAGGACGTTCACCAAGGTGCTGATTACCCTAGTAGTGAACCTACAAACGGAGGGGATAAAGCTACATCCATACCTCGACGACATCCTCGTCAGATCCCCGACCTGCAAGCAGGCACGAAGAGATATGCACAGAGTACTCAAATATCTGCAAGAGCACGACTTCGTGGTCAACTGCAAGAAGAGCCATCTGGTTCCCTCTCAAACGCTAGAGCACCTAAGGGTGGTGTTGGACAACAAGATTGCAGACTGTTTCCGAGCAGAGACAGCCGAAACTCGGGCTGCTGATCCAACAAGTCACAACGGTGCACAAGTCCAGACTGAAAACTCTCATGAGCCTTCTGGGAGCCATGACGTCCTGCTTGGGGATTCTACATTGGGCCAGGTTCCACTCCAGATCCCTACAGCAGTTCCTGCGGCCATGGCAGGATGCTCTGACCCAGGGAGAGAATCCTTGCTTCATGGTTCCAGCATCTCTAAAGAGGTCCCTGACGTGGTGGGCGCAGTCAGACAGGTTCTCACCCGGGATGCCACTCTCCAATCCGGTGACAACGGCGCTGACAACAGACGCAAGCCTCCAGGGTTGGGGAGCACATACGCAGGGCCAGACTGCGCAAGGCAAGTGGCTCCGTTGAGAGAAGAGCCACCACCTCAATTGGTTAGAACTGTGGGCAATCTACCTGGCTCTGAGGGACATGACACCGATGCTGAGAGGGAAAGACGTAGTAGTCTACACGGACAACACGGTGGCGAAGGCCTACATGAACCACCAAGGGGGGGTCGAGATCCAAGGCGCTCCACCAGATGGTATCCATCCTCATCAGGTGGGCAGAGAGCAACTTGGAGTCACTCAGAGTGATTCACATCAAGGGCCAAGCCAACACCCAGGCCAATTGGTTCAGCCACATACAGCTGTACTAGGGAGAATGGACTCTTCACCCCTCAGCATTCAGGACCATAGGCAATTCGGAACTCCCTCAATCGACCTGTTCGCCTCTCCAGACAATGTAAAGACGGAGCTCTTCATGTCCTGGCACCCAAATCACAAAGCAATTGCCTTCGACGCATTGAACTGCGTCTGGCCTCAGGGCTTCCTCTGTGTATTTCCTCCACTCCTGCTCATCCAACGGACAATAGGGAAAGTGAGGAAAGAGTGAGCAACCACCATTCTGGTCGCTCTCTACTGGCCACGGGGACTGTGGTTTGCAGACTTACAGGATCTCAGCTCGGAGCCTCCGCTCAGACTGCCAGTCAGGCCAGACCTCCTGTCTCAGGGTCCGGTCCTTTACAACAAACCAGAAACTCTCAAACTGACAGCCTGGAAATTGAGAAGAGAGCGTTAAGAAAGCTCGGTTATTCTAGTAAAGTCTTGGACACAATGCTCCAGTCCAGACGAACGGCAACTAGGCGCATATACCAGAGTACCTGGGTCACGTTTGCTAGGTGGTGCGAGGCTAAGCTAGTTAGTCCAGAGAGGGCATCCATCAAAATAGTCCTAGACTTCCTGCAGGAGGGGGTTGAAACCAAACACCCTTCAGAGACAGGTAGCAGCCTTGAATAGTGTGCTAGGCACAATAAGAGGACGCAAGATTTCAGGACAACCACATGTGGTGTGTTTCCTTAGGGTGGCGAGGATCATATCTCCTCCCTCCCCCCCCCCAGTAGTCCATCAGTTTCCGTCATGGAACCTGAACCTCCTACTCAGGGCCCTTACTAAGGTCCCCTTTGAGCCCCTGAACAAGGTTTCCCTTTACTATCTGTCACTAAAAATAGTGTTCCTCGTGGGCATCACCTCGACTAGGAGGGTCTCAGAGCTAGGGGCTCTATCTATGGACCCGACTCTGTGCTCCTTTAAGGAATCTTCGGTGACCCTGAGACTGGCACTTTCAGTCTCAAAGTGGATTCCCGTTTTCATAGGGAACAGGAGCGAATTCTCCCCTCGTTCTGCCCAAATCCAACTCACCCCTTGGAGCAGGTGTGGCACACTCTAGATGTCAGGAGAGCCCTAAACAGGGGCCTTTAGAAAGACTTCGGCCCTGTTTGTTTCATATAGCCCTCAGAGGAAGGGTTTGAAAGCCTCCAAATCCTTAATAGCTAGATGGATCACTCTCTGTATTACTGAGACCTATAAGGCAGAAGGGAAGCTTCCCCCAGCATGGGTATTTGCTCACTCTCTTAGGGGTGCAGCAACTTCACAAGCCTTTCGTAATACGGCTTCCTATGGGGAAATCTGCCGTGGGGCGGCATGGTCTTCAGTGCATTCCTTTTATAAGGCACTATAGGATTCCAGTGCAAGACTCAGCCGAAGCGGCCTTCGGGAGACAGGTACTGCAGACGGTTCTCTAGGGAGTACTCACGTACTCCGTCATTCCACAGGCGTCTGCCAAGACCTCCCTCCTTGAGTTTCTCCCTCCCTCTGAGGAGGACTGGGGTACTGCTCTGGTACATCCCTAATGTCCTGACTGGACGGCCAGGAGGATCCCCCAGGAGAAAGGAAAATTGGGCACTTACCTCTGAATTTTCCTTCTGCGGGGGATCCTTCTTGATGGTGAGTCCCCACCCGCCCCGGAGTGAGGTCAGCTCTGTGGTGTGTTCAGGGACTAGGCCCTGGGGACCCGGACATCTCGCTGACCCTCAGAGGACAGGGGTACGAGTCTGTTTGGCAGGGGCAGAGTTATGTTAGCCCCGATAGTTCAGTTTCAGTTTATGTTGGAAGGTGTAAGGTTTAGATGATAAGTAGATCTCTACAAGACTGGGGAGCTGAGGATAGATCCCTCCAGCAGGCTCCTCAAAATTGATTGTCTGCCTCCTACTGGTAGTTGGCGGGGTCTCTCCTACTGTCCTGACTGGCCATCCAGGAGGATCCCACGCAGAAGGAAAATTCAGAGGTAAGTGCCCAGTTTTCCTTTCTTGTTCTGTGATACCTTGACTCTCATGGCAATTACCATTGTATTTTATTCATCATTTTTAAAGCAGTCAGACAGCGGGATAGCTTAGGGATATGTTCCTATGCCTGTGTGTGTTGTTACAGCCTCCCTCAGAGAATACTGGTAGATATTGAGGTTATTCCGTCTTGTCTACAGTATTTTTCTCCTCTGCTCTTTCTGTAAGTTTACCTTAAAATCATTCTGTACCATTCTACTGATGGGAAACTGTATCATCAATAACTATACCCAGAGGAGTTCCCTAGAACGGCTGTTGTCAGACATTTCAGGCTGAGCCCCCCTCCTTCTATTTTGTGTTGGTTCAGGCTCCTCTTCACCACACAACCATACATTTGAACACAACCCCGCCCCGACATACAGACACAGGGAGAGGCTCATTTCTCACTCCCCAGATCACCTACAGCCTTTCTCATGGCCGTCACTGCTACTACCAACTCTCTCCCTTGTTTTGGCTTCTTTCCACATGCAAAAATAGAGAGGGCTCAACGGGCCACAGCAGACTTCAGTTTTCTTCCTGGCCAGGAACTGTCTAACTTATTCTCTGGGAGCAGATAAGACACACATGCATGTGCAGGCGCACCGTGCCACTTAGCAAACAGCAGCACTAGAAAATCCAGTCAACGTACTTTTCATTCTACTTTTATAGTAGAAATACAGCTTTTCAAGTTGAAAAGACTCCTCCCTCTTCTCAGGAAAAAAGGGGTCAGTCACTTCTGCCTAGAGCAAGTTTTTCCTCTGTCCCAGTATTAAGTATTATTAAACTCTTTTGTCGTGACAATTAAACTCGTTGCTGGGCAGTTCTCTTCTATTCCCCTATTGGATGTATTCATGGTGTTTCCTAATAACCTGATGTGTGAGAAACCACACTAGTGATTAGTTCTTCATTATTTCTACGACTACACATGGTGCCTCACTTTAATTAGTTATACAAGTAGCAGTGTGGGCCTTCACAAGTGACTCAAAGGAGGCACCCATCCTCTACCATGCATGTCACCAGTTATAAATTGATTATTGCCTGTACAGATCCCCACTCTTGGGATGCTGCAACTCTTGATGTATGAGCTGGGAGCCTTTTGGAAAATAGTGGTGGCTGGCTAGGTACCATGCATGCCTTCATTGATCAGAACATTAATAAACAAGGGTGTATGTCTGTATATGCATACACACGTGTGTGTGTGTGTGTGTGTGTGTGTGTATGTATGTGTATAAGCGCTATAGCTCTCATCCTGCAAAGGCTTGAAGTACATGCTTAAGATTAAGCATTTGAGGATCCCTGTTGTGCTTTAATATATTCTTAAAAGGTAGGATTCGTGCTAGAGTGTTTGGATCATAGGATTAGATACCTAGACAGCAGTCCCCTCAGTGCAGAAGTCAGTGGATGGATTCAGTGCTTAATAACCTGCTTGGGTATTTTGCACAGCATATATATTGGGCTTCCTAACTCTTCATTGCTACAACTTTTAAAGGTAATTAAAAAATAAGTGCCATTCCTGACTCCAGTGACTGATTTTTAATTATTTTAGTAAATATTCCATTTACTATTTTAAAACTCTCACAACATGCCAGTGCTCAAACATGGGATATAATGCAAGCTGAAGTATAAATCATCTGTGCAAAACTGCAGGGAACACAATCTTCCCTAAGTAACTTTGGGACTCAAAAGAGGGGGGGGTGCGCTTGGAAGGTATGCTTCACATTGCTATATATGCTTTCCTCTCTTTAATTTCTTTATTAAGACTGTACTTTTGGGGGGGACAAGGTCTGTTGGTATAAGCCTCTGGTGTTTTGGGGTCTGAAATTGTGGTCTTTAGATGCTACTGTAAATCAAATAATAAACTATTGTTCTATAGGTAATAGATATATACCATAATCTTTGAGGCATACAAGACTTATGCCTGCAACACTTGACTTGGGGCAGCAAGTCTAACCTGCACTGGCTTTTTTGTGTTAACTCACAAAGGTGTATTAGCAATGTAAATTAGGATTATAGGTTCACAGTCATATCTTCAGAGTAATCTAATTACAGGTAAGGGGTTATTCTTCATTCTTTAGAGGGCAGAAAATCTGAAGCTACAATTATCGTTGACTTCTGATTTAAAATATTTTCCCCTCCCTACAAGGCTTTGGCAGTTCAAGTACATCTGGGTTTAACTTCAGCAATCCTGGCATCACCGCATCAGCTGGTTTGACGTTTGGGGTGTCCAATCCTGCCTCTACAAGCTTTGGGACAGGAGGGCAACTTCTTCAGCTGAAGAAACCTCCAGCTGGAAACAAGAGAGGGAAAAGATAAACTCTTTGGGGGAGTGGGAAATGAATCAATGAATTGTTCATCCTCAAAATCTATTTTTCTAAAGTGATGCAGTATTTACTTTGCATCTGGGAGATTTATAAAATTTTGCTACTGTTCCTTAATCTGGATAATGAGATGTATTGAACAGCTATTTTCCTGTGAATAGAAACCCATTTATGTATTTTTATTTTTGGTTCTAGTTTTAGAAATCTCTACTGCATTATTGAGTAATCTTGTAAAACCATTTATTTAACCTAATGTTAGTAGCAAAAATGTTTTGGTTAATAAGCTTTATACCATATGAATATATGCATATTTGTTTTTTTGTACAGATAAATAATATTCTAGTACAAATACTAGAGTTCATATCTTAAGTTCTTTAATATGGCCTTTAAATCTACTTCAGGGTGTTTCTTTGTGTATATGTATGTAAATATATACAGTACAATGCACACATTTGTGTGTATGTAGGTATATTATAAAATCACATTTCAGATCTTGTCCATAGACAACATGTATCCAGATCCTTTCCTTTGTGTTCCTTCTTTCCACACATTGTTCTAGGTTTCTCCATCTTAATAGCCTGTTTTGTAATGACCAGCTGAAATGTTCAGAATTGCATACATTTTAGCTAATAGTGCTTCACTGCCTGTTTGTCCTTTCCTTCTGTTTTCTTTTCCTCATTTAGCAGCCACTCCAAAGAACCACCATGTGAGACTTTCAAACAAATGTGGTGTTGCAGTTATTTTCTGGCAGTAGCAGCATTTCTGAGGCTGCCTGACCCGAGGAGTAATTTTGGGATCCCAGGAAATTGGTTAGCGAGGAGAGAGTTGTGAAGTAATGGTCTCACTTTCCTGCAGGTAGAGCAGGCAAACTGTGCCACTCTGAAAATCCTAACTAACCATTCCAAAACGGAGTTGATTGATGTAGAGCTATTAGTCATGACTCCAATAAAAAGGGTTTGCTTAACTGCCTTCAACAGATAATAGCAACAGGAAGCATAGAAAGTAGCTGTTAAGGAATAGATCAAAATAGTATTCTATGAGGGTAAATTATAGCAGCATTAGAAAAAGTACCAGTCTTAAAAGTGCAGTGGACTTCATAGTATGGCATCTTTGCATGTTGGGTTGTCTCTCCAGCTCAAGAGAATGTTAAAACAAGTAACAGATTATTATTATTATTTTTTATGTAGTTACTGCCTTATGTGAGAGACTAAGCCAACCTGACTCTGTGATCAATGCAGATTAGGATATATCAGGTGGAGTGTGCACATGGAATTTGAGAGTAGTATATAGCTTTTTATATAGAAAATGTTTTGTACATAATGTGCACAGAGTGAATATTCCCAGAACAAGGCACCTTTTTTCTAAAACAGGTATTGTGCATATATATATATAATATAATTTTCTAGTATGAAGCTGATTGCTTTCAACTGTAAGTGTTGTTGAGTAACATTTTGTATGTTCTGGAAGTTATGTCTGTAGTGCAGCAGTGACTGGCCTTTTTAACAAGTGTGGGGTTTCTGTTATGTGGTGTGTGCAAGAATAAGGGAAATAATTGACTTTGAGCACAGGACTTCTCACTTTTAAACACTTGTGCGTTACTGCATCTAAAATGTGAATGTTTTCTTTGGGTGGGAGGCTTTTAAATTTGTGTTGCAGTTGAAATGAGTGTTAAGCTTTTCTTAATTCTGCCAGTGTTTTTTAAAAAAACAAACGATTACGAAAAGCCTAATGTTCTTCTCAACTTGGACTGTTTTTAAGACTTGTTTTGCAGTCACAAACCTGATATCTGTATTTTTGTTACTTTTTTTTTTTTTTTTTTTTAACAGATTTAAAATGTTGAACCACTGGACTTTCTTGTAATGTATAAATTTGTGAAACTGATTTTTTAAATGTGTTCTGTCTTTGTCCACACATGCAACCTACCATTGTGCAAAAAATAAAATTGAGTTAACATGAAACTTGCCATAAATATTTGCCTTCCTACTTAAAAGAAAAAAATCTGTTCCTAATTGCCCACGTTTTTATATTATTTACACAAAATTGCTGCAAAAACATGGTGGTGGCGGCGGCTTTGGTAGCTTTAGTACAAGTTAAATTTTAATCCTGCAGGGGGGTTCAGTTAGCCTTTCATGACACATTGTCTGCCACTAGATGGTGGTGGTAATGAGGCACAGCATCTGCTTTCCCCCTCTTTAAGATGCATGTTGAAGCACTGTACACTTATTGCAGGGTGCATTCTCACAAGATGAAAAAGCAGGCAATACCAGTTTTCCCCTGGATATCTTTGGAATGTTTGCAGAGATTAGCTCTGGGGTTGCCTTGCTTGTGATGCTCAAGTAATCTGGGTGCAAACCAAGGTTTAACTGTGGTGCTGTTTCTTCCTTGCATACTTCTTGTAGCATGGGAAAAGATACTTCCTGGTTTTATACTGCTAGTCCAGAGTAGGTGGCGTGTGGATCGCAGCCCCCAGTGCAGATCTTGAAGTTCCTTTTGTATGTTAATACTAACTACCCTACACCAGAATAGTTCTAAGTTGAGAAACATCACTTAGACTTTCAAATTCACCACATAAAAATAGCTGTGCAACATCCTGGGATAGCTAGCATTGAGCTCAGCAATATATAGAGGATTTTTTAAGGTATGGGAAGTAACATAGTAAAAGCTATGACCCACAGTTATAGCCTGCTGGAAATTTTAAAAACAGGAAAATTCACTTGCATGAATGCAGCATTAGCTTCCAGGCTATGGCTTGGGGTAATAAATCTCTCTGTTTCAATACAAATTTACCTACCTATCTACCCTCTGTTCTTTCCACATGGGTGCAGTAGTTTTGCACTATATACATACTGCATTATTTTAAGAAAACAGTAAATATCTTATATTCTTTAGAGAGAGAAAGTACTGGTGGTTTATGGATGAGGAAAGGTCGTTTTGAACAACTTTGATCCCAAAAGGTTAGTTACTTATGTGTAATGGTGGTGGTTCGAGTTGGGGGCTCTATGTATTCACACTTAGGATACAAATGCCACCTGAAACCAGAACCGGAGCTTGATTAGTGTAGCACTTACAGCCGGGAGGCTTGTGATGATGACATCACAGGGGGGTATAAATACTCCTCCTCTCCCAACCCGACTCCATCCCCTACTCAGAAGACACAGGGTATTTTCAGACGTTACGCCATCCCGATTCACCACGGTGGATCCCCGGTGGGGGTGAACAGAACCACCCCCTGTGGCCAATAAAAGTCCCGAACAGACATGCCGGGTAATCCCGGCAGGGAATCGGGGGGGGGGGGGGCCGCCCGCCCTCTGGTGAGACGGGCGGGCGCCACGGCCAATGCAGCCGCAGCTCCCGCCCGCTTTGACCACGGCCTGGAATCCCACTGGGGATTCCAGGCCATGGTCTCCATCCAGACGTTACTTTTTGTTGCTTCCCGCCAGGAATCTCTTTGACCACGCTTGCGGCGAGTGTCCCACGGGGAGCCCTGGAAGCGTGGTTGACATTGACCCGATGTGGAAATCGAGCATGGTGAACATCTGGCGGCCACCGCCTAACAGACATTCAGGGTGCTTTGGCCCTGCCACGAAATTGACCGTGGTTCACTGTGGTTGACTGATCTCGTAATGTCTGAAAATACCCACAGACTTCGAGAGGCGAGGCTGGGAAGTGTGAATACATAGAGACCCCTTCTTTTCGGGTGGTTTCTACATATTCCCACTTTGGATAGATTAGCAAGCAATAAACTGGAGGCGGGAGAAGTATAACAACTGCATGCTGCTTATTTATACAGAGTAATCCGACACATCATCCCAGAAAGATAGTGAAAGATGGTAAAACTGACTTTCCAAATTGAGCATCAGCTTTAGAAGCAAGATTGATGGCATAATGCCTAATGAGGGGAGCTTCAGGCCTGCACTTCTCTGCCTGTGGAACATTAACCCATGCAGCAAATGAGGTAGCTACAGCTCTAGTTCAGTGAGCCCTGACATTAGGTGGGGGGGTTTCTACCTGCATTAGAGTAACAGAGGGAAATAGTAGAATATAACTACTTTAAAGGGTCTCTAGTTGTCCTGGAAGCCAATGACCGGAGTACAAATTAAACAAAAAGGGAAGCATCTTAAATCCTTCAGTAAACCCAAGATAGAAACGGAGTGCTCTCCACACTGCCTCAGTCCAGAAGGTGTGTGGTTTTGGAGGAAAACAATGGTAATGGATTTATTTAAATGAAATTCTGAAACTACCTTGGAGAAGAGGGTGAGACATGACCCAAGCATCCACTTTGTCCTTATGGATTGATAAATAGGGAGATTTTAAAAGGGCGAGCTTGTAGCTCACTAACTAGAAACAACACCTTAAAGGAAAGATGCTCTCTAGAAACCTCTTGGGGTTCAAAAACAATTGCTGGAGTACCAAAATTACAGAATTTATCGTAAATGATTAAGAACGTTCATAAAGTGATTGTGCATTGCTTTTTCTCCTCTTCATAGTGTTGGGGTCACTAATTCTCAACTTCATCCTCAGTAAATGTTGTGTGCTTCAAAATCAAAGTAATTTTTTAGATGAATGTGCGGTATTACTTCTGGCACAGAACATGTGTTGTAGCAGTTCCTCCTTAAATGTAGGCTGAAACATGTTTGTTGTAGAAATAAAAGTAAATGAAGTATAAAACTGAAAAGCAGAATTGGCTCCAGGATAAGAGCATTCTGAAATAATTTGAGACGGACTACTTTCTATGGCTTCTTCGTCCGGTTGTTTGGATGCAGGCAGTGTTCTTCCTCATGGCCAGCAGGAGGCAGCACCAACTTTCAACTGGGCACGCACAGGGAGAGCACGCCCTCGATCCTCAGTTGAAAGTCTGCCTTGGATCAGCACAGGAGTGTAAGGCAGGAACTTTCAAGCCCCTAAGGGGGCTTAGCTTAGTTTTGGAGAGGTAACCCTCCCAGCTCATCCGGGCGCTGACATTCCACAGTGGCCCTTGCCGTGCTGGACTTTCTTCTGGCGCCAGCCCCCAGGTACAGCCCAGGGCAGAGCAGGTGCGGGGGATCGACTCACGAGGTACCACCCCCCGGGGGTACCTGCTAGGATGGCGGAGACGGACAAGACCTAGGCAGTTTCCCGTTAAGCCGCAACCTAGCTAGAAGCGGTGGGGAAGGGAAACCACAGCAGCCCCAGTTCTCCAGAGCCATGACGCCTGCGTCCATGAGCAGGAGGAGGCCTCTGGGCAGGTCAGACGTGAAGGAGGAATGGAGGCAGCCTCATTTGCCTCCAATCAAGTAAGGGGGCCCCCGGCCATGAACCCTTTCCAGCAGCTGCAGCTGAATGCCCTGCATAAAATGATGGGGGTCCTGGCAATAATAGAGGGAAACCAGGCAAGGGTGCCGTGGCCTTGCAAGAGCCCTCGCCCCTCCCTCCCCCAAGCATACTTTCAAAGGGGCCTCTATTTTCTTGGGCAAGGGCAAACAACCTACCCTTAGGAAAACCCACAAGCAACCCTGGAAGGATTACCTCGGAGATCTCATCGGATCCTCCTCCGAAGTGGAGGAGAGGGAGCTGCCTCCCAAGAGAACTCATACACCAACTCTTCCTTTCCCAGCCAAAAAGTGGAAGGGGGCCAGGAACACCAGAACCCCACTGGTGAAGGAGGAAGACAGATGAGGATTCAGATTGAGCCTCCCCTAGCCACTCCCCCCCCCCCCCCCCCAGAGATCCTTCTGAGTGGGAGAAGATCCTAGCATAGGCACCTAAGGAACTGGGCAGGGAGCTACCCTCTGACCAAGGTTCTAAGCTGCTGAAGTGGGCGGAGAGGGTCCTCAGGATCACTCTCAGATCCCAAAAGAAAAAGGAATCTGATTCCTTAAAGAAGAAGACTCTGATAGGGACTACATCCCCAAGTTAAATCTTAAGTCTAAGGGTGTCACTCTGGATAGGGCCTTCGAAAAAATAATTAGGGCCCAGTGGAAATAACACACTAAGGCACTGAAACTTTCCAGAGTACAGCAGTCCCTGTATAACTCTCCAAACAGAGTGACACGATATTCAAGCTACCGCAGGTAGATGCAGCTGCTGCCTGCTTGGCATGTCAGTCAGTTTTCTCCTCGGAGGATGACCTCCTCCCCAAGGACTCTACCAATAAAGGGGTGGAAATTGGCCTCGGAAAAAGTTATGAAGACTTAACTACCATCCTTCAGATGGCCACTACTTCCTCTTATGTCTCCTGAGCCAATATGAGGTGGTTTAAGTTAGGTAAGGATATGGAGATATTGGACTCTTATGTTCCACAAATTGGCCACCAATATCACCTTAGCACATGCATTCCTTATCGACTCACCTATGGATATTGTCATGTGGGCAGCTAGGGACGTGGCGGCTAATGTAGCAGCCAGACATAGGTTGTGACTCCAACCCTGGCGTGCAAATCCACACGCTAAGAACCTATTTGTGAACGGTCCATTCAAAGGAGGCAAACTCTTTGGTTCTGCCTTAGACAAGGCCTTTATTTGAAGCCTCTAATAAAGAAAGGAAGTACTCACTCAACCAAGTTCAGTCAGCAAAGAATTTTTTTGTCCTTTTCAACGTTTCTCACAGGGAACAAGAAGGAACCAAGCACGGGGCAACTCCTGGAATTTCCAGTCCTGCGGAAGGAGCCATCGTGGCCATGGGGCAAAGTTGGGCAGATTCTCAACCCACCCGCCCTACTCCAAACGTTCGAGATTTCCCCAGCCACAAACAGGATTCCTGACTACTCCGATGGCTGCTCCCCAACCTACGTTCCACTCGGCGGCCACCTGGAAATTTTCACTCGCAGGTGGGTGCAGACAACCACAGACACATGGGCCATAGTCACTGTATCTCTGGGATACGTGATAGCACTGAAATACAAACCCAGGGAGTTCTTTCGCGTGTCTCCACACTCATGAAATTCAACCAAACACACAGCCATAACCCAGGAGATAAAGAGACTGGAGGAGATTGGAGCGATAGAACCGGTCCCTGCGGGAGAAAAAGGAAGAGACCTTTACTCCATCCTATTCCTGGTTCAGGAGAAAAATGAAATGTGGAGAGCAGTCCTCGACTTGAAACGTATAAACAGAGCATTAAAACATCAAGAGGTTCAAGATGGAGACCCTTGCCTCCATTTGCCTCTTGCTTTCTTCAGGCGACTGGCTGACGTCTGGACCTCAAGGACACTTATGTTCATATACCCGTCCTCCCAGCTCACAGGTGATGGCTCCATTTCTGCTACGCAAAACACCACTGGCAATATTGCATGCTCCCTTTCAGCCTGGGTACATCTCCACACACCTTCACCAATGTACTTATTCCCCTGATTGCGAACCTACATTTGGAGGGTATAGCGGTATTCCCCTACCTAAACAATCTACTCATCCGAGCACCTTCCAAAGAAGTTGTCTTGGTTCATCTCCAGCGTACGATCAACTACCTAAAGTACCACGGATTCCTTGTCAATCGGGACAAGAGCCATCTCATGCCGACCCAGCAGCTGGAACGCTTGGGGGTGATAATTGACACCGCCAAGGACAGAGTGTTCATTCCACAACAACGACGGAACAAGATCCTAAAGCTCATATCATCGGTGCGATCTCGACCTTGAACTTCACTACAAAGCCTAGCGTCCCTACTAGGACTGATGGTGTCCTGTATTCAACACCTACGATGGGCACGTTTCCACTCACGCCCGCTCCAGATGTTGCTCCACCCATGGCAATCGCACATCATAAACAACACACCCTTGTCCCTCCCCATGAACTGGAAAACTCTGCAGTCCTTCACCTGGTGGGAGAATCCCCACCGGTTCAAACTAGGAGTCCCCCTGATGGAACCAACCAGAGCGGTGATCACAACAGACGCCAGTCTGTTCGGCTGGGGGGCCCACCTGGATGCAGGTGTGGCGCAGGGCATCTGGTCCGTATCAAATCTGAATCACAGCATCAACTGGCTAGAACTCAAAGCCATATGATTCACCCTACAACACTTCGCCCACATACTGGACGGGCAATGTGTCTTAGTATTCATGGACAACACAACGGCACTGGCCTACATCAACAACCAAGGGGGTGGGGGGTGTCAAGATCCCGAGTACTACACGAGGTAGCCACGCGACTCCTACAGTGGGTGGAAACTCACCTCTCTTTGTCAGCTCTCCACATACGGGGAGTGGACAACGTGGAGGCGGACTGGCTAAGTCAGCAGTCAGTGGACCAGAGGAATGGGCCCTCAGCCAGGAGGCCTTCCAGCGGACTGTGCACAAATTCGGCCCTCCAGTCCTGGACCTCTTTACCTCTCCCTCAAACAACAAGACAGAACGATTCTTCACCAGGGGTCCCTACTCCGGAGCCAAGGCACAGGATGCCCTCATCCACCAGTGGTTTCCAGGTCTCTGTACGACTTTCCACCCTTTCCCCTCATAAGTCGAATGATCCAAAAGTGCAAGCGAAAACGAGCTACCATCATACTGGTGGCACTCTTCTGGCCCCGCAGACCATGGTTTATAGACCTACTCACACTTGTCAGTTGGGGAGCACCTGGAACTCCCTCCCTATCCAGACCTGTTGTCCCAGGGCCCCTGCTATACAACCAGCCGGGGTTCCTGAGGCTCACAGCCTGGCTATTGAAGCCTTAGCCCTTTGTAGGTTGGGTTACACAGAGACGGTCATCAGGACGTCGTTGGCCTCTAAACGCAAGTCCACCCAACAAATTTACCAATGTACCTAGGGGATGTTTGTCAACTGGAGCCACTCCAACCAGGTGCCTTCACAGTCCCCTTCAGTGGCATAGATCCTCCAGTTCCTACAAGAAGGGTTAGAGAAGGGACTTCGTCCTAACACCCTATCTAGACAGATTGCAGCATTAGCGTACTGGGGAGCAGGGGTGGGGGTCACCTTTCCTCGCATCAACCTGTTAAACAATTTGTTAGGGCCGCTCGACAAATCTCTCTCCCTGTTACACATAGGTTCCCCTCATGGAACCTCAGTGTTGTCCTTAAGGCGCTGACAGGGGCTCCCTTCAAACTGCTCAGGGATGTCTCTATTTCCTTTCAATTAAGGTAGCCTTAATTGCCATTACCTCAGCTAGGAGGGTCTCAGAGATTGGGGCTTTCTCCGTGGATCCAGCCCTTTGCACTTTCAGAAAGGAATCAGTTGTGCTACGCTTGGACCCTTCCTTCATTCCAAAGGTGAATTCCAGTTTCCGCCTCACACAGGAAATCATCCTTCCTTCTTTCTGCCCTTGGCCTCAACACCATCTAGAGAAACTGTGGCATACTCTTGACCTCCATCGGGTGCTCAAGATTTACTTGGAATGCACCAAGTCCTTTCGCCGGACTTCGGGCCTCTCAGTCACCTATCACCCTCAAGCTAAGGGCAAGAAAGCGTTTTAAGGCAGTCCTCTCCAAGTGGATCTCTTCCTGTATTCTGGATACCTATAGAGCATCAGGCTTATTGCTGCCAATGAGTCTTCGCCCACTCCACACAAGCAGCTGCTACAAATTGGACTTTCAGGTCCAGGGCCTCCTATGGTGAAATTTGTAGGGCGGCAACATGGAAAAACCCTCACACTTTCACTAGACGCTATAAAATTGATCTCTTTGATTCCACTTTCGGCCTCTTTCAGCCGGCAAATTCTGCAGGGAGTCCTGGGTTAGCCAGGTTTTCTGACCTGCAATTCTCTTGGACTGCGGTTTTGGTTGCCTCCCGCTACTTCCCTCCCGGCGCCAAACGGGGGTACTGCTTTGTTACCTCCCTGTGTCTGAACAACCATACGAAGAAGCCATAGAAAGGACAATTGGATCACTTACCTTGGGGATTGTCTTTCTATTGCTTCTGAGGGAGGTTGCTCGGCCCTCCCTGGGTTGGCGGTTGGTGACCAGCTAGTTTTTTCACTGTTCATCCCAGTTTGTTAACGGTGGACAGGCAACGTTTAGACCCTTTTTAATGGGCAGTTAGTTAGGTGTCACCCTTAGTTGTAGAAGGGGTGTTTTTTTGTCCTTATTTTATTTCACACATCCTTGATCCGTCGGCTATGATACACCTGGGAATCGAGGGCATGCTCTCCCTGTGCATGCCCAGCTCAAAGTCGGTGCTGCCCCCTGCTGGCTATGAGGGAGAACACTCCCTGTGTCTGAATAACCTCCCTCCGAAGCAATAGAAAGACAATTCCCAAGGTAAGTGTCCCAATTGTCCTTTCTGAACGCATGACTGTGCCTGAACCCTTATGATTATTAATTCATTTTGGTATAGGTTACAAACAGCAGATGGCAGTAGATGGCTATCTTTCACCTTGTTTGAAGTTTTACTAGTACGAAGTCCTATAGGTGGTGGTGCTGCTACACATTGTAGTAAGTTGTGTCTCAGATCCTTTATTTTGTTAGGTTTTTTTAATAATACAGTAAAATCTTATTGGCTTCCACTAATTATGGAGAGCTGGGTCACATTTTCTCTGCTCTCTCGCATCCTACCTTCAGATATCTCCTTAAAAAACCCTGTAAAAACAGCCTAACGTTTGTGGCTACGCACTGTGGATTCAGATTTTCAGATAGAGCAAATGTTAATATCTGGTGTCCTCTGTTTTTTATTGCTTTCCAAAAAACTAAAACAGAGGTTTCTTTTGCTGCTTCTATTTTTATTTTACCTATAGTCGCCTGTTAATCCCAAGAGAGATTATTGTAGTGTTGTAATATAGTGTACACTGTACAGTGTTGGCCTCAGTGCCATCATATGGCACGCTTTTGGATTGGTCCCTGATAATGTAGATACTTTAGCAGCTGACACTGTCAGGCTAGCTCTAGAACATCTTGGATCATACAACCTAAATTGATTACTTTTTTTTCTTTTCACCTTAGGCCTCAATTTTCTGCATTTACCTGGACAGCAAAAGCTCAGCAATCTCATAGAAAGTAAAGATATTGTATCCGAATTCCAGTTATGATCAGTGACTGGAATCCACACTCTCTTCCTCCTTCAGTGCAAGAAACTTCCTCTTTCATCCCTGTGTTTTAATATAGCATTGTGTGATAGCAAGACCTACCTTGGAATCGATTTTCCTTTTGCATTGTTACAGAAGCAAGAGAGGTTTGTCAGCCTGCAATAAGGCAGTGAAGTATTAAGGCGGAATAAGACGGGAAGGAAGCAGAAGGTCTTGAAGGCAAACATTTAAGCATCAAATAGTTTGACATGATCCTGTTCAAGAATTAGTAACAGTTGCCCTGGAATTTACTAAGGCAGTGATTCCCAAACCACTTACTTAAGTTATTTGCGGATTGCAGTCTAAGAGTTTAGTGACTGTCTGAAGAGCAAAGCTTGAAAAATCTACCCTAGTTAAGTAGAACAAAATCTTAGGCCTCCTTAATTTAGAGCAACTAGATGCTCTCATCAGAATCAAACTCTGGAAAGCAATTCTGATTAAACAATGTCTCAGTTAAACAGGCTGACACTTTCAAATTTAGGTGCCTAATTTCATACGTAAACACTTTGTGTCCTGATTTTTCAAAAATGCTGAGTACTGAGTACTTTAAAAACCAGGCCATTTACTTATATGTCTATGTAAAGACTTGGACTCTAATTTTTCAAGTGCTCTGTGGGTCCAAGTCCCATTCAGCTCTCCAGGCCTTGTATGGATGAATCACTGAGCATTAGATTTTGCAAGGCAAAGAGCTTAACTCCTATTGACATTCATTAGAAATGAGGTGATTAAAAGTGACAATTTTTCTGCTTTCAGAAATGTAACTACTAGGACCCTAAATTTAGGCACTTGAGTTTGAAAATTCTCATCTCTGCGTCTGATAACTTGTACATACGTTGAAAATAATTCCAAGTCTCTAGATACTACCTGTGCAGGATTCACTCTCCTTGGGTATTTTTAGACATTACGAGACCACGATCAACCACAGTGAAACCCCTGTGGTGGCCGTTTGTCCCGTAACGTCTAAAAAATTCCTGCCAGATGTTCACCACAGTGAATACCTGGCGGGAATCAAAATAACCACGATTCCGGAGGTGAGGGTGGCCTCACCTTCGGAATCGTGGTTAGACTGGCCATGATCTGGGATGGGCCAAAAGTAACATCTGTTACTTTGGCCATCCCAGATCGTGGCCCAGACCGCGATGCAGAATTGGGCGCAGCGGCCAGATTGGCCGCTGCACCCACCTGTCTCTTGGTGGGCGGGGGGGGGGGCTGTGTGGTCACGCTGCGCAGCCCCACCCCCTCCCCGATCCCCCTCCAGAATCAGGCTGGCACGTCTAAAGGACGGACGGCCTGATCCCTGACCGGGATCCGAAACGGATCCTGGTCCGTGATTGAGCATGGCGAGCCTCCGGGCCTAAAATTACGTCTAAAATTACCCCTTGTCTCAATTTTCTCACATGAGATGAGAAACCCTATCCAAGTTTAAAGGTATTTCTGACTTCTAAGTACAGCAGAAGTTGCAAGGGAGAGAGAGGAATGAGAATCCTTCAAGACAATTTCTATGGAAAAAGCAGGTAAAGTTCTGGGGTTTTTTTTTCCTTTGTGAAATTTCTATTCTTCAGTGTGATGCCCACAAGTTTGTTTTTTTTTAAAAAAAAACACAACTATTTGCTTGGAGTTTTTAAATTAGTCAAAGGCAGAAATATATTTCTGGTGCATTAATCTCAAACATAAAGGCATAGGTTATTAATCTTAAATTGCAGCCAGTTTTTTATTTAATAATAATAATTTTATTTTTAGAGCGCCCCGCTGCCTTCATGGCACTTGGAGCACTTTACATTTTACATAAAAGCACAATATAAACAATAAGTAATTAAAAGAATATTTTAAAAATTGTAAGATAGGGAAAGGAAAAAGGGAGGACAAAGTACACTAAGGCTGGATTCAGATGTGCTTTTAAATCGCACAGCTGCGCCGGCGGTATCGTGCAATTCAAAGCACCGCGCACTTCCGGGTTGGTCTGAATGCAGTGAGCGCGCACATTTCAGCCTAACCCGAACTGTTGGAGTGCGGCTTGAAAAACTGCTCGGAGCAGCTTTTCAAACCGCACTTCAACAGTTAGGCTGAAATGTTGCATTCAGACCAACCCGGAAGTGCGCGGTGCTTTAAATCGCACGCTGCCGCCGCGGCAGCAGCTGTGCGATTTAAACGCAAGTCTGACTGCGCCCTTAGGGGAACCAGCAGTGGATCTTAAAAGTACCTAGAAAATAAATATGTTTTCAGGTGCTCTTTAAAGGTGAGGGAGGAACTGAGACGAACATCCAGGGGGAGTGAGATCCACACCGAGGGGCCCACTACATCAAAGCCCCGACCGTCTGCCGGCTTAAGACGTGATGGCGGAACCCCCAAACAGCGGGTGGTTCCTGAACACAGATACCCATTAGTGTGAGGCTCCAGAAGAAGATCTCGAATATAGAATATTGTTTCATTTATTGCTCATTCTGCATGTCTTCCATGAATAAGCACATTGTTTCATTTCCTGGCGCCTTCAGTTTTGCATCTTCCACAATTAGTACATTCAAGGGTACAACCACATGAGTCAGTACCACATTTCAGGCAGCCTTATCCCAGTTTGAACACTTGGCACGTGATGCAGTGGTTTGTGTGCGTACAGGCAGCTGGCTGCTATGCCCTGTGTCCTATAAAAATGGCTTTGGGACACAGGACATTGTAGCCGTACCCCAAGTGTGGGATGAGGCTGCCCAAATCGTGGTACTATGCTGCCACTTGTGGGCCTGGTCCCCATCTGCCCTGCGGCGAGGTCTGCCATGGGGCTTTTGAGTGGCAGGCGCTGTTGCCATGCCTGCGCAGCCACGTCATGGCTGGAGAAGGGATAGTGGGTGGGGCAGGGCTGGGCACCTGCACATGTAGCTGGCGCCTCGGCCCACCTCAGGCCATGGCAGGACAGCCAATGATGGCCCACCCACCCAGTTTCCCTGCAGGGGGCGGACCATCTGCCTTGCTCTCCACGCTGGCCCTGAAGTGTGGTGGCTGTGATTGCCCGCCCTGCGGCACACAGGAAATCAGTCCTGCCCGGCTCTTCTGGCTACACCCTATAACTGCTGGTCCTGTTTTTTCCTCTATGCCTGTGAACTTCCGGGTTTCACCGGAAACTTCCGGGTTTCACTGGAAGGCCTAGTAGCACTGAAGCCGGCAGCCACAGTCAGCGCTGAAGCCGCCGGAGTCGGACCGCCGCCGCTGCCCGGAGCGCAAGGTAGGCGATCCCTGGGTGGGGAGGTAGGGTGATCCCTGGGGTGGGGTGTGTGTTAAACCACCCCCCACCTCAGGAATCACCCTAGTACAACAACCTACCTGCTGGTGCGGGCTCTGGGTCGCCAGCGGCGGCCCGGAGCCTGCACTAGCAGGGACTTCGGGGGAAAATTTTTTTTAAAGCCAGGCTGGGCAGGGTGGGTGGGCGGTGTCCCCCCTTCCATCCACGCAGCCTGGACTGGGGAGGGAAAGGGGGGGTGGGTTGTTTTTTTACATTGCGGCCATTCATTTGAATGGCCGCAATGTAAAAAAATCCAGTAGGGGAATCCGGTATATCACACCGGATTACTGGGTTTAATACGATACTGCCGGTACACCAAATACCGGCAGTATCGGATGATCCGGTAGTCCCATCCCTACCATTTACTGTTTACTGCTCATTTACCACTTACCACATTGCTGAGGGTACTGTTTTACTTCCGGATTTGTTGCTTCCACATTTCTGAGCCAATCACTGTGTGAATAACCTACCCCGAAACCTCTCCCCAGTGTCCGTTAATCTCCACTCCAGTGCCTCCAATCAGGACTGTTGTTCCTTTTGCTTTGACCAATCTGCAACTGAACTGCAGATAGTAAATGGAATCAGTGTACCAGTCAATGACTGACAAGAATGTACAGGGGGAAATGGAGCACAAGAAATGCGGTATTGCATCAGTATTACCTCTCGGGATTTGAAATGGACAGCAAAGTGGTGAATGGCAAAGCAGTAAACGGGATCCCAGTAAGTGGAAGTCAGTAAATTGAGAAACAAAATATTGGTTGAGACATTACCAAGTACTGAGAGGTTTTCGATTTGATGGCGAAAGGATGAGATTTTCCCATTTTGACAAATCTCGTTTCAGCCCTAGTAAGAATATCCCCATTTCACAGATGAGTAAAATAAGACAAAGATGTTAAGAGCCAGTTTTCTAAAGATGCTTGTAAATTTTGGTCCCAAATGACTGGATTCCTGGACTTTTGGACTGTTGGCATATTCTTACATGCCCTAGCATGACCAACCTGCAACTCCATAAATGTTCTAAAACAGCAGAAAGGCCTTGTAAGGTACATCAACCAGTGTCCTTACACAAACCTGAAAAGCTCCCTAATATTGGCCATGGATACCTCTCTGACTTGAGATATGGAACTTTTCACACTGCCCAAGGAGCTAAGATCTAATCAACATTCTTGACTTGCCCTCTCCTCCTTGGTTCACCCTTCTCATTGCCTAAAGCTATCCTGGACTGTATAAGAGACTCTTAGGTTGTACAGTGCTTTAGAACCATGTAGGCTAGCTGAAAGGGTCTGTGTTCCCGATGGTTCTGGTCAGGGACCGATCTGGATCCACTGTCCCTGTTCCAGTCCCTAAGCAATAAAGTTTAGTGACCCAATTCTGAGAGTGTGGTGTCTACCTTGTTTGCCATGTGTGTACTGCAGCAACCTCTAAACTGTGCATCCATCACTCACACTGATTTCGACTGGAGTGGGGGGTGCTGCTTAGCAGCTATTAAAATCAAGCACTGCTGGTGCAAAGTTGGGTACATAAAAATTAGATATAAAGGCCATATTTGAAAATATGGGCCTATGTCTGCTTAAGGTCATGCAGTGAGTTGGTAGGAGAGGCAAGAATAGGACTCATAATCGGTTAAAGCAAATGGTCCGTGCTTTAACCACTAGTCCAGAATGCATCCTAATTTCAATTCAAATAACTTCATAATTTGGTATCCAAAAAGCCTCTTAAGGCTACATACCAGATGTGCACAATTCAGAAAAGTGTGTGTGTGCTGCTATTTCTGGACTGGCTTATGCCGATTGAGTCTCCCAACATAAATTATAGAGGGGCCCGAAGGCTGCTACTCAATCACATTGACTGCAAGTGGACCCCGGTGTCTAGTATTGGGGATTCGTAGAGCAGTGAATCCCTGACCATGGCTCCTGGCAGCAGCAGCAGCAGGCAGGAAAGGGTATCAGAGCTGCTGTGTTGGTTCTGTGCCACTGGGCTGGTTCTGTGGCCAGCTATGCCAACTTTGGGGCTGGAATCCAACAGCTGTGCAGCACATTGCAGTTGTACCACACCTCAGAATGGTAAAAACCTGGACTTCATTTGAAAAGCAAAGCAATAAACACTGTTTCTGTAGAAAAGCCCTGCTCTGTAAACTCCAGCTTCCTGCAACATTGCTTCTCCCCACCCCCTCAATGAGCAGCAGCATCTAAGATAGCTGTAATAAGTTCTAATTTAGCACTAGGAAAAACAAAGCACTACAAGGGCTAAGAGCCAGCAAAGGGAACATGTCTGTGTTATTGAGATGTAAATTAGTTTTAGCACTATGTATTATTCAAATCCATTGCAGAGGAAGAAAAACCTCACTGTCTGATTGCATATTTACCTTTTACGGTTGCTGATGACTAAGAAAACTGGTAGCTGTCTGAAAGAAATCATTGAAACATAAATATTTTAGAGAGCCACTGTCAAGTATTATTATTATCGCTGCTGTTAACGTCTGAGGTGCCTATTGCTATGGGCAGCCAGGCATTAAAACGAGCAGAACACAAATCTGCAGGTACTTAGCAGGAATCAAGTGAGAAGTGGTCTTGTCTGTATTGGGAATGAGCCCCAGTGTTAGTGCTAAGCCTGAACTCTTGCCCTTTTGACTGAGTAGTAGCCATTTTCAGTGCTCTGCAGGGTCTGGGTATTTCCTAGGGGCCATGTGTTTGTTTACAAATTATACACAAGGTTCTGTTTCCCTGTGGAAGCATACAACTCCATCAGCCCTCATTCTGCTGCCTTCTACCCCTGCTTAGCTCAGCCTCTGTTACATGTGCTAGCCTTGGACACCTTAGTAGATCCTCACTTTTCAGTGGGTCAGATGGCCTGAAGTCTAGGCCATTAATGTACAATACCCATTAATTGCCATCAAGCTGCCATTGGTTTTGATGAGAGAGAGAGAGAGAGAGAGACCTACAAGGTGAGATCTAGTATCTCAGGGAGCTGGAACCTAGTTCTATACATTTCTTTTAAACATAATGCATGCAAATTGAAAGGAGAGGACTACAGATAAGGAATTTGACTCCGAAGGAGTTCTGTGAGGTGGATGGCTGAAAGCTGACCTTATTTTCAACACGCTGGCCAAGGGCCAGAGCTAGGGTAACTGAGGAGGTGGAGAGGTGGATAGCACATCCACCCCATTCTTCAACACACTAGTATAGGGACAGCTTAAGAGGTCTGAGGTTCTGGTATGCTAGAACAACAACTGCAACCAGTAGCCGTACCCACACTTATATCCCAGGATGCATTTCCCTACATCATGGGGGCATGTTGACTTGATTTTTTCCCATTATATGTGTGTGCCTTGTGGCCCTGACCATGGTCACAGGATGGTGTTGTCTCGTGAGGTGCGGCTTGCCTGGATCCAGTCTCTGAATGGAACATGAAATGCATGCCGTGCAGAGCAATTGCCGTTGTGCTTGTGTTAATTGCTGATTCCTCAAGCAACTGAGCAGCAAGATAGATTGGGTGATCTCCAGCTCCTTTCCCAGGCAGTTGCATTCTGCCATGTGTCACTATAATGTCTTCTGTTTAGTTTTAAAATTGTATTTATTTAAATTTATATCCTGCGCTTCCCCCTAAGGCTCAGGGCAGATTATGGCATAAAAATAATATAAAATACGTTAGAAGTCTGCACCCCACTCCCCCACCACCCTTTATTTAATATCTTCTGGAGGTATTAAACATCCTTCCTTGATTTCCAGCAGTTCTTGCTGTCGTTCATCCCTTGGATTTTATTTTACACTGATGGGAAAGCATGGTTAAATGAGTTATCTGAAATGGTGTGTCTTTGCTGGGTTTCTCTATGAGGCCAACTGTTAGCTACTTACATAGCCTCTTCCCCACTATTTTACCACAGAGTTCCTGGTGTTGACCAGAATGTTGGAATCTCCGTTGGGTCCTGTAGCGCTGCGTGCGATTGGCAGTCCTCTCTCTGCTTTGCCTGTACCTTAGGTAAGCCACTTAGTGTCACTGCACTTCAGGCTGCTTTTAGAGGTGCGCAGCACGTGTGCGGCATAAAATCAAGCTGCATGTAAAAATCCTGCATGTGAGATTTAGACGTGACATTTTGTACGCTAAAGCCAGTCACACGTTCTTTTAAAGCCACTAATTAAGTACCTCAACATGGGGGTATTTAATTTGTGGTTTTAAAAGAACACGTGACTGGCTTTAACACGCAAAATGTCGTGTCTAAATTCTGCATGCGGGGTTTTTACATGTGGTGTGATTTTATGCCGCGTGTGTGCCACGCACATCTAAAAGAGCCTCCATTTCCCATCTGTAAAATGGGGAATAATAATACCTGCCTGTTGTGAGGATAAATGCATTAGCAATTGTGTGTTAAAGGGCGCTATATAGATAACACATACATTTTGCTTTGTAAGCAGATATAAATTATGTACGTGTTGTCATCTACCTAACAAGGGAGAAGTTCACTTTTATTAATCTTTGTTATATAAAATTGGTGACAGCTCACTCTTTCACTGTTGTTTGGTGTCATGTGATATAAGAACTGTCATCGATTAGGAAGCTCTGATTTTTCGACTATGAAAGCAAGATTCATTCTAAACCTTGCTTGCTTCTATTTTTATACCATAGCAGGAGTCCACTCTGTCCATGGCTACTGGGAGTTGCTCCAATCGATGGGCTGAAATTCAGTAGTGAGGAACATAGCTATGAGGTTTATTGATCGTATCTGCACTGCCTGGATGAGGATTCACACAAGGCTAACTGAACTCCTAAAGCTCTGCCCAGCATGCACTGGGCTCTGTATAAATATTGAAAAGGATTCTCTGGAGAGAGTCTACTCTCTTCTTCCACTGTTGTCCTCATTGTGTATCTGGAAGGAGACGTGCCTGAGAAATTATTATGCTTACACCATTCACTTCAGTTTTCATTTTTCAACACCCCCGCCCCCCCTTGTTTGACACACTTTGCTGCATGCCTCAAATATGCATGACTGTGTGTGTACGTTTAAATGTTTACCAAGGCACCATTACACCCATTCTGGCTCCTAGTATCATTTTGTACCGCACATGTGTAAGAAAATGAGCCATAGTTTTAGAAATTGAGTGTTATCCTATCACTATGGCTTCTGTTCCTTGCATCCATGAACATCCTTGGTGCTATCCCTGGAATTACAGTCACTTTCTGTCTTGACAAGTAAGACAATTGTTATCACTTATTGACTTTTTAATGCTTTTAAATTAAACTCATTCAGATGTAATTGTTTTCCAGGCATTTTGAATGAGTCACATTCCAAAAAAAGCAAGAAACAATTATATTTATGAAACAAAAGTAAATAAGCCTTATCTACTCAAATAGGATGCGTTTAACTGCTCTAGTCTCAGGTCACAAACCAATTTACTCTGGAGTAGTCCCATTGAAGCCTTGCAGGGATGACTACTTTGGAGCAAGTGGTTTGTGGATCATGGCCTCAGTCTCTGGCATGACAGTATCAGTTAATAATGCATGACCTTCCAAATCAATTCAACATAAAGGGCAGAACGTTACTGATCAGCCACCACTGATGGGCAATTTTATCCTCCCAAAAAGTGACTATTAAAAAAAAAAAACAGACTGACTGCCTCTCGGTAATAGCCATATGTTTCCAGCCTCCTTGGTTTGCAAGTTTTTTTAAAAAAAAAAATAGAATCTGAAAGTCAAGCTGGGTTATTCCTCAGAATTTGCCAACAATAATCAGTGACAGAAAATGAGTTAGTAGCTGTTCAGCTGATGTGCAAGTCAGAATAGAATCCAGCTGTTTAAGTTTTAAGTTGACTGACTATGGATACTATGATAATTAACACTTATGAAGCTCCTACTGGGTAAAGATGGTGGTTTGGGGCTATAAGCATGCAGTGTTATAATGGAAACTGAAAAGCAGTATAAGTCAGAGTGCAATAAATAATGGGAACTGAGTTTGTTTGAATGAAAGAAACTGTTGATTAGGTTTATTTATTTATTTTATTTTACATTCCTTGGCTGCCCCATCCTGCTGCAGCAGCTTGGGGTGGCTCAAAACATATTTAAAAACATATAAAAATACAAATTCACAACAAAGATAAAAACAACAATCAAATAACCCCAAGCGGAGCAAAACACCTGCCCCCCCTCCCAGTCTCCCTACCCTCACGTCTCCCTCGCCAAAAGCCACGTCTTACACTGCCTTTGGAAAGAGGTGAGATTGGGCCAGGCAGACCTCCATTGGGAGGGAGTTCCACAGCCAACCGCAGGGACCGATCCACAGCCCAGGGGGTGAGGCGAACCTGCAGATAAGCGGGGCCCAGGCCATTTAGATCAGAACCAATACCTTGAATCGGGCTCAGGAAACTATCAGCAGCCAGTGCAAAGAACGAAGCACTGGTGTAATGTGCTCAGACCAACCCATCCCAGAGACAGGCCGCCGCATTCTGCACCAGCTGCAATTTCCAGACTGTCACCAAAGATATCCCCACTTAGAGTGTGTTGCAGTAGTCTAATCTCGAGATGATGAAAGCATGGATTGTTGGAAGCCGCCCCGAGCTATGTTCAGGAGGAGCGGGGTAAAAATGTAATAAATAAATAAATATGGATGATGGTGACCAATCTGCGTCTGAGACATACAGCCAAAGCTGATGCACCAGGTGTAATTGATTAAATGCCCCCTTCACCACAGCCACCACCTAGACAGCCAAGTGAAGTCGTGAATCAAGAAGCATCCCCCAGACTCCGGAACTGAGGAACTAATGGGGGGCAGACCCCATTAATGACGGGTGCCACCACTCCCATAGCCCTACCCACCGTATCACCTCCATCTTGTTGGGATTCAGCTTCAGATGATTAACCCTCATCCATTCCCCACAGCCGCCAAACTGGGTAAGCACCGAGACTGCCGGGTCTGGGTCGGTTGAAAAAGAAAGGATGACACCACACACCAAACCATCTAATGACCTCGCCAAAGGCTGCATGTACATGTTGAACAGGAGAGGGGACAAAATAGACCCCCGCCGGGACTCCACACGTGAGGTACTGGGGAGAAGATGAATAGTCATCCAGCACCACACGCTATGCTCTTTTGGCCAGGAAGGAATGGAACCATTAAAGAACAGTCCCACCCACACCAGCTCAGTCTCACAGACAAGTCACCAACCTCTTGAGATCAATGGTATCAAATGCAACCAAAAGATCTAACAGGGTCAAATGACCCTCGTCGAACTCATGGCAGAGATCATCGACCAAAGCCACAAGCGCAGTCTCTGTGCCAAAACCCGGACTGCGAAGGATCCAGAAAACTGAAACAGTCCAGATGCCCCTGAAGTTGCCGAGCCACCACTCGTTCAATAACCTTCCCTAAAAAGGTACGGTTAGAGACAGGCCGATAACTGGCCAGGGAGTCAATGTCCAGTGATGGTTTTTTAAGCAGAGGGTGCACCACCACCTCTTTGGGGCAGCCTGGCACTCTGCCCTCCCTAAGGGAGACATTAACCACCCCTGCCAGCAACAGCCCCAATGTCTCCCGACTGGCCTTAACAATCCAGCATAGGCATGGATCTAGTTCACAACAGGTGGCCCTGACAGCCCCCAGGACATCGTTCGCATCGGCAGGCGACACCCACTGGAACTGATCCCATAAAACAGGACAAGGCGGGGCTTCCAATACCGCTGATTCCCCTATTGTTGCAAATGTGGTGTTAATGTTGTGGTGAATACGGGCAATTTTATCCACAAAAAAGTCGACAAAAGTGTCACAGCGGGCACTGTAAGATTCCAGTTCTAGGCGGAGGGAGGCCAGACTGACCAACCCCCTCACCACCCGAGAAAGCTCCACTGGACGTGACTTTGTGGATGCTATGACAGCAGCAAAGAACCTTTTATTTGCTTCCCGCACAGCTACGGCATAGGTCTGTAAACTGACTCTATGATGCAATCGGTCGGCTTCAGTACTAGAACGCCACCACCGTTGATCTCACTGCCGTCCTTCTCGTTTCATCCACCGCAGGTCCTCTGTAAACCAGGGGGACCTGTGTTGTCGGCAATCAGGAAGCAGATGCCTGGGAGCCGTGAGATCGATGGCCTGTTAGCAGAGTATTCCAAAGAGCCATGAGGCCATTGAGCGGACAGCTATCTTAAGAAGAAAAGGAAGTGATCTGAAGAGGAACAGAATGAACTACTGAAGGAATGGCTTGGTAGGACATTGTGTTTAACAGGACAAGGGTTTCTGCCTATTAGGGCACTTCCTTGCTGGAGAGCACTTGACAGTTGATGTGCTATGAACCATACTGGAAATTAGCTTAAATGCATTTTAGTCAGTATAGTAAACTAAGTATAATTAAAATACACACAAGAAATGGACCTATTGAGTATAGAGGTGGCATTTTTATACAGTCACTTCCGAGAAGAGCTGCATGCTAATGTCTTGATTCTGGTGTATTTTCCAGTGATGCATTGGCAGACCACTGTGTTACTAATGCTCAGTGCTAGTACCACCGCTCATTGTCCATTCATGTATAGTACATTGAGATCCCAACAGTCAGCTACTACAAAGTTCTGCTACTCCCATAAATGTAGTTTCATTCATATATATTCACATACCTACAGCAGGACCCAGATTCAAAGTGCTATAAAAGCTGTAATAGTTGCTATAAGTATATAAAATTCTAAAGCCGGGAGAACTGCGCATGCGCGAATAGGAGCAGATGCGCTTCCCAACGCTCCTCTCCCCGCGCCGACAAAACTAAAAAAAAAACAACCAAAAAAGCAAAAATCAGAGCCCCAAAGGGAAGGTAAGGGAGGATGGGGAAGTCAAAAGGGCCCCAGGAAAACAAAACGGGGATCCTGACTGTGGAAAAAATGTTCCAGCCTAAAGTAGCAGCCCCCCTCCCCCAACGGGCAGATAGCGGAGCCAAAATGGCAGCCGCAACTGACACCAGCGTGGAGGAGCCCACACTAGAAAAGGAGGGAACAGCAACTGACAGGGAGGATAAAATATTAGCAATATTAAATGAAATTAAAGCTGGTATGGCTGCTGCAGAGATAGCGAGGGAGAGGCAGATGGCAGAGATCATCAAGCTGCAGTATGCAGACCAGCAAAATAAAAAGAAAGCAGAGGTTTTAACAACAACAAAAAATACTGCTGAAAGTAGAATATCTGCCCTGGAAGACAGCACCCTGAGTGGCCAAGACCAGCAAGCCACAATGATGAGCTTGATAAAAACGCTGGAAGCAAGGTGCGAAGACCAGGAGAACAGAGTGAGAAGATCTAATCTAAGGTTGGTGGGCATCCCTGAAAATGGGGAAGGGAAAGACACTATACAATACATCTGGAAAATGTTGGAAACCTTGTTCCCCGGGGAGCCCAATATCCACAAACCAAAAATTGAACGAGCATATAGAGCCAGCAGACCCAAGCCCAAAGAAAATGAACCCCCCAGAGCCATAATCATGAAATTTTTGGAATTCCAGCAAAAAGAAAAAATCCTAAGACTGGCCCAGGGTAATAAATCTTTGGAGTATAACGGTCTCAAAGTAAAGCTGTTCCCAGACTAAGCAGGAGAGACAATGAACAAATGCAGAAAATGGGCAAAGTATTTTATAGAATTAAATCAAAAGTTGAAACCTCAGCTGTGGTTCCCTGCAAGGATGACTATTCTCTGGAAGGGCAAGAGAAAGATATTCCTGGAGCCAAGCGAGCTAGAAGCATTTTTGGCTAAGCAAGGTCGTGATCAGGAACCTACTACTTGAAAAACAAAGTCTATACTTCAGAGTAAAGGACAAAAAGTGGACAGGTTTTTCACAATGTGCTTAAATTATGAGCATGAAACAAGGTGATTTTATAGATATAAGTAACAGATTCTGTGTTAAGAAATTGGATAAGGTGTTAATGTTTTCAGTAATATTAAATAATAATATGAAACGGGTTTATATGAAATTTAGGAAGGGGCTAAAACCCTTAAATAAAGTAAAAAATAAAGAAAAGTGGGGGGGGAGCGGAGAGGGAGATATAAGGTAAAAAAGCCTTAAAGTAAATTACAAAAGAGAATCAGTTCCCCCAATAGAGAGAATTACTCTCACTACAGTTGTGAATGTATATAGTTTGTTAATAGTTAGAACGGGTCAGGTATTCAAGAAGGGAAAGCAGGAAAGAATAAGGAGATGCTTGGGGGGGGTGGGGTAATTATTAAAATGGTATGGCAGTAGAGCTTAAGGTGATGACCCTAAATGTAAAGGGCCTAAACGAACCTATAAAACGCAAAAGAACTATGAAACTGATTAGGGATGAAGGAGCAGACCTGTGTTTTTTACAAGAAACTCACTTTAAGGAAAAAGATAGCCTAAGATTTAAAGATAAATACTTCAGTAAAATATATACCGCATGTGATCAGCAGGCAAAAAAAGCTGGGGTTTTAATTGGAATAAAAGCAAACAGGGCGTTCACGCTGGAGAATATCTATAAAGATGTAAAGGGAAGATGGCTTATTATAGTAGGAGAACTAGAAGGAAAAACTACAACGTTAGTCAATATATATGCCCCTAATAAAGACACGTATGAATTTGTCAGGAGCACACTACCCCTAATTGAAAAACACAGGAAAGGGAGATTAATCATACAGGGAGACTTTAATGCTAGCTGGACAGAAAGGGATCACTCCAAAAACAAACCCCCAAGGAAATGGCAACTAAACCTTGAGAGCCTGCTAAAGGCCTACGACCTAGTAGATCTGTGGAGGTACACACACCAAACAGAGAGAGATTACACATTTTACTCACCTGCACATAATACATATACCAGAATAGATTATTCCTTTATGTGCATGTCAGAGCTGCATGAATGTAGAACATGCAACATTAAGGCCAATATAATATCAGATCATGACTCAGTTATCACAGAAATAAAATGGATAGATGGGCCTACAGAGAAACGAAACAGCAACTGGCAGCTGTCCAGGGGCTGGCTAAAGAACCTGTTTTTCCTAGAGCAAACCCAAGAGGATCTCAAGGAATACTTTGAGCTTAATGTCAGTAGTGTAGACTCAATGGCCACGGTATGGGAGGCAGCAAAAGCAGTGATGCGAGGGAAAATGATGGCGTTAAAAGCAAAACTATGCAAGCAGAACAGGGAATACTTAAAGGAGTTATACAGGGAACTAAAGGCAGTGGAGGCATCGAATAAAACCAACCCCTCAAAACAAAAAGCAAGGAAAATTACAGCAATAAAAGAACAAATCAATCAGAAAGAGATAGAAAAAACCACAGCACAGCTCAAACGTATTAAAGGATTTTATTTTACTTATAGCAATAAAACAGGAAGGACATTAGCACGATTAGTTAAAAAACAAAACAAAAAGTCCCGTATAAGCTCCCTTCAGTTGGCAGATGGGACTAGAACAGTAAAGGACGAGGAAATCCAGCAGGAGTTCTTCAAGTATTATCAGTCTTTATATGCATCCTCCAATCCAGATCCTAAAAAGATAACAGAATTTTTGAATAAATATAAGCTACCCAAACTAAATGCAGATCAAGTTCAGTTTCTAAATAATCCACTACAAAACGAGGAAATAGAAGGAATAATTAAAAATCTAGAGAACAATAAGGCAGCGGGTCCCGATGGACTGCCAGCAGAATTCTATAAAAAAACAGTAAAAATAGTGAGCCCCCATTTAACAGACACATATAATGAGATTCTAAAGACAGGAAGGCTCCCTAGTTCATTCTACGAGGCAAATATTACCTTGATCCCAAAACCAGATAGACCCAGGGATAAATGTGAAAATTATAGACCTATATCGCTCCTGAATGTAGACTTCAAAATATTTTCTAAGGCCCTGGCAAACAGATTAGCAGCGATTATAAGAGAATTGATTCACCCAGACCAAGTAGGTTTTATTCCCACAAGGCAGGGACCTGACAATATCCGTAGAGTAATCAACATAATGCATCGCCTTCGTAAAACACAAGAACAAGCAGCGGTTATCATGCTCGACGCGGAGAAGGCTTTTGACAGGACAGAAATTAAATGTGTAGAGCAAATAATGAATGGCATGGGTTTTAGAGGGGCCTTTATTCAATGGGTTAAAGCAATTTATAAAGAACCGAAATCAAAATTAATAGTAAATAGTGGACTCTCAGAACCTTTTAATTTAGCTAGAGGAACAAGACAGGGATGCCCCCTCTCTCCTCTATTATTTGACTTAACTCTCGAAGTCCTAGCAATAGCAATAAGGCAAGATACTGAAATAAAGGGGATACAAATTAATGCTAGGGAACATAAATTAGCAATGTTCGCTGATGATACAGTGCTATTTATAGGGGACCCAATGACTTCCACTCCACCTTTATTGAAACTAATAAAAGAATTTGGAGATATCTCGGGGTACAAAATAAATGAGTCAAAATCATATGCATTAATTTATGGGCAAAATGAACAACAGAGACTAGATATCAAAGCAATACTCCCGTATCCGGAGGAGGAAAAGGTAGTAAAATATCTTGGGGTAAGGATACCCAAACAGTTAAATCATATATATAAGGAAAATTTCCTAACCCTCCCACAACAACTAAGTAAAGAGGCAGTAGAGTGGAAAGATCTACCATGCTCATGGCTGGGACGGGTGAACTTGTTTAAAATGATACTACTCCCAAAGATTATCTACAAAATGCTAGCGCTACCCATCCAGCTCCCAGAAAATTTCTTCAAAGAATGTGATAAGCTAATGAGAGAAATAATATGGAAAGGGAGTAGGCCGAGAGTCAACAAACAAACACTAATGAGGATAAAGGAAAAGGGGGGCATAAACCTCCCGGACATGCGCCTGTATCATAAGGCAGCAACACTAGGAGCTTTAAATAGCTGGTACCACCAGCCAGAGGAAGCAACATGGGCTGCAATGGAACAGCAGGCCTTGTCACAGCATAATCTAAAGAACATAATAGCAGATGAAGGTACTCCCAATAAAAAGGTATGGCAGGAGCACCCATTCGCGTGGGCCACATGGTCAGCCTGGCAGAGTATAATCAGAAAGATTAAAGTTAGCCCAAATCAATTCCCATACTCACCTATTGATCTCCTAAGCCTGAAAAAATATCGACAGGCCCAATATCTAAGGGAAAAATTGAAAGAGAAAGGATTAGTGAAAATCAGCCACATAATAAAGGATAAGGGAATATATAGCAGAAAGGAGTTAGAGAAGAAAATTGAATCGAGAATAAACCCATATGAATATATACAACTCAAACATGCACTAGTCAACACAAAGAAACAAAAGGAAAACTACATAAGAGAATCCACCACGATAGAGAAAGTATTATTTGAATGCACAAACATAAAAGGGAGATTAGCAAGAATATATAGAACATTAAAAGACATATGGTACCCCAAGAATCCCACATACATACAAAAATGGAGGGAGGAATTGAATATTGAAATAACAGAGGAGGAGGAAGCCGAGATTATTGATTATATGAATAATAATGCATCTTCATTAGAAATCAAAGAATGCCAAATTAAACTAACGACAAGATTTTATATGACACCAATGCAATTTAGGCATGTAGAGGGAGGGGGGAGAGGACTATGTTGGAGAGGCTGTGGGGAACTAGGAACACAGAGACATTGCTGGTGGGACTGCGACCGAGTACAGCCTCTATGGAGAGCAGTTTGGGGAAAAATGGAGGCCATGACAAAACTCACCGTGCCATATAGACCAGAGGTGGCTCTGCTGGGCCTATTTCCCGCTGTAGGGGCCCTGCGGAAACACCGAGACTCTTGCTCAGTTTTCATCCAGGCTGCAAAGAAGGTCATTGCGCTGCATTGGAAAGATCCAGAGGAATTGACTGAAGGAGAATGGATGAATAGACTCTGGTACCACCTTACAATGGAAAAGATATCGGCGAACCTACTGGATAAGAAAGAGGCATATGCAGCAAGATGGTTCCTGTGTGTATGTGTCATGACACAGGACAATCTGCCAGAAGACCAACGAGCATGTCTGTTTGATTACTATACATGAGAAGGAACTAACAATACAGCATATGAATACTTACCTGAACCCAACAGTTAATACAGTTAAAGTTTATGGTTATGAGTTTATATTTATACGATTACACTAGCGTGTACTAATGTATGTAAAGTTATCTAAATAAAAGAAAATTGTTTAAAAAAAAATTCTAAAGCCACATAAAAGAATTCAAGTTGCTATTGTTACATTTTACAATTACTGACAGCAAAGCAGTTTCCAACAAATAATATATGAAATTTTCAGAATTCTATTTTTTCCCAATCTTGGAAGGCCACTGAACAAACACAGAGAACAGGATAAGTACTGAAACAGACTCTTTGAACAGTTATGAAAGTAACCACAATATTTTGTTTTCTAAAAGACTGCCTTTTACTTGGGAGGGCAAAAGAGAAAAAAAAGTGTGGACCAAAGTCTACAATAAAGTATGTGAGCTAGTAAAGGTTTGGAGAGCTCTGGCAGAAAAAGTGAAATAGACACACTGATCTCTATAATTTGGATACATAGTAGACAATGATTAAGTATCTTCGGCCTTCCTAAATCTCTAAATTTACTAACTAAATGAATATAGAAATAAAGGACATAATCCTGTTAGATACTCAACATAACCAGTATGAAAGACTAGGGCCGTAAGCAGTGTTTTGACTTACACTGATACAGGGACACAGGAAGCTTGAGACAGATAAAAGATGCAATCTTCTGCCATTTAAAGTCAATGGCAAGACTCCCATTGATGTTAATGGTGGCGGTGGCGGAGTGTCCTGAAAGTTATCGGGCATATAAAAGTTAGGCAATTTTAAAAAGATGGAAGGAAATAAGTTAAGGTTTTCTTTGTGTGCTGGGGGTATTTATTTTCACATATATGGCCTGGTTTCTCTGAGTATATTAATTTTATTCTTCATTTCAAACATTATTATATTTAATCAATTCCCAGATATAATTTAATTGATTTGCAACGTGCATAAACTGTAGCTACCAAAATGATAGCCGTAAAACAGGGACAGTAAACCTCTGGTCTGGGCGCCAAATGTCCATGGCTAGTTTTTGTGTGGCCAAGGGGCCCCTAGGAGGGAAATATTTCCTTACCTCTGCTGATGTAGAAGGTGCATAGCACTTAGTGATTTTTCTCTTTCAAGTGCTTTATTAACTATAAAGTAATGTAAAATTCCTGCGAGGGAAAGGAGCATTATGTCACCACATTTTGACAGACGAAAACTGGATCAGAAAGATTATGGATTTTAATTTGCAACGTGGCGAAGATGTAATGAGAAATCAGGACGAAAGTGATATACCAAAGCAGCAAGGCCAGTATTAATGCTTGGGTTTAGACTACTATTAGTCTAAGACTACTATTAGACATCTCCTACAAGCAATCCAAAGCTGCCACCTTTATTATTTTCATCTTACTGCAAGTTTTCACCATGAGTGTACAATGACTTACTACCCTGTTGAACAAGTAGGATCTTGTGTAAAGAGCTATTTCCCAGGACCTCAAGAGATGCAGTTCAGCATGACAAACTAGTTAAGAGGCTGGGCTGGACAAAGAATTTATGTACTGTATATATATTACAGGAAAGGTGTTGCTATCGTTAAAAGAATGTCATTCTTCCTTACATCAAATAAATTGGGCATAAAGGGAAGAATTACATTAACCTGGGGTTGTAGCGGATGCTTCTATCTCATAGCTTGTCAGAAAAATGTTGCCACCAGTTACCGATATTAGCCCTCATGTGTAAAGCCCATCTTCAGACTGTTCAAATTCCCCAGTTGTGCTTCAAGGCTAGCTTCTTGCATCAACTCCTCTCTCATTTTTAAGACTGTTATCTTTTGTTAATGTTCACTCTGAAGTGGGCTGTTTGAATTAAGAAAGTAATGCTTTTCACTAGAGATTACCAATGATCTACTTGTCGCTAAATCTAAGTGCCACTACTCCATTCTTGTCCTCCTTGACCTCTCTGCTGCCTTTGACACTGTCGACCACTCGCTCCTCTTGGACTCGCTTTACTCTTTGGGCTTCCACGGCTCTGTCCTTGATTGGTTCTCCTCCTACCTCTCTGACCGCTCCTTTAATGTC
>QEPC01007715.1:1829832-1866122 GCA_003113815.1 Sphenodon punctatus | reverse complement strand
AAGGTAATGTTTTTGGCTGCCATACATTGTATAGTAAGTAAATGGAAGACACCGGAAGGTCCCACTCGATTAGATTGGATTAAAAGATTATGGTATGTCCTATCTATGGAAAGAATCGCGGCTGGAATAAATGAAAAATTAGACGAATTTTACACCACATGGACGCCAAGCTGGAACCTGATTACAAAAGATATGGAAATGGAAAAAGAAGAACTTTCCATCAACCTACACTCAATATAGGATGGCCTCCCTCGAGAACTGTCGGAAGGAAATCAATCGCAGAGTCTAATTTGTTTGGTTAATTTTATTTGTTTGTATTTGTTTATGTAGATGTAGAACACTTATGTAGTTTGATTATTGTTATTATAAAACTAAAAAAAATAAATATAAAAAAAAAGAAATTGAAAAAAAAAAAAAAGAGACTTTTATATTCTCGTTTGGCCTGGAGGAACTGTGCTAGCAATTGGTGGCCCTGCCCCCGGTGATAAGCCTGATAACTGGCTTTCACCGATAGTTTTACTTTCCATCAGGCCTTGTCAAACGAAACTTGGTGCCCTACGGAGCCTATACACGAGCTGCAAGATGGCTCTGATCCAAGCAGATATGTAATTTGCTATAGTAAGGAATTATATGCCAAGATGATTCCGGGCCCTGGGCCGTTTCCCAAAATTGTTTCCCTAAGGGCCAAGGAGTCTGGATTGCTCATCAGTGACTCCACAATAGAGAGCGAAACGTCGCTCCACCTAAGAGCACAAGCCCTCTCAGCCTGCCCGTGGGCTGGTAGGTTGGAGGAAGGATAAACCTATATTCCCATGGGGCCCAGGATTACCAAAGTAAGTTCCAGGGGCAGGTGATCACTACAATGGGCACTACCAATCCCAAAATCTTTAATCAGCGGTATAATAATTAAAGAGACCATGGCCAGGTCTAATATACTTGCACTTTTTGGTCCCAGGAAGGTAAATTCACCTGGGGAATCCCAATAACATGACCCATTTAATATATACAGGTCACACCTGGCTACTAACTTGGTCAAACTGATACCTGCTTCGTTAATAGTGCAGTCTTTTGACTGCCTCTGAGTCAAAAAGGGCGGCCTAAGCGGAAGGGGAATAGAACAATGTGACCGGAGGTCCTCATCGTTGGACCTGAGTCGCGCATTTAAATTCCTGAGAATTAACAAGGCCCCCTTGGGTAAGTCATACAAAATGAGTCAATTATTGCCTCCAACTTTCCCCATATCAGTGGATCATGAAATTTGGTATACTGTGGAAGGATATAAACATTCAAAATAACAACGGGCCGGCCTCTTTTACCCAATATAAGGCCCAAAAGAAAAGGTAGGTACCTCAAGACCTGCACTATCTGGTCCTGGAGCTCAGTTATAACCAGGCAAGCTAGACCTCCACAAGCATGACCCCTAGATGCCAGTGAGACTGACGGAAGAGAGAAAGATGAATAGCCTGTCAATTCCTTGGGTAGGTCTAATGGGGCCATGGCCCAGGTTTCCTGCAAACAGATGAGGTGAAAATTCCGAATCTGACTAATGAAATCTAGCTCCTTAGATCTTGCAGCCCAACCTGCTATGTTCCATGAGCTTACATTGGGTCAAGGCCCGCCCCAAATCATGTGATGTCAGGGATCAAAGCCACATCTGCTAAGTTGTTGCTTAGGCTAGAGGCACTTAGCGCATCTGAGCATCCTTCCTGAGCACAAGAGATTGTCTGGGTACTAGTACATAAAGGCTGGGGGCAAGGGATTTACCAGAGGTAAGGGGGGCGAAATCAAAGGTCTAGAGGCAGTTAGCAAGCCCACAGGCTCCGCCTCGGGCTTATCTGCATTGATTGCGTCCCCTGATAAGAGCTCAGTTAGTATACCCCTCCCTCTTTCAATACCTTCCGCAAGATTCTTCAACCTAACCTGGATGGGAGCTTCTGACAGAGGGCTTGGCTGAGAAGTCCCCAGAGGAGTAAGCTCAAGGGTTTGTTGCCTCCCTTTTATATCCACTCCTGACTCTTTGTCCCTTCCTAATCTGAAGGATACAAGTGAACACACGGCCAAATCCTTGAATACTTCCCCTACATGAACACCCCATGTTGAGAACAGATAAGCCTGTGATAGTACCCTTGCTGCATAATAAGGCATGGTAAAGTGCACAACAAGGTGTTTGGGTAGGAAGGACCTGATAATTTCTTATAGCCCCTGGGGGGGATCCACCCTAACATTTGCTCCAAATGGCGAGCAATAGCCATTTTAAAGTTCCAACGGGGAAAAACCCCATTTGGAAGAGGCTGGACCCTAAAGGAAAATGCCCCAACAATAGGGGCTAATCTAGTACAGCAAGAGGTGCCGGTAAAAGGGCCTATTTCATCCGGCAACCTCTGGGCCCTACTACCCATAATCTCCTTCTCCATAGGTCTCTGTAACCCTACCCCAGGGGATTGACCCCATAGTTGGGAGGCAGACAAGTTATTGCCTAACTGTGAAGCTAACCCCTAGAACTGGGTCCCGAGGGCTTCCACGGATTTTGCAGTGCTCCTCAGATACCCTTGCTGGCTCTGGAGCAGCCCAACTACTTCACCCAGTTTACCAAGGAGTTTTGGGGTTATGTCCCCTAAAAGGGAACAATGTTTCTCCAACAGGTCACAGTACATAGGGGCAGGCGGGGTTACAAAACCATTGTTATCCGGCACAAGACAGTCAATCTTCTGCGACAGGTATGGGTCCAAGCAGGCCAACTCAGGGTCCGGAAGCCCTTGTCCATATGACAGTATCCCCAAGTCAGGAAAGTCATTTGAATCCACTGGGGAATCCAAGGAACACCCTGCAGCCCCCACCCCTCCACTGGGGTCTGCACTTGTGACCTGAGGGAATAAAAACTATCCAGCTTCTGCTGACTAGACTGAGGTAAGCTTGTCGCAGGAGCTGGCACAAAAGTCCTCTTTCTCCTTGTAATCCCCTTCCCCACCATGGTGGCAAAATAAAATTCAATTGTAGCCAGCGAACATGACCCTGCGCCTCTGCCGGCACCTCTGAGAGATGCCAGCAGAGGCATAACCTAATTAAATGTACATAGACATATGGGTGCACATCAGCCCACATTTGCCCACATAGCAGGCTCCACATACTCTGGGACCCTGCCATGAGTGTGGAGTGTGTCAGGTGGGTGATGGACATGTGGCCAGTGGAGGCCACCACCTAATAAACAGGCAGATGGACACCCACCTAGTGTGGGCTACCATCTTGTTTGTTAAAATCGTTAGTTGCAGTTTCCTAGCCAAGGTGCGCCCCCTGTTGAAAAAACCATCATTGGACGTGGACGCCCTTGCCAGTTACCGACCTGTCTCTAACCTTCCCTTTTTAGGGAAGGTTATTGAACGGGTGGTGGCACTCCAGCTCCAGGCGCATCTAGATAGCATCGGTTTCCTAGACCCGTTTCAATCTGGGTTCCGCCCTGGCTATGGCACCGAGACGGCGTTGGTGGCCTTGGTCGACAACCTCCGACAGGAGATGGATGCAGGATGTTCAACATTTCTCATCCTGCTAGATCTCTCGGCCGCTTTTGACACCGTGGACCATGGGCTGTTGTTGAGACGGCTGCGTGACCTGGGGGGTCTGGATGGGACTGTTCAATGAATGGTTCCGTTCATTCCTCTCGGGGAGAAGCCAGCGGGTGGTGCTGGGGGAGGAGACATCTTGCCCCTGCGCCTTATCATGCGGCGTTCAGTTGACCCAGACCGGGCTGTCTCGTTGCTATCTCAGTGTTTGGAGGCCGTGGCGGAATGGATGTGGCAGAGCAGACTGAAGCTCAACCTCGATAAAACGGAGGTGATGGTGGTGGGGAGAACGAAGGCGGTGCCGGCCCCCCTTATTGGGGGGGTTCGCCCTCCCATAGCTCAACAGGTCCAGAGTCTGGGGGTGGTGCTGGACGCGGACCTCCACCTGGAGCGGCAGGTGGAGGCTGTCACTAAGGCTGCCTTTCAACAGTTATATCTGGTGCAGAGGCTGCGTCCATTCGACTCCGGCTTGGACCTGGCCTCCCTCATCCATGCCTTCGTCACCTCGAGGCTGAACTATTGCAATGCGCTCTACGTGGGGCTTCCCTTGTGTTTGGTTCAGAGGCTGCAGCTAGTACAGAATGCGGCGGCCGGTCTCCTTTCGGGGACGGGTCACTGGAAGCACATAACACCAGTGCTCTAGGCTCTGCACTGGTTGCCGATAGTGTACCAAGCCAGATTCAAGGTGTTGGTATTGATTTACAAAGCCCTGCACGGTCTCGGCCCCTCATACCTCAGGGACCGCCTCGCCCTCCGCGCCCCAGAGCGGCTTCTTCAGTCTGCCGGGGATGCCTTCTTGGAGGTCCCTCACGTTAAGCGGGGGGCCACAATGGAGAGGGCATTCTCGGTGGCCGGGCCACGTCTCTGGAACTCCTTGCCGGAGAAGGCCCACCTGGTCCCAAGCCTATTAGTGTTTCAGCGGAAATGCAAGACCTGGTTGTTCGCCTGGGCCTTTGGGGAGGGGGGTGGGTAGTTGAGTTTTATTCCCCTATCCCAAGCTATTTATATCCCAGGCCCTGTTTATATGTCATTTTAATGTTTATATGGTATTTTAAGTGTTTGGATTGTTTTAAATTGTATTTTATTGTTGGAAGCCGCCGCGAGCTGTGTTCAGGAGGGGCGGGGTAAAAATTTAATAAATAAATAAATTAATAAATAAATAAAATTCCAAAGTTGGTAATTATGTTCTCTTGTAGTTTCAACATATTATGATACTGTGCTCAAATTCTGAGCCTAAGATAGTGTGCAGCATACTAAATACATTTCTGTCCCTCTTCTCAGAAGAGAATGCACTTTTGGGTATAGATTGCAAGTTCAACATCTGGGTCTGGTATGCATCTAATCCGGAGACTCTCCTGAACTCTCACCTAAAAAACATTTTGACTTTTGGGTCTGACTGCAGGAGTAAGACACGCAACTAAGCCAAAGATAATTTGTTTTGTCTTTCCTTCTGTCTGCTCACCCACATAGGGAATACAATCATTTTAGAACTGAGTGGGTGAGAAGGATGGATTACTGCAGGAGAGAAAGACAAGACAAGTTGTCTTCTTCTAAGATGTGTGTTTTGCTCTTGCAGCCAATTCTGGTTCAAAAAGGCAAAACTGTTCCTCAGTTCCAACTGCAGGAGAGTCCCTAAACCAAACCCACAGCCTGAATTTGCAAGCTATCCCTAAACCATCTCTCTCTCTCTGCTAACAAGGGGCAGAAATGCCATGACAATGATTCTGTGAAAATCCAATGACTGAGAACAATGCTGCTGCTGCCCCATAGTCTTTCCCCTTCTCCCTCCACTCATTTTGGAAAGGCAGTTTAGTGTTTGCCCTGATCTGACACAGCAGCTCCTCTTCCACCTGGCTCAGTTGCTAGAAGCCACCTGTCCAGCCTGAACTTTCCTGAGATAGCAAGATAGAACCCTCACAGAACCACAGCTCCTGTCACAAAACTATCACCTGTTGGCCCATATATTACATTTTACCTGCTAGTTGGCTACAGCAAAACCCAGAGTTCCAGTCCTGCCCTTTTCAGAAATGCAAGCACATTCACAGTGCAATCCTTTGGCAGGATAATACATATGCATGCTAACAGTTAGCATAAGTCCCATTCATTTTCTGGCTCTGGCTTCAAATACAAAATTTGAAGAAGATCCAGCCAGAAAATCAAAGGTTATAACTGTTTAAAAGTTAATTGCTGGTGGTCAAAATGCAGTTTTATTGGCTAAATTTAAGACTAAGAAAGCCCCGGGGATGGATGGTATCCCGGTAGACTTGTTCAAGCACAATTTGGAGTGGTGGCTTCCCATTCTCGCCAAATTATTTAGCACTATAAATAATTGTGGTATGATACCAGCTGGATGGAATGTTAGCATTGTGGTACCTATTTATAAAAAGGGGGACAGGAACCTCCCTCAGAACTATCGACCCATTAGCTTGCTATGTGTGGTGGCCAAAATTTATGCTAGATATTTGCTAGCCAAACTGGAGGACTGGGCTTCAGAGACAATTTTTTTCCCCGCGGAGCAGGCTGGTTTTAGAACTGAACACTCGACGGTAGACCACTGCTTTGTCCTGAGACATCTTTTGGACAAGTATGTCATGCTTAGAAAGGGCAGATTAGTTATGACGTTCCTGGATCAGCAATCGGCATTTGATCTTGTTAACAGAAATATCCTTTGGAACCGGCTTTATCAAACTAACATGGACCAGAGATTGATATTCCTGGTTCATTTACTATATAGTCAAACCACTCTTAGAATAAGGACAGGACGCAGAGGACAATTTTCAAATCCTATTTCTGTATCTAATGGGGTTAAGCAAGGTTGCGTACTTGCCCCATTTTTATTTAATTAACTATGACAAATCAAAAGTTGTGGTTGCGGGCAGGCGTTGTACTTACCAGATCTGGTTTCTTGATGGGAAAAGGCTGGAGCAAGTAACCTCGTATAGATACTTGGGACTGCTTTTTACCTCGGTTATTTCCTGGAAGTCTCATATTGAGGCTTCCAGACTAAAAATGGGTCAAGCGATGTTTGCCCTCTTAAGATTTTTGAGACTTCATCGGGGATGTTCTATTCCACCAGCTCTAAAACTCTTTGAGCTGAAATCTAAGCCTTGTGCTTATTTGGTGCTGAACTTTGGGGTCACTTTGCACTCGATGCTTTCGAATCTCTGCATAATTATTTTCTGAGAGCTCTTTTGGGTGTCCCCAAGAGTACTCCAGCTTGCTTCTTACATCTGGAAACGGGGTCTAAACCGTTGAGTTTGAAGTTCGCTATTAGCCCCTTGGTTTACTGGTTAAGAGTGGGAGACAGGACGGAGGACAGACTCCCGTACATATGCCTTGAGGAAGCTTACTCATGGTCTGTCCCCAGATCATGGTCAAACAGAGTCCTGAAGCACATACAGGGCCTTGGTCTATCGTTAGATATGCTTAAGGCTCGAGAGGCAACATTTCTCAGAGACACACAACTTGGCCTCCTCCAGACGAACTGGAGGACAGTCAGTTTGAAATATATGTAGTGAGGGGACTGCGTATGCGCGGGTAAGGAGAACACGCGCGCTGCCGAGCTCCGTCCTGGCCTCCCGAAAGAAATAAAGACGCGCCGCACAAAAAGCCCCAGAAGGGAAAAAAAAGAGTAAAATGAGCTGCAAGACAAAAAACGGTAAGCAGCTGATTCAAAAAAACTCACTTGAGCAGTTCGTGAGAACTGCGGGAGCAGAGAGGGCAGAGGAGGCAGGGGAAAAAGCAGCAGAAAAAATGGCGGCCCGCAGTTTGAGAGAAGAGAAGGCAGAGGGCAGCAAGGAGGATTCAGTGCAACAAATGATCCACTTGCTCACTGACCTTAAGGAAGATATGAAAAAGGAACTTGGTATAGCACAAAAGGCAAGAGATAGACTGGGAACACAAATAAATAAACTCCAGAGCTCAGTGGACAAAGGAAATAATAAACTAGAGGAACTGGCAGGGAAAATCACTGCAGCTGAAGATAGAATAGCTGGAGTAGAAGAGCAATTAATGGGGGTGATAGATCAAAAGAAAGTTTGCAAGGAAAATACACTAAAATACATGAATAAAATTGAAGACCTTGAAAACAGGTCAAGAAGGAATAATTTGAGGATTTTTGGAGTGGCTGAAGGGGCAGGACAAGGATCAATTGTGGAATTGGTAAAACAAATAGTAAAAGAAAATTTCCCCGAAGCCATCCAGCTACATGAACTGGACATAGAGAGAGCTCATAGAGCACTCAGAGCAAAGCCAAAAGAAGGAGAACAGCCCAGACCCATTATAATAAATCTGCTAAGATTCACGCAAAAGGAGGACCTATTAACCCAAGCGAGGAAAGCCACGCAGCTGACATTCGAAGGTAAAAACATCAGAATAACCCCAGACTACGCACCAGAGACAATGGAAAAAAGAAGAAGCTGGGGTAAATATTTTGGGACTCTAAGGGAAATGAAGGCAGAGCCACATCTTCTATTTCCAGCAAAAATGGCGATATTTTGGAATGGGCGAAGAAGAGTCTTCGCAGACAAGGAAGAGCTGGAGTGCTTTATACTAAAACACAACGCAGAAGCAAGATAAGGACATGGAAAGAGTCAAATTCCCCATGCAGGGGAACCTAAAAATTTGAACACATAAGTAGAAGGAATGCGCGTCTTCAAGATATTACGTAAAAGGTGTGTTAACTTAACACACGATATAAGGAAATAAGGACATTCGGGGGGCGGGAGGGGCGGTAGAATTTAATAAGTGGTATCTGTTAAGTGATATTTGATAAGAAAAGAGATTGGCAGTTAAGTCCTCGATTAGCAGGTAAATGCAGGGGGTTGAGAAAAAGGTTGGGGCCACCCCAGTTGGGGATAACGGTGGCAAGGGGGAGGGGAAAGTTGGGGGGGAGTTAAAGGAGAGAGCAGTATCGCCAAAAGTTTTAGAAATTAAAAATAAAAGGAGAGGTACAAGCAATAAAAATTGCGAGAAACTATTACAATGGAGGGATTAAAATGTCTAACGTTAAACGTACAAGGTTTGAATACCCCTGTAAAAAGGAAAAGGGTAAAAAACTTCCTGTTTACACAAAAAATCGACTTATTTGGCTTACAAGAAACACATCTGCGTGATGTGGATGCTAGGAAATTTAAATGTAAAAGATACCCACACATATATTCCTCATGCGCAGCCACAAAAAAGAGAGGGGTCATGATTGGTTTCACTGAAGAGTGTGGGTTTACAGTGAAACTGGTCCAAAGAGATAAGGAAGGAAGATTCCTGTTACTGAAAGGGGAGTGCAAGGGAAAGGTACTTTCTGTGATAGTGATGTATGCGCCAAATATGCAAACTAAGAAGTTTATCAAACACTGTTTAAAAGAAATACAAGAAAAGGCAGAAGGTATAATAATTATCCTAGGGGATTTAAACACACACATGGAAGAAATAGACCACTCAGGGGGTAAAAAGAGGGAAACATGGCAAAAACAGATACAACAGGAATGCAAACAGCAGCAACTATATGATTTATGGAGGGAAATGAATCAAGGGCGCAAAGAATACACATACTATTCAGCGAGACATAATATATACACAAGAATTGACTATATTATGGGGGATAGAGAGGCACTTCGGAGCCTCAAAAGATGCCAAATCCACCCTGTGGTCCTATCGGATCATTATGCGGTGACAGCCTCATTCCACCTAACAGGACAGGTAGAACACACGCCAGGGAGATGGATCTTTGATAAAGGCCTGCTCAAATTAGAGGAGGATAATAAAAACATGATTGAGCATGTAGAATGCTACTTCCAGGAAAATGCAAACTCAGTGGGATCTGTGGGAGTGGTATGGGAGGCAGGGAAAGCAGTATGGAGGGGACTATTGATTGCCTTAAAAGCAAGTATCATAAAAAAGAAAAGAGAAGAACTAGGGAAATTATATGGGAAATTACAAGGGCTGGAAGCCCAAAATAAGTTAAAGCCACAAGAAAAAATAGCCAAGGAATTAATTAAATTGAAAAGAGAAATCAATGTTATTGAAACAGAAAAGACAGTACAACAATTAAAGAAAATTAAATGTTTCTATTTTGAGAACAACAACAGAGCTGATAAAACTTTGGCAAAATTGGCAAAAAACCCAAGAAAAAGGACAGTAATAAATCAAGTGCAAAAGGGGGATGGCAAAATAACGAGGGAAGAGGGAGAAATCAGGGAGGCTTTCCTGGAATTCTATCAAAAATTATACACTGCCCAAGAACAAGACCCAGAAGAAATACAGAGATTTATTAACTCAGTAGCATTACCAACACTAAACGGGGACCAAGCCAAATTATTGAACAGACCAGTTACAAATGAAGAAATAGAAACCGTCATACAATCCTTGCCAAATAATAAGGCGCCAGGTCCAGACGGGTATACAGCAGAGTTTTACAAAATATTTAAGACTCAAATAACTCCCACTCTGAGTCAAGTATATAATGACATTCTACAAACAGGGGAAACTCCCAGAGACTTTGGGCAGGCTCATATATCACTAATCTTGAAACCAGGAAGAGCGCCTGAGCAACCAGCCAGTTACAGGCCAATCTCTCTATTAAATGTCGATTATAAGATATTTACGGGGATACTGGCCAAGCGTTTTAAAGATGTAATACAGAACCTAATACACCCAGACCAAGTGGGATTCATTCCAAAAAGAAATGGGGCAGACAATATCAGAAGAGCAGTCAATTTAATTCAACTGATTGTAGATAGAAAGATGGAAGCCTTAATAATTTCAGCCGATGCGGAGAAGGCTTTTGATCGGGTCTCGATATCATTCATGATACAAACTTTAGAAAAAATGGGAGTGAGTGAAGGTATGCTTAGAGGCATCCGGGCTCTATACAAAGCACCGAGGTCACAAGTAATAATCAATGGTAAATTATCAAAACCTTTTGAACTGGCACGGGGAACCAGACAAGGCTGCCCACTCTCCCCGCTGTTATTTGACATCGTACTGGAGGTACTAGCATGTGCACTCAGACAGGATAAGAAAATAACAGGTATTAAAGTTAAAGACACCGAACACAAGGTGGCGTTATACGCCGATGACGCCTTACTATTCATAGCTAAACCAGAGTCATCACTGCCACCATTACTACAGCTAATAAAAGACTTTAGCCAAGTATCAGGTTATAAGATTAATTTAGAAAAGTCACTTGCAATGATACATGCTCCTACAAAGCAGAGACAAGAGATCCTAAAAAGCATGATCCCATTCTCGCTCACAAACAAAGGCTTCAAATACTTAGGTATTATGCTAACAAAATACCCAGAGAATTTATATAAAGAAAATTTTCCAGCAACACTAGTGCAGCTAGAAAGAGAGGCACAGAGATGGAAAGGTTTAGCCTGCTCGTGGATGGGCAGAAGTAACTTATTCAAAATGATTGCACTGCCAAAATTACTGTATAAAATGACATCATTACCATTGACACTGCCAGAGAGCTTCTTTATGCAAGTAGACAAAATACTCCAAAAACTAATATGGAAAGATCAAAGACCTAGAATAGCCAAGCATACTCTATACTGCCCCAAAAGAAGGGGAGGTCTAGGAGTGCCCAACATCAAGTTATACCACAGGGCGGCACAGCTTGCTCCTATAAATAAATGGTACTTTAATTCAAAGCAGAACAATTGGGTTGAAATTGAGAAGGAGAATCTAGGGATCAGTTCATTCCTGGAGGTTCTAGTAGATGAAGGCAAAATAGACCCAAAAAAATGGAACAAACATCCATTTGCCAGGGGAGCCTTACAAGCATGGAAACAGATGCACAAAAAAATGAAAACAAAGGTGATGGCATCACCCTTCTCATCAATTGACAGGGTAATGTTTAAACAAAAACACATAGCAGTCAAACTAAGGAGACAGCTTAGAATTCATGGAATCACGCGAGCAGAACAACTATTCACCCCAGTGGGATTCAGGAACATAGAGTACCTAGAAACACTCACGAAGGAAAAAATAGATTTTCTGCAACACGCACAATTAAAAAGTTATTTCACTCAGAGAAATGTCATTTTAGACTACCAAAGAAAACCAATTAGATTAGAGAAAATACTCTTAGACCACGAGACAAATAAAGGAATCCTTAGTAAAATATATGGAGCCTTACAAGAGGTGGAATATAAAGAGCCACTGGGAATATGGAGCAAATGGGAAAGGGACCTCAAAATTAAATTGGACAAAAAAGCAAAGGAACAAGCCAAGAATTATGTTTTTGAAAAATTTAAATCATTAGATACACAAGACACTATCTTAAAATTATTCTATAGATACTACATAACACCAAATAGGGAAAGACACTGGAACAAGAAAAGCACAGGTGCTTGTTGGAGGGGATGTGGAAATCAGGGTGACCTGATACATCACTGCTGGAGCTGCCCACAGATTCTAGAATTTTGGAAAGGGATATGGAAGTTTATCCAAGAAATAATTGGAATTTGCCTCCCTTTCACAGCAGAAGTTGTTATTCTGGGGCATTCCTTGAACAAATTAACAGATGAGAATCAAGGAATGGCAGTGAGAGAATGCTTGGTGGCAGGATTATATGCAATAGCAAGAAATTGGAAGGGAGATATAAAGCCCTTGAAACAAGACTGGGAAAAAAGAATGTGGAATAATATAGTTATGGAAAAGACTCTGGCAGAGTTAAATGGAATGGTACAAGAATTTATGAATAAGTGGGCGGAAATATATAAAGTATTAAGTGAAGATCACTCCAATCAAAAGAAAAACCAACAACTGACATTATGAACAGACGAAACACAAACACCACAGAAGAAGGAAACCCTGAGAACTTTGAAAATAATGGACAACATGAATAACAATATTTGATTTATTTGGTTGATTATGATGTAAAATGCGATACTGGGGGGGTGGGGGGGTAAATATTGATACAAAAATGATAAAGGCAATTGGTCTTTTGTTTGTACATATGTTAAAGGAAATAATAAAACACTTGAAAATCAAAAAAAAAAAAAAGATATGCTTAAGGCTCTTCCTTCCAACAAAAGAAGTCTGGTTGTGGGGAAGCAGCTTGCGGACCAAGTGATACAAAAATGATAAAGGCAATTGGTCTTTTGTTTGTACATATGTTAAAGGAAATAATAAAACACTTGAAAATCAAAAAAAAAAAAAAGATATGCTTAAGGCTCTTCCTTCCAACAAAAGAAGTCTGGTTGTGGGGAAGCAGCTTGCGGACCAAGCTATACAATGGGATTTGGGGACAATTCAGGTGCTTAATTGTGCCCCATTCTATAAACTGTTTAAATGTTCCTCAGGCTGCAAGTTATATTTAAAGTTAGTTGATGACCCCAAGTTCCGTAGAGCCTTGACATTACTGCGATTTGACCTTCTTCCATCTAAGGTGTTACAGGGGAGGCGTGATGGTACTCCATATGCAGAAAGGATCTGTCCCTGTAACTCGGGTCAAATCGAGGACCTATTACATGTGTTGTTTGTCTGCCCTCTCACATCATATTCGAAGGAATTCTATCTTGCCCCATGGTTAGACGGGCGGCCTTACTCCTCTCCTGAACAGCTACTTCAATTCTGTATGCTGTCTAACTCCCCAGAGATGCTGTTCAAACTAGCTAGATTGGCATTCCAGCTTAGCAAACGTTAGATTTATGTTCTGAGTAGATAAAGTGTTCTGGGGGCCTTTTGATTTAATTATATGTATATAATAGGTAATAGGTTTAGTTTAATTAGTTGATTTCTTGGTGTATCTAGCCTTGATATCAGATTATGCTTTTTTTATTACCTTATTACCCCCAGACTACTCTACCATCAAATGGTGTTGGGTGATGCCCCTTTTTATAGTTAGTTTTTTATGTATTTGTTTAATAATGCATTTATGCTTCCTCATAAGTAAGGCTTGTAAATAATGTGATGGTCAACTGGCCTGTTTTACTTGGTTTTAAGTATCTATGTTTTATGTTTGTTTGTTCGGATTTTTTGCTTTTCTATGCAATTGTCTTGGGCCACGCATCAAATAAACTTATTCATTCATTCATTCATTCAAATTGCTAGTTCATGGTTGGTGCAGCCTCTCCTGCAAGCTGCTTACTCCTTTGCCGGTCAAGATGGAAGAGAGGCGTGTATAGATCCTGTGTCTTCACTCCTTTGCAGGTTGGGTCACTTCCCTCCTCCTGCTCCTTTTGTTAGTCTGAGCTCGTTGTAGAGCCCATTCGGGCATCACCTTGGCAACAAAATGCTCGTTCTGCCTGATAATGGTTTTTCTGTCCCCCCACCATGACACACCAGTTCAGCAGGGTGGTAAGGTTCACAATCTTCTAATCCTTGCCTTTAGCTGTCCTCCTTAGTAGCTAAATTTACCCCCAGTACCCCAAATAATGTGTCCCATTACCCCAAATAAGTGTGTTGCCCCCTTTACCCCATGACAAATGCTCCTCCAGCATTGTGGAGAAGGGAGAAAGGGGAGGGACTAGCCGCCACCTCCCTCCCATTCCGCTGCCCGCCACTAGCCACCTGCCCCACAGCCTCCAAGATCTCCCTGCTCTGACCACTGGGTCAGGGCAGGGGTGGGGAGGAACTCCCCGACCCCTGCCTCGCTGCCCACTGGTGGCCACACACAACCTTGGTGTGGCCACCGAGAACACCCTCTCCATAGTCATCCCCCCTCCCCCGGAAAACCCAGGGGACTTTGAGAAGGGTGCTCCCCAATAACTGCAGGGCCCGATCCAGAGACCGATGAGTGAGGCAGTATCACAAGTATGCCGGCCCAGACTGTGTCGGGCTTTATAGGTCAACACCAACACTTTGAATTGGGCCCGGAAGACTATAGGCAGCCAGTGCAGAGAATGGAGCACCAGTGTAATGTGCTCAAGCCGACCCACCACATTCTGTACCAGCTGCAGTTTCCAAGCCGTCACCAAAGGAAGGCCCACATAGAGCACATTGCAATAGTCCAGTCTTAAGGTAACAAAAGCATGAATGATGGTGGCCAGGTCGGAGTCTGAGACATACGGCCGAAGCCAACTCACCAGATGTAATTGGTGAAACGCGCTCCTCGCCACAGCTTCCACCTGAACATTCAGGAGGAGCTGGGAATTGAGAAGCACTCCCAGATTGCAAACCTGAGTAACCAAGGAGGGATGCACCCCATCAATGATGGGGGCCTCCACCCCCTTGCCCCTACCCACCAGCATCACCTGTCTTATTGGGATTCAGCTTCAGACAGCTCTCCCTCATCCAGTCCCCCACAGCTGCCAAATACTGAGTAAGCACTGAGACTGCCAGACCTGGATCAGATGAAAATGAGAGGTAGAGCTGGGTGTCATCAGCATATTGATGACACCGAACACCAAACCTTCTCACGACCTCATCCAGTGGCTGCATATACACGTTGAACAGGAGAGGGGACAGGATAGAACCTTGTGGGACTCCACACAAGAGGCCGTGGGGGCACGAAGAACAGCATCCCAGCACCACCTGCTGAATTCTCCCGGCCAGGAAGGAACGGAACCGTTCAAGAAAGGTCGCGCCCATCCCGGCTCGGTCCCGCAAGCAAGTCACCAGCATCTCATGGTGAATGGTATCAAAAACCGCTGACAGATGTAATAGAACCAGGAGAGATGACTGACCCTGGTCCATTTTACGGCAACGGTCATCGACCAAAGCCACAAGCATAGTATCAGTGCCATAACCCGAGCAAAAGCCAGACTGTGAAGGATCCAGAAAACCAAAGTGGCCTAGATGCTCCTGGAACTAAAATAAAATAAAATAAAATAAATAAAATAAACTGCCGAGCCACAACCTGTTCAATAACCTTCCCTAAAAAGGGAAAGTTAGTGACTGGCCAATAGCTGGTGAGGGAGTCAACATCAAGCAACAGTTTTTTTATCAGAGGCTGCATCCCCACCTCTGGCACTGACCACCCCTGCCAGCAATGGCCCCAGCATCTCCCAGCTGGCCTTAACCAGCCAAGACGGGCATGGGTCCAGTTTGCAAGAGGTGGCTCTAACAGCCCCAAGAACATCCTCTACATCTGCGGTCTACACCCACTGAAACTGATCCCATGAAACTGGACAAGACAGTCTCTGGTTTCACAGTCTCTGGTTCTCCCATTGCAATAAACACAGCGTCAGTGATTTTGTCCATGAAGTAATCCATAAACATGTCACAGTGGGCACTGGAAGATTCCAGTTACAGGCGGAGGGAGGCTGGACTGACCAGTCCCCTCACCACACAGAAAAGCACCACTGGACGAGACTTCACAGATGCTATGAGGGCAGCAAAAAATTCCTTTTTTTCTGCCCACATCACCACAGCATAGGTTCTTAAACTAGCACTATGTCGCAATCCGTCAGCTTCAGCACACGATCAGCGTCACTGTCGCTTCAACAACCGCAAATCCTCCGTGAACCATGGAGGCCTGTGGTGTCAATGTAGGAGGAGCAGACACCTAGGAGCCGTCCGGTTGATGGCCTCGGTCAGCAAGGTATTCCAAAAAGCAACGAGGTCATCGAGAGAGTGGCCATCAAGATCAGGGAGTAACTCCACCATAGCATTCCGGAACCTCTCTGGTTCCATACGTCGCTGGGGGTGAACCAACCGAAGTGGCTCCACACCTCTCCGGGGACAGACATGCGCCGGGAGACTGGCCCGTAGGAGGCAATGAACTGTGAAGGGTTGTTTTACTGCTAGTTAACCCTGTTTGCAATGTTTGTATGAATATTTCCCCACTACCTCCTGCTTATGTCACTGTCTATTGTACAAGACCGTGAAGCATATCCCACTGTCCCTGGGGTGGCACTCTGACACATTCTTGTGAAATAATTTCCATGCTTTTTGGTGTTTAATTTTTGTTGTAATGTATGTTAAATATTTTTTTAATTGGAATTGTAATTTTCATGTTTTTTGGAGTATGTTAGGGGAAAATATATTTTGTGAAATGGTTTTGAAAAGGAAAGATTTTTGTTTCAGAAACGGTTCTGCCTTTAACATTTTTTTAAACCTTTAGGTTTTTTGTTTTAGATAATTTCTAATTAGGACTTAGACTACGGCTGCTTTTAGATAAGTGGCATGCACTCGCGGGATGACATCACATGACTTTTCAAATTACCGCGGGCGGCTTTTAGATGAGACTTCTCACACGTTATTGCCGTTTGCACATTCTTTTAATACTGTGGATTAAATACCTCGATATCCAGAGGTATTTGGATTTGGATATAGAGGTATTTAATCTGCAGTGTTAAAAGAATACGCAAGCAGCAATAACACGCAAGAAGTCTTGTCTAAAAGTTGCCTGCACTAATTTGAAAAGTCATGTGATGGTGCGCGCCCCTCATCTAAAAGCTGCTTAAGGTTCACCTGCATGTAAACTGTCTCACCTGAGAATTATACTCGTGGTGAAATGAAAGGGGTTTTTTTTATACACTAAAAAAATCAGGAATTTATTTTTACACATAAAATTAAAGGAGACAAAACTACCAAGCCATGTTTTAAATTAAGGAAGTTAAGCTTCATTTGATGGGTGTGTGGCAATAGAATATAGTGTTATTGATAATCTTATGTTCTTCTGTTCTGGACAAAGGATGCCAGACCTAACTTCTGTCAAGCAAAGGCAAAGAGAGGGTCCAGAACAGCCAGCAGGCCTGAGATTGTGATGGAATTCAAGCTGAGATTACTCAACATGTGGATAAGGCCCCAGCAGCATATTCACAAAGTCATAGCCAGACAAGTATCTTCTCCTGGCACCGCCACACATGCTTAACAAAGCCTCCTGCTGAACAACTGGAGTTGACAAATGAAACCCATTACAGATAAGTGGGACATTTGCAACTCTGCTACTGACTTCCAGGCAAGGAAAAGAACAATCAAGGAAAGATACAGATGTTAATATGCTAAGGGCCCTTCCTCCCAGGAAGACGCTCTTCTGATATGCTAAAGAACTGTGTGATGTCACCATGACATGGCATCTGGCTATTACTGACCTGTACCTCAGAACTGTATAAAAGAACCTGGTCATACAACATGACTTTGGGTGAAGGCTAGTGGTCACCAGTTGGTGAATCACGTGGTTTCACTCCCTTCCAGACCTTGCACACACGGATCACAACTTGTCTTCGCTCGCCAGCAGCTCTACTCTCCAGCACCAAAGGGCCCTCTCTCAGTCTTTTCCCTGAATCAGCCTGCGTGCTTCCAGGATTTGGCCAGTCACAGGACACGTAAGATATCTTTATCTGGGGACTATCTGTATAATACTGTGTGAGTAGTATAATCCTGCCAAGAATAGAAAACCAAGGTGTGCCGTTCCAATAAAGTTTTGTTTTGTACCACATTGGAGTGGTGTTTTATGACGATCTCGATCCCAATAATTAATTAGTAACAGGTGCTCCAAATGAGAAAAGTCTCCCTCCATATAAAACTTCTCGATAACATGAAGAAACACTGCAGGATTACTGCAAAGCATAAAGGAAGAAGTAGCAGCAAAATCCAAGTCTCAGAAAATAGCCTTACAGCTTCCTTTAAATTTCATTAATTAGACCTGAAATCTCCTGCAGTTGAGATTCAAGAAACAAAATCACACTTTAAAAATACTATCTTTGTGGGATACAATTTGGGTTAGCTTTGTGCGTCCATTGTAATGGAGTCTAGCGTGTGTGCCTGTCTCTAAGCTGGAGTCTCCTATAACCAGCAGTACATGACACTTCCCTGCAGCAGCCACAGCTGTAGTGGGGCAGAGCCCATTTGGCCGTATGGAGGAGCCTGCCCTGGAGTAAGGGAAGGAAGATGAAGACATGCGAACAAAGACAGGGGACAGATCTATGTCACAGATCCATGATCTCTTCCTGAGCACATCCCTTAAGCACCCACCCTCCCAACTTCTATGTGGCCCTTGGAGCTTGTACTAATTTTCAAAGTGGCCCTTGAGTGGGAAAAGGTTCCCGACCCCTGATTTAGATTTTGGTTAAATATTGGGGGAACTTCCTAATAGTAAGAACTGTTGGGCAATCTCCTTCTTCGCATGTATTCAAAACCTGGCTGGACAAGCAACACTGGAGCAGAGGGTTGGATGGACTAGTGGACCCTTGAAGTCCCTTCCAACCCTACAGTGCTATGATTCTATGAAGTCATTGTCTTTTCACACACAGTTAACAGGAATGGTTTTGCTGGGGAGTCAGAGAGATGTTCAGGACAAATCTCCACCATTAAAGTCAATGGGAGGTTTGCCATTGGCTTCTGTAGGTGAAGGATTGCCCCAGTTTTGTTCCATGGCATAATGATTATCTTATACAGATGCCAGGAGTCTGGCACCTTTGCCCTGTTAAAGAAAGATGTGAGTAGAATTTAAAAAACAAACAAACTAGCCAGCTTTGTCAAGAGCATGCCCAGGTGCAAGAATGGGAGGGACAGAGAAAACATGTCCACATGAGTAAGTGACACAGGGGACATCACCCTCCTTAGTTCTGGCTCCTAGAAACCCCCATAGCATCAGTCTGGTCACCCCATGGGGAGTGGAGAGGGGCTGGAATTCTGGGATTGCTCCCTGCAACATTCTGCTCCCTTATGGCATTTGCATTTTCTGTCAGCTCAGCTGGACAAGTGGGTAAAGCTGTCACCATTGGGAAGGGGCCAAGGCCAGAACTTTGAGGCAGGACCAGCCCCAGGCATATGCCACGTGTGCACCCGCAGTGCGCTTCTCTGGCTGAGTGGCAGGTTGCAGCCAGCTTCTCCCCCAAAACGTTCTTCTGCCTCCCCTCCCTGGCTCTGGTCCCCATCCCTCACCTGCCTCTGCCTGCTAGTAGCTGTTTGTTTACAAACAACTCCCCACGTGCATGATCAGAAGGTTGTTACCTTGTAAAGAAGGTTCTTCGAGATGGCTCCCAACATTCTCACAACTGGGCTGTGCATGCTCACCCTATTCAAATAATAGACCACATGATGGTCTTGAGCTCTTCTAGTATAGACAGCACTCTCCCCCTCAGAATGAAAGTTCCTTCCAACCCTTTCTAGGAATATAAGAAAAAAATTCCATGCAGGGCTGGAAGGGTGGGTGTTGTGAGAATGTTCAACGCCATCTCAAAGAACCTTGTTTACAAGGCAGCAACCTTCTGTTCTTCTTCAAGTGACTCCTCACAGTCTGTTTTTACACTGCTCTGCCCGGTGGGGGGGGGGTGTCCATGGGCACGCCAGTATGTGGGCGGGGTTCGCACATGGCCTCACACGCATCCCCACTCACCTCCCCACTCATCCGCACCCATGGAGTAACTGCCATTTCCCCCAGTTGCTCCATGCATGGGGACGAGTGGGGGGGGGTGAGTGGGGATGCGTGTTAGGTGCACGCATGCACCCCCACACACCGTGGATGCATGCACCGCGCNCACCATGGGCGCGTGCACCACGTCATTCACACGGGGTTCCCCCACCCATGCACACGCAGAAATCTGCGTGTTCATGGCTGGGAGAGGCCCGTGTAAAAAGGGCCACATTCTCACAACTGTCTTACTTATACTATCTTAGGTAGGAATTTAGGATGTAAAGCAATATCTATTGCATATATGGTTCTGAGATTATTATGGCTGCTATTTCACTAACTCGTCTTAATGAAGTTATTGCTAACAGGAATACTATCTTTAAACCCCCACCCCATAACCAGTTCATTTGTGCCCCCCATATAATCAATTCATGCTGCCCCAGGAGCGCAAATGAAATATTTATGGGTGGGGGGCAGCATGAATTGATTATATGGGGATGGGGGGCAGCATGAATTGATTATATGGGGATGGGGGGACAAATAAACTGGTTGTGGGGTGGGGGCAGAGTGAATTAATTATGGGGTACAACTGAACTGGTTATATATATGTTTCTTTTCATGGCATAATGCGCTTAATAGGCTGGCTGAATTTTGGGTGTCTGGTGTGTTTGATAGCAGCGCCTCTGGACCGGTCGCACCATGTGTGCACAAAGCACAGGCAGCACCAGGAAGCAACAGGCCCTGGAGGCCAGGCTGGCTAAGCTCACCCCCCTCCCCTAGTAAGGCAGCTGATGCAGTCAGTCTCTCTGTGCCTGCCTCACTCACTACCCCTGCAGTGGAACCACTCCTGGGGAATGGTGGTAGATGCTTAGCTGGGGAGGTGGGAGGAAGCATTGGGAGGCTATACTTGTCTATGGCTGCTTGGCTGACTGCCAAATAAGGCAGCCAAGGAGTGCCAAGGGGGGGGGGGGAGAAGAAACATGCGAGGTAATGCTTCTCCATGGCTGCTCAGAGGGGGAGAGAATGGGCTTTGAGGGTGGAAGGGCAGACAGCGACGTGTCCTGTCCCGTGTCGTCCCCCCCCCCTCTCCAGGGCTCAGTGGCAGGCAGGGAAGTGCACTGGTGAGCTCCCTGCAGTACTGCAAGCAGGCACCAGGCTGGGTAAGAAGAACATTCCCTGGTCCATCTTCAGCGCCGCTTTCCTCATTGGTTTGGGGCAGTCAGATCCTTACCTTCATTTTAAACTTTGTTGCTAGCTGAATAGCATTGACTTGAACAGCAGATCTGCATGTAGCTGCACGAGTGAGTGTCCTGGCACGCAGGGAGGCAACTGTTTACTTCTCTGCCAGTCGGGCTCGTCTCGTTCCTCTCGTGGACTCTGCTGCTGCCTAAGTTGCGGTTCCGCCACCGGCTTTTTAACTTGCTGTGGTCTGGTGCCACGTGGTGGGGCATTGTCCGCATTACTCGATTTGGCAGCCTGTTTTCCTGGCTTCTGGGTCTCCCGGCCGATCGCTTACCCTCAGCCTATAGATCTTGCCTGGCTGTGGTCAGTGGAGGTGAGCGAAGAAAATCATACGGTTCCCAAGCGACTCGTGCGTCTAGGAAAGAGGGAGGGGCGAAGGCTGTCTTAATACGCATGCGCGCCTAGAAGGTGTAGGGTGCCTATAATAAGCGAGATGGGAGCAAGCCGGGGAGCAGTGAGAGGGGCTTGAGCGCTAGTAGCGCGCACTGCAGGCGGCTTCTCCGGGAGGGACAGCTAGAGTCCCAGCTACTGCGTCCTGCTGCGCGCCTCTCCGCAGAGCCAGACCCCGACCCCGGGCACCAGTGGCGGCGGCTGCTGCGCGCCTCTCCGCAGAGCCAGACCCCGACCCCGGGCACCAGTGGCGGCGGCTACTGCTGCGCGCCTCGCCGGCAGATCCGGATCCCGGACAGCACGGGCTACTGAGTACTTGTGGTTGCTGCGCGCCTCGCCAATTGCCTGCAGAGTTGGAACTCGGGCATCAGTGGCTGCTGCGCGCCTCTCCAGCAGAGCCAGATCTTGGGCACCATCGCGCCTCTCCTCCCCGGATAGCTCCTGCTAGCAGGCAAGCCGGCCGGGCCGGGCCACTAGAGTGCGCCGCCAGACAGGGAAGCAGCCCCACCACCAGGAGACTATTCCATCGCTCGCTGCCTCCGCCGGGATCCCTCTGCCTGTGCCTACCGCGGCGGTGGAGGAGCTAACTCCCGGTGACTGAATGGACACCTTGTGGGGGACGCGGGCTCTCGGCGGCCGAGACTTTCCCTGGACTCTGGAAGGCTGAGCAACCCCGCCTGGGAAGGGAGCGCTTGTTCCCCCAGTACGGATCCGTCCGGAAAGCCGAGTGGGAGCAGGATGTAGGGGCAGCAGAAGGACAGAACCGCGTTCCGGTGGGTGCCCGCGCCCTGCCTCCAGCTGTCCCGCTGCAAGGAGCCAAGTGCCGCTCGGGGGGGCGGTCCTGCGCCGCCTGCCTCGGATGCACCTGAGCCCCCTGTAGCTTCTCTGCCCCCACCAGGCTGGGGGACGCCTGACTCGTGCCCCCCGATGAGCGTGCCCAGCGCTCGCTCCTCGCCTTCAGCAGCAACAGCGAGAGGGAGACGTCGCCTGCCTGGGAGCAATGGGGAGGAAAGCCTTGGCTCTCTGAGGCATCTTCCTCCGGGGGCGGCTACTCGCTGAGTGCATGGAGCGCGGAAAGCGCCAGCAACGACTGGAACTTTCAGTGGGCTCTTCCTAGGAGTTTGCACGGGATTGGCTTTGCCTTGACAGCCGGTACTGGGCAAGCGCCCTGCGGCCGCCGAGAGACCCTGTTTGCCCACAGAGTCCTGGGTGGGCGCCCCCTTTCCATCGAGCCCGGAGGGTGAGAAGCCCCGCCCCCCAGACTGCTGCGGGGGCCCCTGCACAGCTGGGCGCTGCTTGAGGCCGCCGCCGCTGCGCGGTGCCATGTGGAGCGGGTGCTGCTCGCTGCTGCTGCCGGCGGCGGCGCTGAGCTGGTGGCTGATACTGCTGCCGGCGGGGGCCGAAGCCAGCGGCGAGTATTGCCACGGGTGGCTGGACGCGCAGGGCGCCTGGCGGGACGGGTTCCAGTGCCCGGAGCGCTTCGACGGCGGGGACGCCACTATTTGCTGCGGCAGCTGTTCCCTGCGCTACTGCTGCTCTAGCGCCGAGGCCCGGCTGGACCAGGGCGTGTGCGATAACGACAGGCAGCAGGGAGGGGGCGAGCAGGGCCGGCTGGACAAGGACAGCCCGGACGGCGCGGCAGGTAGGCGGCTTTCCCGGACTGGGGGGGTGGGGCACCAACCAACCAGCCGGCTCTGATGGGGAAAGTGTGTGGCCGGGCAGTGTCAAGCCCGGTCTGGGGGACGCATCCTCGCTCCCCTTGATCCAGAGGGGATGGGTAGCGAGACACCCCCTGCCCTGGCCCAATTCAGTCCCTTCTTTGATGACCCCAGGGTTTCGAAGTTAAGTCAATCAGAGCTCCCTTCTGAAATGTCTTGGCAAGGAGTTTTTCATCTCTGGTTTGAGAAGCTTGCATTGTAACGTTGATTTTATCTCTTTGTTGTTCTTGTGACCTCCCTATCTTCTGGCAGCATAAATGATTGTGTTCAAAGACAGTTGCAAAATCAAAGGTTTTCAAGGGTCAACCCCTGTTCAGTTGCAGCTCAGACCCTCACTGTCTGCTGTATCACAGATACTTACTGAGGCACATTTTGTAAACATCCAAGGAAGGAGATTCTGCAGTTTCCTTAGGCTACTTATTACATTGTGCAACTGCTCTTACATTTAGGAGAAACTTCCTAAAGTCTAACAAGTCTTTAGACTACACCCAGCTCAACACAATTGTTTTTATAAATGGGTTCTTGTTTGCAGTCTGATTTCCAAACTGTTTGGGTTTACCTGGCACCCTTTCTTACAACCATGAGAGCTAGAAACTTTTTTTTATGGAAGATGGAATTCTTACAATTTGTAAACCTCACAATTTTAGGCCTTTAGAACACCCTCCAATTAGAGGTGTGCCAGTTAATCGTGAGAGCTGACTATTCTGTATCTACCTATTGTGCCAGTGTTGGACTCGGGATGCAATCCTGATTCAAGTAGTCGGAGGGCTCAGCCATTGATGTGAATGGCTTCAGCACTGCACCCTTGGGTATAAACCAGGAGTAGAGCATTCATGGGAGCAAAGGCTGAGTGATAAACAGCCCTTTTTTCTGACATACACTTAGGGCGGGCACTGCAACCCCTCATTTCCAATTCTGCTTATGACTACTGCATATTATCTAGGTCAAGTAGATGGACAAGGAAATAATTTTGTCATTCATTATAGAACAAAAATTTGGCTTGTAATAATGAATCCACACTAGCAGACATTTCATTACTAATTTAGCTTTAGTGGAAAAGTGAGATGAAAGAACATGAAATGTTGGTATGAATAAAACACTGTTTTAACCACAAAAGGAAGGAACCCCCTCCCCCTTTCCTGTTACATGCCATTAGCTTGCTGTTTGCACCAAATGAGAAATTCTTCATTTCTTCTTTTCTTTATAATAGGCGAATAGTATAATTGGAGGGCTGACAGTTAGTGAGCTTGCACCTCTATTTTACTCAGCTGTTTATTCATATGCCAAGTGTGACAGAAGATGATTTTTTCCATTTGTTTTTGAAAGTTGTTCCAGAGTTCTAGACTTTGCACTGACAGAATGTCACAAACGAGTTGTGTCAGGCATACAGAGTAATACTGTACTAATCACTCCTTCAGCATTGATTGCACTTCCAATTAAAAAACAGAAGACAAAAAGGAGCTGTTGTTTCAGAAAAAGTAGTTTAAGATGACATTTCAAATTGACTTCTAACCTGTCGTTATACCATGACTATGAATTCTTCAAAACTAGACTCTCCTAATGCTGTTGTTCTGTGATTGGATTTCAAGGATGAACTTGAATCTTTTCACTGCTGTTTAGAAAGAGCTTCAGCGGCTCTCTAGCATATTTGCTTCTCTACACAAATACTGAACATGCTGGAACTAGCCCGAAGTGATGTTATAATTAGGACAGACTTACTTTTGGAAAACTTGTGTGTTGGTGACCGTAGCAAGTGCATGCACCTGCTGAAGAGCTATAGTACTTGCCAAATGCAGCAGTAAACACAATTTTTACTTTATTTATTTAAATTTGTATTCTACCCTTCCTTCAAAAGGCTCCGGACAGCTTACAAAATAAAATAGAAATATAAAAGAAACCTATATAAAAACATATTAGAAACATTTTGTTGAGATATTAAAAATACAAAGAAAATGGAGGTTAAAATTATTATTATTATTAAACATTTATAAAGCGCCAGTTGCAAAACCTGGCGCTGTACAGAACATACAATCAGACGCGGTCCCTGCCTGTGGCTTACAATCAAAATGATTCCATCCATGTGAGTGACTAAAATGAAACGTTCCAGTAATGACACTGCTTACAAAATGAAGGGTTTTTTTCTCTAATCACTTTTTAGATTGATGCACTCTTTTCTATGCTCTGAGAGCCATGGCTGTTGCGTGCACTTGTTAACCTTAGAGAAGTGCAGTCTTGGTCTCTTGCCCTTGTGTCCCTATGTCTTATTAATGATAGTTCCAGTGTAGTTGCTGTAGCATATCTGGGGTTAGAAATGCTGTAGAACGTTGGGGGCTGCCACGCTTAATTTTAAAAGCTAGGCCAAGAAGCTCTTGATTTAAGATGTAGACGTGTTGGCTGATAATTTCAAAAGAGTCTGAGGAAGCAGGGTGCTCAATTCCCATCAATTTTAATAGCAGTTGAGTGCTTATTTCCCATAAATTATCTCCCATAGGCTGCTTTGAAAAATCCCAGCCTGGAGATTTAGCTCCATCTATACTTTGTTTTTTACTGCCATATGACAAAGTAGGAATAAAAGTAGCTAGTAGAATGGGTAGCTCCAGAATCCTCTCTGCCTTGAAAACTTGAGTATGCTTAGGGAAGTTCTGGCTGGCTGTAAGGTAATGAAATCAGCAAGTGATCCTCACATTATAGCTGCTTGTTTTTTCTTTGGTTCTAGGTTCTGAGTTGTCAATGCTTTCTTTTAACAGAGTTTAATTTCTTTCTGCAGTGCCTATCTACGTGCCATTCCTTATTGTTGGATCTGTTTTTGTTGCTTTTATCATCTTGGGGTCTCTAGTGGCAGCTTGTTGCTGCAGATGCCTGCGACCCAAGCAGGAACCACAGCAGAGTCGAGCTCCAGGAGGTAATCGGCTGATGGAGACTATTCCCATGATCCCAAGTGCCAGTACCTCCCGCGGATCCTCCTCACGTCAATCAAGCACTGCTGCCAGCTCCAGTTCCAGTGCAAATTCGGGTGCCAGACCCCCCCCTACTAGGTCACAGACCAACTGCTGTTTGCCAGAAGGGACCATGAATAATGTATATGTCAACATGCCTACTAATTTCTCAGTACTGAACTGTCAACAAGCCACACAGATTGTGCCACACCAAGGACAGTATCTGCACCCGAAGTACGTAGGTTATGCTGTTCAACATGACTCTATGCCTATGGCACCTGTGCCCCCTTTCCTGGATGGCCTGCAAAGTGGATACAGACCCATTCAGTCTCCTTATCCCCACACCAATAACGAACAAAAGATGTACCCAGCAGTGACTGTGTAACTTTAGGGGGGGAGGGGGAGACAGATTTTAATATCAAAACTCATCAGAAAAGAAATACTTTTGGTATGAAGCTTGTGTAACATTGTTTGTAAATAACTGTGAAAGGCTCATGCATGTCAGACAGTGTTTTTGCAATCGTTTTGTTTTATTAGGTTTATTTGCCAAAAACCATATGAAGATTTATTATTGTTTCCAATCTGCTTGCATTCCAGTGCATGACTTACAATAGCAAAGAATTGGGCTGAAGATGCATATGCATTTCAGATAACTTTCTGTGTGTCTGTAGGAAACACCTGAGCCATTAAATGCTCCTTACATACAACACAGTCAAAAGTATTTGCCCAGTTCATAGGAGGAAAAAAAAGTCTTGTTACTGTTCAAGACAATATTGAATAGTCTTCTCCCTGCCCCAAAAACTTTTCACAGTGTTTCATAATGCTTTACAGACAATCATATTGGCAATAGAAGGTAACAGTGCAATCATTGTAAATTAGAAATCTGGTCCCAAGTTCTAGGACCTCTTTATATTCAAGGTCAAATAGCCCTGTGGAAACCTATTTCATTTGTCCCTTATATTTATGTAACAGTTAGAAATGTGCAAAACATGAATCTTGCAATGCACTTGGAATCACCATTGATTTGTCTTTGACTCATGTTCAGGAATTGTTAGTCACTTGCACAGACTTTGTAGAGAGAAAACAAACTTTTAAACACAACTGGCCGTTAGGTTTTTGCTCCTATTGGTAAGTCAGCAATGGTGTTTTGGTCCCGCTGTTGTCCTGTGCGTTTCAAGCTTGACTCTGTTGGCAGGGAAAGTCATATTGTATGTTCCAATATGGCTGCTACCAAGCCTACTTTCTACGAAAATGGCAAATGTGCACAAACTTGTCCAAACTTTGCCTCTGGATTTGCAGTGCAGCTCAACCATGGGAAAATGGGATTCCTTCTAACCCTGATCTTCCTGACAGTAAGGTTTTACTCACCAACTGTGATGCCAACAGTTTGCCAACCCAGACTGAACCTTGTGGTATTTGCACAGCTAGAGTAGAAGACTTTTTTGCAGGAACTTTTTTTAAAAATTAGTGCTGAAAGTAAACAATAAACTTCCATAACAGGAATTTTCATTGCTTTTATTAAACTGTCAAGAAAATATTTCTACATCCTCTTTTGGGGTAGTTTAAACTATCAAGCTGCTGGCATGTTGCAAATATGGCATTGCACTAAAACTTTTGACTCTATTTGAGATAAAATAAATCTCCGGAGTTTAAAGAACCAACCAGTATAAAACAAACAGTGTGTTCATCATAACTGTAACATGCACTTGATAAAGAAATCCAACAACCTGCATTTAGGATTTGTAGTCACACTTTTACAATGTTTCTGTGCATTTCAGTTGATTGTTTCTTTATCTGTGGAAGGACAGCACAGGACAGAAAACAAGAAGTTATTCTAACCAGACCAGAGTTCATTAAAAGGCTTCTTGTTTTCTGATACTGTATCAGCAATAAATGAGACCTCGGAATCTTTTTTTTTTTACAGTGGTGTTTGCCTGGACTTTATGCCAGGTCTGTTAGTTTATTTTTCAATGTGCTAAACACACACAAATGTTTATAGAGAAGGAAGAGATGTTCATGGCCACTGAAACAGGAAAATGGTAGATATTTCACACCAGGTCTGCTGTTGTTGGCTGTTAGCAACAGCACAGCATGTATAAATTTTTATCAAAGAGGCTCCTTTGAAGCCACTTCCTTTCTTTCCTAGGCCTCAACTTGAGAGGAGCTGGGCACTTGCTGCAGAGGACTGAATACCCTTAAATTCTGCTGACTTCAAAAGAAACTTCAGGTGCTCACAGGATCAAGCCCACTGCTTCTGTTCCAGGATATAGACTCAGAGGCAGACTTTAAGCTTTTTCAACTGTGAATGAAGTCTTTTCTATCTTTCTTTCTTTCTTTTAGAATGCATCACAGCATTCATTGCACATGCCCTGTTACTTATGAGAATCAGGTGAATTTCTTTGTATGTTGTTTACTTGTTTAAAAAAATGAATAAGTTAAATTTAAATATGTAGAAATTAATTTACAACCAGTGGTGGGGGAAAGAAAGCCCTCTTAACTTTTAATAAAAGGAAGTTTGTGAGATGTGTTTTAAATGTCATGTATAATAACATAAAACCAATTTTAACGTTTGGTACGTTTTTCAATTTCGTAAAAGGCACAAAGTGTTTCTTACAAGTAAAGAAAAAAATCTTCTTTCTTAATAAATATTTTATGATGTGATTTTTTTTCAGCTTAGTTACATACTCTTCGTTTTCAGGTGTGGATCTATAATTATTTAAGGATGTATCTGAATAACTAAATAGCTCATATTTTGGCAAACAATAAGAGTAGGTCCTTCTAAATATTTTAAATATTGTTTTATTGAGATTTGTTAGCCACCCTGAGCTGTTTGCAGGAGGGGTGGGGTATAAATACATTAAATAAATAAATCAGATTTAAAAAAATAGAAGAGCCAAATGTCTGATCTAAACTTGAGAGCTGCATCCATTTACCACAATGGGGGCCAAAGAGCTGCATGTGGCTCTAGAACCTCAGTTTACTGACTTCTGGCATATAGTTAAGCACTGATTTCAGTTCGGGTGCTTTTAGGCAAGCACCTCCCTACCCACCCACCATCCACGCACTATACATGTTGCAGGTGAATCTAAGATCAAGAATATATTTGATGAACTGGACCCCGAGGAGCAGGACTTGTTTATCGGGAGGTTTTTTTCCTTACAGGATAGGTTGTTAGGTAGGGAGATAGATTACGCTGGAAGTGGGGAGGTTGTGAAAGTGGGACAGGTTCCTGCAAGTTTAGCAGCAAAAAGGAATCCTGTCTCCAACTGACAAATCGGATCCCTAGGGACAGGCCTTGCCCGGCAGTGGCACCAGCAAATAGCTGCCAAGCCCAGGAGGTGGGTGGCAGTTGCAGAGAAACTACCCCTGGGGATTCTGTGGTAAGGAAACTCCAGTCGACTACCTTAGAATTGGTTCTGGAGCAAGTTGCTCCTCACAGGGATGTTTGAGGGGGGGACTCATTGACAGATATATGGATTAGATCTCCGAGGGTGGGTACTCTGCGGAATGTGCCTGATATAGAATTAGCTTCCAGCAAATTTTCTCTGACAGACTGAGTGCTGCCTACTTTACATTCCAGCCAGGGTTTCCCCTCAGATGGTGGTAGCGATTCCCAGGGGCGGGTTTGACAGTCATGTCCCCAAAGTCCATGGTGGTTGGGGAACCTAGCCTTAGAATATTGTTATGGAACATCCCAGGATGGACCTGACTTTTAAACCATGAAGTATGGACTCTGTTAAGTAACTTTGACCTTATCTCTATTCAGGAATCTTGGCTTGTAGATAGCTCTTTTCTTTCCCTGCCTGAGTGCCAGATTTGGCACTGTTCGGTCGTCAAAGAGGCAAAGTTTGGTCGTGCCTCTGGTGGGCTCTTGACTCTGTTGAAATCTTCTTCACCATTGCAGGGTAAATTGTTGTCCAGGGCCCCTAGTAACGTCCTTGCGTTGCTTTTGTTATTTAATGGGGAATGTAAGATCTTGCTTCTGAATATTTATATGCCTCCTAGCTCGTCCCAAGATAGGACCTTTTGGAAGCAATTAGAGGATTATATAGCCTGCCTGGGAAACGATCATCCGGGTTTGCCCATTATACTTGTTGGGGACTTTAATTCCAGAATTGGGAATAACCCCTCTAGGCAAGCGAGAGTCTTAGGTATCGAGGTCACTGATGAGTTTTTTTTTCCTCCCCGCAGCTCCAGGAATGAGGCATTGAACCCCCAAGGGGCTCGATTCCTTGAATTCCTTTATGCTGGTTGTTGGAGAATTTTAAATGGGAGGTTTTGTTCTGATTCTACTGGGCAGTTTACTTTTGTCTCCCAATCAGGCAAGAGTATTATTGATTATTTTTGTATTCATGATATGTTTTTGGATCACTGTCTAGATTTCCAGGTCTTGATGGAAGGTTTTATTGACCATTTACCTATTGCGTTGACTTATTCTCTCTTCTCGCAAGCTAGTACAATTATGGGTTGCTCCCCCCATGCTTTTAAGGGTATGTCCCCAGATATTGAGCCAAGGGTTCCATGGACAGACAGGGTTGGCAAGAGATGTCTAGACCTTTATGACCTGGACAATTTTGTTAAGTTAAAACATTCTGTGTTGGACTCCTCCCAGCTGGACCCAGAGGAGATCTATTCCTTTTTTGCTCGGCTCGTAAGTCAGTTTGTGATATCCCTTGTAGAAAGCAGCCCCGCTGTCAGCCTAGCAAGACCTTCTTTTGCTCCCCACCCACCCCCCGCAAGTGGTTTGATAAAGAATGTGCAAGGCACTGGGCTTACCTTAGGCAAAGGGCTAGAGCCTTCAAACTAGGCCCTACTGAGGCTATAGCCGCTTGCTATGCTAGGCAGAAGTGCACTTATAGAAAATTGGTAATGAACAAAAAGAAAGTTTTTTAATCGAATGCTTGGAAAGCCTTAGATTTGGTGGTCAGGAAAGAGGACCAGGACCAATTTTGGGCCTTGGTCAAAGGGGGGTTTAGGCCCCCTTTTGTCCAGCCACCTCTTGACATGGGGATATGGCAAGCCCACTTCAAGGGCATCTTCAATAAGATGCCTGACACATACATCTTTGATCGAGGGCAACTGGCGAATATCCCTCTCTGGCCATCTGTAGGTTAGAGCTCTACTTGTCAAATTTAAGGCAAAGAAAGCCCCTGGGATTGATGGAATTCCGGTGGATTTATTCAAACATAATCCCGACTGGTGGCTACCGATTCTTGCTAAACTATTTACCAGTATAAACAACTGTGATTTGATGCCGGCGGGGTGGGATATCAGCATTGTGATCCCCATTTTGAAAAAAGGGGACAGAAATCTTCCATAGAACTATTGGCCTATAAGTTTATTATGTGTGGTGGCTAAGACATATGCAAGATACTTGTTAGTTAAGCTGGAGGATTGGACCATGGTGGCTAATTTCTTTCCCAAGGAGCAGGCCGGCTTTCGAGCTGGGCACTCGACAATAGACCATTGTTTTACTCTCCGACATCTGCTGGAAAAGTATGTCACGATTAGGAAAGGAAGATTAATTATGACTTTCTTGGATTTGAAATCCGCTTTTGATTTGGTAAACAGAAACATTTTGTGGGACAAATTGTATAAGACTAACATAGATCAGAGGTTGATATTTCTGGTCCGAGCTTTGTATAGTCAAACCGCTTTGAGAGTGAGGATCGGGCGAGAAAGCCGTACTTCACACTTAATACCTGTCACAAAGGGGGTTAAACAAGGGTGCGTTCTTGCCTCTTTTTTATTTAATTCTTTTGTGAATAGGATTGTGAACTCTCTTCGAAGGGACTTTTTCCTACCAACTAAGATCGGGGCCAGACCCGTTTCTATTCTTTTGTTCGCAGATGACATGGTGCTTGTTTCACCCTCAGTATTGGGAATGGATGGATAGGCTACTTGTAGCTGCTGGACAGTTCTGCAAAGAATCGCAGCTCGTGATAAATTATGATAAATCTTAAGTTGTAGTGGCTGGCAAGCGCTACATCAACCATAACTGGTCCCTTGATGGGATTAGGCTAGAACAAGTACCTTCGTATCGATACTTGGGACTGCTCTTTAATTCTTCTGCATCTTGGCTGTCACATGCCGAAGCTACTAGGCTAACATTGAGGCTGGCAACTGTGGGCCTTTTGAGGTTCTGGAGGTTGCACGGAGGACGATCTATCCCCCCTGCATTAAAATTATTTGAGTTGAAGACTAAACCCAGTGCTTTGTTTAGTGTAGAACTGTGGGGCCTTTTTGTTAGGGATATTCTTGAACCCCTTCAAAATTACTTTTTAAGAGCACTGTTCGGGGTCCCTAGCTGTATGCAGACCCCTCTGCTGCATTTAGAAACAGGGACTATGTACAAAGTGGCTTATTCATTCCTTAACCTATTGGCTAAGAGTGGGGGATATGGCAGAGGACAGACTACCTCGTTTATGTTTGGAGGAAGCTAATACATGGTCAGCCCCCAAGACATGGCTGAGCCAAGTCCTAAAGTGTTTACAAGATTAAGGGTTGTCTCCTATTATGCTTAAGTTCCTGCCAATTAACAGAAGAAGGATGGTCATTAGGAAGCAGTGCTTGGACCAAGCTATCCAGATAAACCTGGGGGCAATCCAGGTCCTTAGATGTGCTCCATTTTTTAGATTGTTTAAAGACTCCTCTGGCTGTGAGCTTTATTTAGAACTGATTGATGACCCGAAGTTGCGAAAGGCTTTGACCCTCCTACGTTTTGATCTGTTGCCTACTAAGGTTCTCCTAGGGAGACGAGAGGGTATGCCATATGGGGATAGGGTTTGCTCTTGCAACTTGAGTAAGGTTGAAGATTTACTACATGTATTGTTTGTATGTCCCCTGACTTCATATTGGAGAGAATTGTATCTGGCATCTTGGCTGAGTTTGCGACCATATTCTTCCCCCCAGCAGCTGCTTCAATTCTTGTTGACAACAAATATACCTGAGATGCTACACAGTTTGGCCAAGCTGGCCTTCCAAATTAGCAAACGTTGAACATCTTGGAGTAATGACCAGCTTTATATATTTTGGGACCCATCTTCAGACTACGAGTGGGTTAGTTTTATCAAATTGTGTTCTTAACTGTGGATGGGCTGTTCTTGTATGTTTTTGTTTTTTACATTATTTGCACTTATATAGTAGTGTATTGAAGTATCGGCCGTTATTTTGATTGTTTTTTGTATTTATGTACAAGGGGTGTATATTTTGCGTGTTATATATCACTTTTTGTTTATAATTCATTGTATTTTATTGCAATGACCTTTGGTCACGCAATTATTTTTATATATATATATATATATATATATATACACACACACACACACACACACACACACACGTTGCAGGGCTGCAATGGTGCCCTCTGGATGCCCTGCAACATGTATAATGGGTGGGTAGTGAGTGGGTTTGTCTAAAAGCACCCTTAAACTACTCCCCTTGCTGAATCATGTCCTGAGCTGCCTCATATGTCTCACACTGTGTTCTACCTTCCAACTCCACCTACTTTATTTATGATCTTTCATGTTATAAACTGCATATGGCAATATCCTCCAATGGACTAAATCTTGATCCTATTCATGCCACTGGGCACTTTACCATTGATGACTTTAGCAGAAGCCAGGTTCTGTCTTTACCTCCCAATAGGGAAAAGGGTATTAAAAATTACCAGGTCAATCCAAGGTCTGTGCGCCTCGCGCATGCTGCACATATGCAATGTGCGTACATGCAATGCAGATAAATAGTGCATGCATGGAACGCACTGGGTATGCACTTGGGTGCACATGTGCATGGACCTCGGATTGGCCCTCCAATCTTTTAGTTGAAGGTCTGACAGGTTCTTAGCGGTATTTTATAACCCTATTAATAGTGAGGAAACAACAGCTGATATAATTCTACCAATCTGCAATAAAGTCAGAATGCACTGTGTGAGTGCAAGAAAGCTGTAGATATAAATTAAAATTAAATTACTTAAGAGTAATGTATTGACGTCACAGGAATGTTTGGAATTTCCTTTTGCTTATCTAAAAATAACTGATCTGCTCTTCAGCATTAAAGGTTAGAATAGTGGCAACAGTCCCTGTTTCCTGATGGCCTTTCCAAAGGTATCACAAGCTGGCATGAAGAAGCATTAACTTTTGTCTAGGCTAATGGAACTTTTCAGAAGAGGAAGTCCATTGTTTAATTCCTCAGATAACTATTTACATCCAACACTTTATGGGGGAAAGGTTATATTTTCCTCCTTTTACACCCAGACAGAGCTTTTCATTCAGAATCAGCCACCATTATCAAGTTAAAGTATTGTCTAAAGACAAATCCATTGTGCTTGAGGAGCATAATTCAGTAATGGGAAGTGATATGGCTAAATCTAGGACTGTCAGATGTTGGTTACACTGGCATGGGCCTCATTGACTTAGTGATGAGAAGTATGGCAGATGTTCTGCTGGAAGCAAAGAAGGATAATTTAGAATGAATAAGAATTTGTAACTCCTTGGCTGTACATGCTGCTGAATCACAAATGGGAAAGAATAGCCCGGGGAAAACTTCATGCATTTCTGAACTATGAGAAGGGACCTGTCTTCACTGTGTTTTCCCCATTGCCGCCAATAGGAAAAATGCCATGCGCGTGGGTCCCTGACTGGTCTCCAGCATTCCTAGAACAGAATATAGAAATAGAGGGTAAAAATGTACTGGGGGTTACAAAATTGCTGGCAGATGAGGAGATAGTTAAAAGGAAATTTGGGCTGGTTTGAAGAGTGTCCACCACAGCAAAGTAGATCTGATCAATATTCAGACAATTATATGATATGCAAATCTGCCCTTTCCTTGTAGATAATCAAGAACTGACAGTAGAGCAGTTGCAAAGTGTGTCTTGGACAAAAGAATGTAAGAACACAAATGTAAGTTTTACTGGAAATATATTGCAGAGGTAAGAAGTGGTTTTCCTGGTAAGAAGAGTGGCTTATTTGGTTTTGTTTATAGAATATTATTTCTGGTCTAAACGCAGTTTTTGCAAAACACAAAAATTGTGTTGGCAAACTCTGTGATATTTATGAATGAATGAATAAATACTTTTATTCAGCATGGCCAACGGCCATTGCTTAATGACGGTACACACAATTAAACTTTTAAGCTACACACTTATAACAATAAAACGACTGTACAAGCAAAACATACGCCTTCCATTAACACAATCAGTCTTAAGGTTCCAAAAATATACGCCCTATCAAAATATGTAATACTGAACGTAAAAATTTATTTAGTAAAATTCTAAAAGGATGAGTGCACCTCATCTAAGCGAGCATATTGCTCTAATTCTTATCCCTATAAGGGAGATGAATGCACCCCACCGTGATATTTATGCAATAGGGGTTTTATGAGGGGGTGGTGTTATTTTGTTCTTTTAGTGCAGATCAGAAAGAAGGACCCTATTTGCAACGTAGGGTATTCTCAGACGTTACGAGATCACAGTGAACCACGGTGAATACCCACCTGTGGTCACTGTGACTCGCAGTCTGTTTGGTGGCTGCCAGTTGTTCGCCAGAGGGCGGGCGGCAGGGAGCATGGAGGGGGCGGGGCCGTGCGGCCGCACGTTGCACCGCGCGGCCCCGTCCCTTCCCCAATTACCCGCCGGGACGACCCCGGCACGTCTGATAGGGCATGACGGGGTTGTCCCGGCGGGGGATGACTTTATTGTTTTTGTGACGGGGCCAAGTGGCCCCGTCATGTCTGAAAACACCCACAGTTACCTGATTAAATCAAAATGGCTAACTCACTGGCTGGGATCTATACATGTATCAATATCTAGATATTTCTATCCACTTTGTGTACTCGTCACACCTCTTGGCAGGTGCATTAGGCAGCAACCATCTATCTATCTGTACATGTGCACTGAAATACTTCCACATCTATAATGAAGGATCAAAACAGGAGGTCTGTTGAGAACTGGTGAGACTGCAGCTCGTCTGCATACGCTCCCAGCATCCTCGGCTGTCATCGCTTGAGGACACCACGACTCTCCTGGGGCTGGCCTTCCTGCCACCCCAAGCTCCACCGACCAGCGGGCCAAGAACTGGTGAGGCTGCAGCTCGTCTGCATACGCTCCCAGCATCCTCGGCTGTCATCGCTTGAGGACACCACGACTCTCCTGGGGCTGGCCTTCCTGCCACCCCAAGCTCCACCGACCAGCGGGCCAAGA
>QEPC01007715.1:1818108-1829732 GCA_003113815.1 Sphenodon punctatus | reverse complement strand
CCCCAGCTCCTGTCGCTCAGATTGTAAGCCCTAGGGGCAGGGACCATGTCTATTTTATTACTTTGTAAAGTGCCATGTACACTGCTGGCGCTATATAAATGTTTGTTAATAATAATAATAATAAAGTCTACAAAGCCAAAGCTTTGCAGCTTTCTTTGCAGCCAGTTGCCTCAGCATCATTTACAACATTTGCACCCAGTGCAGTGACAAAACCCACCACACTCCACATCAGTCAGATAGGAAACAACTTTATCTGTTCTTCCCTTATGTGGGACTCTATTCTGTTCCCATTAAAGTCAGTGAGAAGACTCCAGCAGATTTGAGTGGATGTTGCATTGTGCCCATAGAGTAAAGCTAAAATGGACACAATGACCTGATGTAAGGCTGAAGCATCAGCCCTTCATTTAATTTGCCATGGGTCTTGTCAGCTGAGAGCTTGTGTGAAGAAAGAAGACATTAGTATGGGTTCAAAATGTACATTAATTCCGTAACAGCCCTTCCAGACCAACATTTATGTATTTATTTATTTATTTATAATAACATTTGTATGCCACCCCGTCCTGCTAAAAGCATCTTGCAGCTGCTAACAACATGTTGAAAACAGATTAAAACAAATATCAAATACAATTAAAAGAGAATAAAAAACAATTTAACCCCCTACCCCTCCCTAACCCAACCAACCCACCCGATCTCCCTCGGGGAAGATATGGCGGAACAGCCAGGTCTTACCTTGTCTACGGAAAGAGGGGAGGTCGGTGGTCAAGTGGACCTCCAACAAGAGGGAGTTCCACAGCTGTGCCGCAGCCACAGAGAACGCCCTCTTCAAGGTTGACAGAAACCTGGGGGTGAGGAGGGTGCCCCCGGCCCACCACAGGGGTCAGTCCAGGAGCCGAGGGTTTAGGCAGTCCTGCAGGTAAGTGATGTAAATCCATAGCTAACCACACACAGTTATAAAAGAGAGGGGAAAGACCTCTCAAGGCATTGCCGCCCATCATCCTCTTGCTAGTGCAGTTCTGCTATCTAAAGAGCGTTCTGAAACCTTTCGTTCAATCCTGCTTGCAATGACTCACTGCTCAGGAAATGTTTCCTGAAAGGCAGCCTAAATTTTCATTTGCTCCATTTAATCTTATTACTCACTTTTACCCCCTTGGACCACCCAAAACAACTTCTCTTTTGCCTTGGTGGGTACACCCTTCAGATTTATGTCTCCTCTTAGTCATAGTTAAAAGAATTGCACAGATCTAATCCTTCCTTGATGCATAAATCTTTGCTTCTTCATGTGGCTTTTCTCCATAATTTGACTTCCCTCCAGGGGCTACAGAGCTGCCCAGAACTAAACAAGGTGGGCTAGATGTAGGCTTACCAGTGGGTGATCACTGATAATAGACGTTACAAGGGCCCACAATGGCCTGCTATGGCCCGCCTGGGCCAGGAACTCGCCATGACATTTATTTCTGGGCTGCCGGATGTGGACCCACTGCTGCCCCAGCCTGGGTAGATGACTGGCCTGGAATTAGTCCCCCAGATGAATCCAGGTGCACAGCCTGGGCCAAGAGCTGCCCAGGCGGGCCAACGTGGGCCATAGTAGGCCAGCGCATCTGTTTGCAGCTCCATTCCTGCCAGGGATCAGGAGCCACCATGGCCAGTTGCCATTACTGGCCATCATGGCAGGGTGCTGGGAGCGGGGCCGCCTGGCCACTCATTTGTTCTGTTCTCCCGCGGGGGGAGTGCTCACTGGCTGGCCCTGTGGGACACACATTTATTCTGTGCCCCAACCTGACCCTGCCAGAGCTGCCCCCACTTCCAGAGCGTGTAGTCGGCACACCGGCTGCACGTTTATTATCACCCAATGTTAGAGAGAGAGGGGCTATTCCTCAGTGCTGTCTTATGTGCTCTTTTGTGACCCATGTTCACTCTGTTTCCCCCACTGCCACAAATAGAGAAAACAGTCCCTTGATGGGGCTTCTCCTCAAGCTGGATGGAAATATTTTTTTCCAATATGACTGGATGAGGTGTTTTAACAAACACTTGCAGGAACTCACTGTGTTGCTATGGGCAGCATTAGGCCTTTGCAGGAAGGAGGCACAGACACTTCAGGTGTCAGCTTGATCAGGAACAAACTGCTTTAGAAGATATCTACAGAGAGTGCTTGTCAGTCAGCATCCACAGACTCAGCTCCCCACCTGATGCCCATATAAGTGCTTCCCCTTGGACCAGGAACCAGTCACTCTTCACACTTACTAGACCACTAGAAATTCTATAATTACTGCAGGTTAGTACCGTCTGTAGTTTGCCCAACATAGGTGCAAGGCCACTTGGTGGGGAATGCCATCCCCTCCCCATTCCCATCATCAGCCAAAGCACTGACACAGGGCAAGTGACTCTGCTCTTTCTCCACTGTTGGTCCTGACTCCTGAGGGGTTAGAGTCAGGCTCTCATTGAAGCCATGGTGGCTGCTAGGTTCCACCAGGAAAGATATCTCCCCATGCCAATCCCCCTTCAACTGCAGCCCTTAAGGGTGCCTCCAGTATCTGGTGAATTTGGTTCCTCTATTTCCATCTGAACTGAAGGAGGGTACAGCAGACGAAGCTATGGAATATACTGAGAAACTGACTGCAGAGTGAGAAGTATTTGTGGAGACTATTCAAGTGCATTTAACCTGGATTTTTACTTTTATTTCAGTAGCAATGTTCTGTCTCTCTGAACCTTTTTTTCCTTTTGATTTATAACTTGAGCTATTTTCTTTTTATAAAGCTTTCTTTAACTTTAAAGCTAATGTGTATGTGCATTTGCTGAAAGTGGTAGCAAAAGCCTGGCATGGACCTCTGTTTGACACAGAGGCAAGCCTCCCAAATAAATATTACTATGGTAAGGGACACCTGATATGGTCACTGTCATGCATGCTTTCATCACCTCAAGACTGGACTATTGTAATGCAATCTATGGGTGATTTCAGACGTTACGAGATCACAGTGAACCACAGTGAATACCCACCTGTGGTCACTGTGTCTCGAACGTCTGTTTGGCAGCCGCCAGATGTTCGCCACGGTCAATACCCGCATGGGGTCAATTTGAACCACGCTTTCAGGGCTAGCCGGGGGAATGTCCTGGGAAGCGTGGTCAAAGAGATCCCCAGCGGGGACCAAAAAAAAATAAAGTCTGGCCGGGCGCCACAGCCCAGGATCACTGGCGGGATCTCGGGCTGTGGCGAATTCGGCCGGATGCTGTGGCCGCATTGGCCCCGCCGCCCGCCCGTCTCCCCAGAGGGCAGGCGGCGGGGACCATGGAGGGGGCGGGGCCGGGCGGCCGCATGTTGTGCCATGCGGCCCCGCCCCCTCCCAGATTCCCCGCCGGGATCCCCCGCCACGTCTGATATGGCGTGACGGGGTCACCCCAGCGGGGGATGGATTCGGTGTTTTCGGTACGGGGCCAAGCGGCCCCGTAACGTCTGAAAACACCCTATGTGGGGCTATCCATGGTGATGGTTTGGAGGCTGCAGCTGGTGCAGAATGCGGCAGCCCATCTCCTCACAGGGACAGGTCACCGAGAGCACATTACACCAGTGCTTCGTTGTCGGCACTGGCTGCCTAGAGTCTTCTGGGCTCGATTCAAGGTGTCGGTTCTTACCTATAAAGACCTATACAGCTTAGACCCTACCTACCTGTGGGCCCGCCTCACTGTCCATACTCTGGATTGGCCACTGCAGTCCGCCAGGGGCGCCCTTCTCAGAGTTCCCCGAGTTGCTCACAGGACGACCATGGAGAGGGCATTCTCGGTGGCTGCACCTAGGCTGTGGAACTCCCTTCCAGCGGAGCCCTGAGTGGCCCTGGACCTCTCCTCCTTTCGACAAATGTGTAAGACCTGGCTGTTCCAACAGGCTTTTGGTGAAGGAGATGGGTGAAAGGTGGGATTAGGGTGCTGGGGTTTGGGGTGGTTTTTGTTTTTTTTTTACATCCCCTGTATGGGTTGTTTTAGGCTCTTGTTTTATTTGCATTGTTTATTCATTGTTGTGTTTTATTCATATTTATATTTCTGTTTAATTTAATTTTATGATTGTTAGCCGCCCCGAGCTGCTTTGGCAGGAGGGGCGGGATATAAATTATGTTAAATAAATAAATAAATAAATAAATATTTTTCTATTTTTATTTTTTATGAATTGTTAGCTGCCTCAAGTTGCTTTTTGTCATCGGGGCTGGGGGCGGGGAAGGGTTTAGTACACACACACGCCCACAAGCGCACTCCGTTCACACTCAGGTAGGGATAGCTCTGTGAGGGGAGACGGTGCCCGTCAGGATAGTAATTGGGCCCAATAAATCTCAAGGAGACAAGGCCCCTATCATCATAGGACGCAGAGCACAGGAGCAGGTTTACGCCTCCCTGCTTCCTTCAGGGTTCCCAGATGCACTCATTCACATGTAATGGGGAGGTTAGGGCTGCTAGGTATGGACTCATGGGGTTGGAGGATAGGGGCCCTGGCGGAATGGGGAGGAAGGAGGGCTCACACAACACACGGACATGGGGTAGGGAACCCCAGGAAAGGGGAAGGGAGTCAGGGCTTTCAAACAGACACTCACCTCTCACTCGCACACACACACCAAGGGAAAAGGAGGACACAAGGGGAATCAAGCAAGTACCAAGTAAAGTCTCCACCAGCACACACACACAATAGCAATATCACCAAAAGATCAGACTTAGCTTTCACCAAGGGCCAGGTTCTCACTCTGATTCCCGGCACTGGCTATTTCCCTGTGTCGGCTTTTGCTTCCTAGGTCCCGCTCTCTGACGCACTTGCAGTCGTGTGGAACGCTGCAACGGCCCAGGTCCTGACCCCGCGCTCTGCGGGTTTACCAGAAGCAGTGTATCGCTGCTGTCCCTGGGATTGGTTACCTTGGCAACCGAAGGCAGCCGCAGCGTTGGGGGCATTGCGGCTTGAGGGAGTGCTGGCGGAGCGGGAGCAGCAGCAGGGGGAGGCACACAGGGGCACTCCTGACCCCTATGGCTGACACTTTTGGCAGGAGGGGAGGGGTACAAATTGTGTAAATAAATAAATAAATAAATATGGAAGGCTAGTGTAAACTCTTGTAGGAGTCAGTTGGAGGACCCCTGGTTATAAGAGAAGTAGCCCATGAAGAGTGCAAGTGAGGAAACCACGCTACAGATGTGTTGGGAGGTACAGTGGGTTTTTGTTTAAAGCTAATCTCTCTCCAGTCACATCATCATCTTTAACAAAGGGTGAAAACAGACATGACACAGGCCTGCTATCATAGCACTATGGCCCTCACTGAGCCGCAAAACCACCTGCACATCTGTTCCCTGGCCATCAGATGTTAGCCTGGGACTCCCCCAGGCTGGGTGGGCAGGGACTAGCCTGGAATGCGTCCCCCTGGATGATCCCAGGCTAAGGGCCACCCACACGGGCCAACACGTCTGTTCGGCCTGGTTATCCCTGCGGTGGGGCAGGGGCTGCCATGGCTAGGCGCGATTGCTTCCCGCCATGGCAGAGGGCTGAGGGTGGGGGCAGCTGCCCACACATCTTTTGGTCAGGGTGTGTTGGCAGCAGGATGGCTCTCCAACTGTGGGCATGTTTGATTGATATCCCTCCCCAACCTGGAGAGCGGTGGCCGCTGTTCCCTGCCCTCGGCTGGGCAACTGCTGCGCTACCTGCATGGCACGTCTGTTTTCACCCAATGATGACTTTTATTCTCACTGTTTATTAGGTTTGAGCTAAATCAGTATTAACAAAAACATTTCAAAACCAGCATTTTAAAAGACTGAATAAAATGACTGAATTGTGTATCACTTTATTGTCCTAGAGATAAGAATGAAGATGATACTTGTTTATTGGACCAACGTCTGTTGTTGAGAGTACACAATCTTTTGACCAGTACAAAACTCTTAGAATAATAGAATCGTAGAGCTGGAAAGGCCCTTTAGGGTTGGCTAACCCTTCTCCCTGCTTGGCTACAGGGTGACGCCAGCCACAGCTTCCCCGACAAATGGCTGCCCAGACTCTTTTTGAAAACCTCCAGTGATGGAGAGTCAAGAGCCTTGCTAGACAACTTGTTCCATTGTCACACAGCTCTTACTGTTAGGAAGTTTTCCTCCTTATATTTAATCAAATTCTGCTTTCCTGTAACTTGAGCCCGTTATTTCTAGTACTGCCCTCTGTAGCCATGTAGAACAGTTCCTTGCCATCTTCTTAGTGGCCGCCTGTTAGATATTTTAAGACTGCTATCATGTCCTCCCTTAATCTCCTTTTTGCTAGGCTAAACGTGCCACTTTCTTCTACCTTTCCTCATAAGACTGAGACCATTTTTAGATGGAGGCTGAGGGGGCGGGTTCACATGCGCTCAGTGGAGCACACACACACACACACACTTCCGGTAGGTGGGGAATGGTTTAGACAGCGGCGCATGGGTGTGTTCTCAGTGTGCGCCCCCCATCCACCTGCTGGCCACCCATGCCCCCACATGGAGCAACACAGATTTTTCCTGATTGCTCTGTGCGGGGAGATGGGTGGAGGTGTACAGGTTGTGGGAGTGCGTGTCCATCCACGGCCATTTTTAAATGGGCGGTACCACACGTGTCCACTAGGTGGACTTGTGTGGTACCGTCTCATCTAAAAACGGCCTTACTTTCCAGACCCTTTATTATCTTTGTCACACACACACACACACACCTCTGAACCTGCTTCGATTTGTCAATATCTTTCTTAAAATGAAGTGCCCCAAACTGGACACAATAGGTGAGGTCTGACTAGTGCTGAATAGAGTGAAACTATTATTTCTGCTGACTTGGAACCTATGTTTCTCTTCATGCAGCCAAAAATTGCATTAGCTTTGTTTGCAGCCACAATTTTGTCTTCCAAGGTGTTAGCTACCCCTCACAATTTTGTGTCATCTGCCAATCTGATAAGCATGCCCTCTACTCCTTCATCCAAGTCATTAATCAAGCTGTTGAATAGCACCAGGCCCAGGACAGAGCCCTGTGGCCTTATCACAGGGTGACATGGGGCAACTCCCCTGGGCCCTGCTATTTGCTCTACTTCCCAGGGCCCTGCAGTGGCTCTTGTTTTCACCAGGGCAGGGTGGGGGGCTCTTACTCCTTCTCAGCAGGGACACAGACATGACCACCTCTAGGGCCCCGTGGAGTGCCCTCGGGAGGGTGGAGCTATGGTGGAGGGGACGAGGCTATGAGGGGTCCTGCATTTTATCTTTGCCCTTGACTTTACCCATTCTAACGCAAGCTCTGCAGAGCTCTGAGCTCTGTGGGACTCCACGTGCTACCTCCCTTTAGAATGATGATGAACCATTTGAGTACAGTTCTTCAACTAGCCATTAATCCACCTTGTTGTAGTGTCTTCCAGCTCACACTGTGCAAGTTTGTAAATGAGGAACTTATGTGAAACTATGTCAAATGTTTTGCTAAAATCAAGTTTATTATGTCCACAGAATTCCCTGATCCTACTAGTTACTCTATCAAAGAAGGAGACAAGAATAATTTGGCACAACTTGTTCCTGACCAATCTGTGTTGACTATGAGTAATAATCACTGTGTTGTCCATCAAGGTCCTGTTGCTCAGACAAAAATGAGAACATCAGAGCTCACTGGTCAGTTGGTCATTATCCCAGTCATTCCTAGAATCCTCCAACTGGCTGGAGAAACAATTATGCAAAACTCAGAAGAATTTAGTTTTAAAAAATCTTCCTTTCAAGCCTTCTTTGCACATGGTAAAATCAGAAGGGGCACAAGCTACTTCTTCCCCAATTACTGGTTATCTATAATGCATGTTCCCAAAGAGAAGTGGCAAGTACTGAAAGTACTGAACAGAAAAAGTAAATAAAATTAGCCTTCAACTGCCTACTCAACTGGCCACTGCAGTACACTCCTACAGACCTTTTAAACCTCCTGGCTGTTTAATAGCTGTGTAACTCACAGGGCCCAGGAGGAGGAGGAAGTGGTGGTGGTGGTTCTTCTTCTAGACAATTGGGGGGTAATAACATAAAAAGTGCCATACAGAGTCAGACCACTGGTCCCAAGCCCAGCGCCTGTCTCCAGCAGTGGTCAATCTTGGTCGTTTGGAGTAGTACCCAACAGGTCATAATGGAGTGATCCACCCCCTGCTGTTCACTCCCAGCTCCCAACAGTCCTATGGACAAGGGTAATAGTTGAAACCTGCAAGAGGGTGCTCCTGGCCAACTGTTTTATTTGTTTTGAATCTGATGCCAGTTAGTTTCATGGAGTATCTCCTAGTGCTAGTATTATTATTTTGGAGCGTAAACAACAACTAACTATTTACTTGTTCCACACCACTCATGATTTTATAAACTCCTATCATATCCCCTCAGTCATCTCTTCTCCAAGCTGAAGCGCCCCAACCTATCCAGCCTCTCTTCATACTAGGGATGGGCGAATGCGGTTCGGAAGTTCGGAGTTCAGACTGAACTCGACCAGTTCGGTCAACCGAACCAAACTTCTGAACCGAACTGAATTTTCAAACCGAACCGAACCAAATTTCCGAACTCTGCTCTGTTTGCCCATCCCTAAAAGATAATATTCCATTCAGTTCAATGGGGTTCGGAGTTCGGATCAAACTCGAATAGTTCAGTCGACCGAACTGAACTTCCGAACCGAAGCAAATTTCTGAACTGAACCAAACTGAACCGAATTGCCAAACTTGGTTCTGTTCGCCCATCCCTACTTCATACATGAGCCGTTTCATACGCTTGATCATTTTTGTCACCCTTCTCTGTACCTTATCCGATTCTACTATATTTTTTTTGAGATGGAGGCCACCAAAGCTGCACACAATATTCAAGGTGCGGTTGCACCATAAATCTATATAGAGGCATTATGATATTTTCTGTTTTATTCTCTATCCCTTTCCCAATGATTCCTAACATCCTGTTTGTCTTTTTGACCACTGCCATACACTGAGCTGATGATTTCAATGTATTGTCCACAATTACTCCAAGATCCTTTTTCTGAGTGGTAGCCCCTAATTTAGAACCCAGCATCGTGTAGGTATAGTTTGAATTATTTTTTCCTATATACATAATTTTGCACTTGTCTACATTGAATTTCATCTGCCATTTAGTTGCCTAGTCTCCGAGTCTTTCAAGATTCTCCTGTAATTCCACACAGTCCACCACTGTCTTCACTGTCTTGAATAACTTTGTGTCATCTGCAGATTTGATCACCTTTCTCTTTACTCTCTTTTCCAGGTCATTAATGAATATATTAAGCAACACCGGTCCGACTTCTGAGGCACCATTTCTGAGGGCCCATTTCTGAGGCACCCCACTATTTACTTCTCTCCAATGTGAAAACTGACTGTTTAGCCCTACCTTTGTTTCCTATCCTCTAACCAGTTACCAGTCCATGACAGGACATTGCCTCCTATCCCAGGGCTTCTTAGTTTCCTCAAGAGTCTCTCTTGAGGAACCTTATAAATGCTTTCTGAAAATCTAGCTTTGAAGACCAAACCATCTCTTTTTCTTCCAACCCAGGCCCTGCAGTCTCGGTGCTTACCCGATGCCTGGCTGCTGCTGGGGATTGAATGAGGATGAGCTGACTGAGGTGGAATTCAGACAAGACTGAGGTGATGATGACTGGCCGGCCTTGTGACCTGGGGGGATTGGGACTCATGTTATTGACGGATTCTGGCCACCTTTGGCCAATCAGGTTTGCAGCCTTGGAGTGCTTTCTGGACCCTTTGCTGCGCCTGGATGGTCAGGTTGCAGTAGTGGCCAGGAGCAGTTTCCACCAACTCCATCTGGTGAGGAGGCTGCAGCCTTTTCTTTTTGATTCAGATCTGGCCACTGGCTATGCTTTCATCACCTCAAGACTGGATTAATGCAATACATTCTGCATGGGGCTCCCCTGAAAATTTTTCAGAAGCTGCAGCTGGTGCAGAATGTGGCAGTTCACCTCCTTTCAGGTACGAGTCGCTGGGAGCACATTACCCCAGTTCTCCGAAGTCTGCATTGGCTCCCTATAGCTTTTCAAGCACAACTCATGGTCCTGGTTTTGACCTTTAAAGCCCTAAGTGGTCTGGGCCCCACATATCTGAAAGACCGCCTGCCTTTCCATGCCCCATTGCAGCCCCTGCAACTGTCCGGGAGGCGGGAGCGTCTCCCTGTGGGTACCGCCTGTTAGTTTTGCACATACGACAAGGGCTCACAGGGGCCATTCTCAGTTGCTGCCCCAGTACTTTGGAATTCCTTCCCCTGGGGGTTCATTTGATCCCAAGCCTGAGCCTCCACTGGAGGTGGTGTAAGACCTTTTTATTTGAAAAGGCATTCGGTAGGAGGGAATTGGGCTGAAGTGGTGGGTGGTCCTGAGGTAGGGATGTGAGATGGGTTGGGTGGGTCCGGGAGGTGGTATTGGGTGGGTCTTATGGGTTTTTTTAGGAGGTTTTTTTAGCTTGAATGATTATTAGATTTTATGTATTGTAAGCCACCCTGAGCCTCTGGGAAGGGCAGCATATAAATTCAAACAAGTAAATAAACCAGCAGGTTTTCTACCATCCTGGGTAATGTGTTTGCCTACCTGACCTTGTATTATTGCTAGCAGCATTCCCACAGTCCCGACCCCTCTATGATGGACAGCCATGGTGACCAATGAGGCTCAACCATGGTGACTAGCCAAGCTGGACCCTGGCCCATGCCAGGTCACAAAATCTGTGCCTGCCTGCTGTGGTCTGCTTTGGCCTGGGTGGGTGGGCCTTAGCCCTGGCTGTGACCTCAGAGATTTGCCAAGGTCACAGCCTGGGTTAACTGCCAACACAGCCCAGGTCAATTCTGGGCCAACATCTGGCAGGACCAGCATACACATGCAGGTGGGTCCCGGGCTACAGTGGGTCAAAGCAGGCGGCAATGGGCCAAGGTCACATCTGTTTTAGGGTTGCCACCCGTTCCTTATTTTAAGGAAACGTACCATAGTGAATATTAAAATGTAGTGTTCTGTTTCAAGTTAATATGGAACACAGTTTATTTCTTAGTTTGCTAAATGCCCCGTTCCCATGGTGCAGTGTGGCTCCCCTACCTGGGGTAACTGGGAGTGGAGCTCTGGTCCCTATTCCTTATGTTGGAGCTCTTCCGGTGACAGCCCTAGTTTTTACCCTGAGTAAAAAACAGCCGGACAATTCCAGTAGGCATACTTGTTTACTTTGGGGTTAGCTAATAAAACTGCTTCATGTAATGCATCTGCCATCAGTTTCCCCAGAGCTGAGCTGTAGTGCTTCCAACTCTGGAACTCTGTTGCTCTCTGCAAGAGCAGTCCAGTGGTGGCCCTCTCCTGAGGGCGCCTGGGGCAGTGTCCTGCCCCCGCTCTCCCCCCGGTGCCACTGACACAGAGCTCTCACTGACTGAGCGCTTTGTCTCTGCCGGGCAGCTGAAATTGACACTGGAGCACCGCGCTGCTCTAACTGCAGATTGGCTTGCAGTCAGAGCAGTGCGGTGCTCCGATGTCAATTTCAGCCGCCCGACAGAAACAGAGCGCTCAGTCAGTGAGCGCTCTGTCTGGAGTTCCAGAAGGGATAAACTTGGACTGAACGTGTGCCGGACGGCTGAGCGTTCAGTCCAAACAAGCCGCTGGAAAATGATATTTCCCGCTTGCAGCAG
>QEPC01007715.1:1793568-1811429 GCA_003113815.1 Sphenodon punctatus | reverse complement strand
TTTTTTTACATTGCAGCCATTTTTAAATGGCTGCAATGCAAAAAAAATCCGGTACCCCGAAATCCGGTACCCGGTCCGGATTACCGGGTCAAATCCGATAATGCCGGTACGCCCGATACCGGCATTATCGGATACCGGATTCTACCGGTTTCCCACCCCTAGTTCTGGGATCTTGTAGGGAGGATACTGAAAGTGCTATATCAGAGGTGGGGAAACCTTTTCCCTCCCAGGGATCAACTGAAAAATGAGTACAAGCTCTAAGAGTTGCACACAAGCTGGAGGCAACTGCATACAGGAAGCGGAAGGTCCAGATCATGGATCTGTGCCCTGGAGCGGTCCCCTATCCTTGTGTGCATGTTCTACTCCATTGATCATGTAAGTGTGAAATTTTAATGCTGGCCCTGCCCACCTCCTGAGGCACCCCCCAACCCAACCCAACCCCCTCCATTTTTCACAGATTTTTTTTTTACAGATGGGGAACTGAGGCTGTAAAATTGTATATTTTAACATTCTGGTTCACCCTGCTTACTGTTGGCCTGGCCCTGCCCCCCCCCCACTGCCCGTGCGCCATCAGCCTTTGAACCCACCAGCCACCACTGGAGAAAACCCATCACTGCATACTCCATCAATGACAAGAGGGAGCGTCCAAGGATATCTCAAACTTTGTTTCCCAGTGCATGGCATGTGCTTTAAGCACTGTAAGGAAGTAGACAATGGGAAAAGCAATGCTACTGGCACTGTTCTAAGGAGGAGGTTATAGACAGGGAACTATGTTCACTCAGGGGCGTAGCAAGGTTGAGAAGGGCCTGGGCTCAAGTCTCAGTTATGGGCCCCCTATGCGCGCGTGTGCAAAGCACGCGCGTGCTCCAAAACCCCAAAGTGGGCGGGGTTTAAGGGATGGGACCTTAACATGCATTTAACATTAATGCATGTTAAAGAGCATTAATCCCAGGTTACCTCTCACTTACACCAAATAATCAGAACGATCTTGTAAAACACACACACACACGTCAACTCGTTGCTCTACTCATGAGATCAATTCGAGTTGCTAGCGAGAAAGTGTTAGTTTCCTTCAAACAATGACTTGTGAAACAAACCAGGGCTTTATTTCCCCCCCCTCTCAAAATAACCCCACACACACACACACACACACACTCAATCTAGCTCCCTCACAAAGTGGGCATGGAAAATAATATAAACAGCTTCATAAACTGTCTAAATGGATACGGGCACATTTTCCTTCAGCAAAAATTAAATATTGATTCATTTTCACTTTGCAGCTCCCCAGGGAGTCTGCCTGGTCTCCTTCTGTCAGGATTCAGCTAACTATTGCCCGTTTGGTACATCTGTTTGTAACCATTAAGCAAAGTTAGGCGTTGCTGAAAATGAATCAGAAAAGGGGTGTATTGGTGCCCTATGCAGCCCTGCAACATGCAGATACTAAAGGTTAAGGTTAAGGCGATGTTAAAGTGGAGTTCGCGTTGTGTGTGTCTGCGAGGGAGAGAACTGGGTAGCTGGGAGGGAGGGCAGGGCACACGGGCACAATGAGCTTGCTGCCCATTCTGATTCTACAAAATGCTCTAGCAGCAGCATCCAGAGCGAGTGACTTAGGGATCCTCCTTGGACTCAGCTAGGACTTTCAAACTTCCAGTTCCCAGAGAACCAGCAGTTTGCAAACACCCAGGGTAGCCGTGGGGCAGGATGAGAATTGACTCGCACTGCTTTGCCTGGGGAAAGCCCCCTTGAACTCTGCTCGGTGCCATCTCAGCGCCCTGTGCTCTAGGGGAAGGGGGGGGTCCCCATAGCAGCACACACCCCTCTCCAGGGCACCCCCAGTGACAGCTGGCAGTGGCAAGGGACAGCAAGTCGCCCCCCCAGGGCGCCGCTTACCTGCCCCAGGTTCCTGTAGCCATAGAGCAAGGCCAGCCTCTCCGCCTTGGCCGGCCCCCCCACGGCCCAGTGGTTGGTGTAGACCAGGCCAGGCAGGCGGCGGGCAGCACGATCAGCAGCCAAGCCGTGGAGAGGGGTCACCGCAGCATGGTAGCAGCAGCAGCTGGTGCAGGAGGAGAAGCGCTCAGCTCACCGGGCGCTGTCTGTGCGGGGCCCGGGTGGCTGCTGCTGCCGAGGCTGGGCGGTGCGGGGAGCAGCGCCTTTTAAAGCAACCGCCTAGTCGGCTGCGGGGGGAAGAAGGATGCACCTCCAGAGAAGGAGGCTGCGCCGCTTTGGCACAGGATCTGACCCGTGAGCCAGGCAGTGCCCTGCACCTCGCCAGCCGAGTCCCCACCTTCTGCCCGGGCCCAGAGGGAGCCAAGGAACGGCGGCTCCAAGGGGTGGGATGGCAGGGAGCCTCAAACTACTAACAGCCAGCCTGCCTGCCTCGTGGTGGGCTGAAGCAAAAACGCCGACGCCAGGGAACGCAGTACACACACGCAACGTGCGACGTTGGGCCAGGCGTGCGTGTGGAGGTGGGGCTAAGGGGCTCCGAGTCCGACGGGTAGCTGCTAGTGTGGACTCACCCAGGCGGCGGCGGCGGAAGAAGGGGTGGGGTCCGGGTGGGGCATCATCAATCAACATGATCATCATGTACAGCTGGGTTTTTTTTTTGCCGCGGCTCCACCTGGGCCCCCCTGCCAAGGTGGCAGGGGGGCCCAGGTGGAGCCTCGGCAAAAAAAATAACAACCTCGGGCAGATCCTTTCGGGCCCCATGGCTTTTGCGGGCCCCCCAGAGAGCAGGGCCCGGGCTCAAATGCGCCCCCCCGCGCCACGGTAGCTACGCCCCTGTGTTCACTGCATTTCCCCTATTGGCAGCGACACAGGTCCCTGGTTATAGAGAAAGGATAGAACAAGAACTAAGCCACAAGGTACTTTTAGGACATTGGGAGCTGGAGGACTGATTACTGCAAAGGAGTGCATAAATGCTACAAAAGTAATAGCTCCTTGGTTATTACCTCTTACTACCTCTCAGACCAGAAATAGCAATTGCACCTACCTTAGCACTGATATTGGCCCTTTTTACATGGGCCACAGCACGGGAAGGTAGGTGTGCAATGTGGTCCGTGTGCGGTGGGTGGGGGGAGGGTGTAGACAGGTGCACACCCATTTCCACCCATCTACACACATGGAGCAACTCATTTTTGCCCAGATTCCTGGGTGTTCATGTGTGGGTGCTGCTCGTGTAAAAAGGACCATTGTGTGTGGATACAACAGAGATGCCACAGAGGGTTCTCCTGAGGTAATCATGACTATTATTTTTTTAACCTCTAATGTTATGTGTGAACAGACCCTACTTAATGATTTCATTCCTGACACATTTACAATACTTGAAATCAGGAGTGAATCCAGCAAGTCAGTGAAACCTTTAAGGTGTAAAAATGATCTAAGACCAGAAGGAGGCTTTGTGTTTAAGGGTATTAATAAATTAGACAGTAACCCAGATCAGGTGGGTGTCCACCTGCTCGTTTTTTAAGTGTTTGTCCCCACTGGCCATGTGGCCACCACCCACCAGACAATCCGTCCCCACTCACAATGGAGTTTTGGATAATGTGGAGTCTGCTGTGTTGGTGAATGTGGGCTAATGTGCGCACATGTGTCCGTGCCCTGTCAATTAGGTTGCGTGCAGTCTCAAGCATGTACGGGTCTGTCAGCACCATAGAGTCACAGGCAAAAAATCTAGAGCAGTCCTAGGAGTGACCACTTCTGGCCTTTCTCTCCACTCTGGCTCTCACTGGTGTGCACATAACGTCATCCTTAAAAGCCCACTGCACCATTGCATTCTCCCAGTCACTGCATTCTCTGTAACGACTTGTTGAGAATTTTAATCGCCAGGACCATGGCTCAAATGGACAGCCAGGCAATAACCAGCACTGGTACCACTACAGCACAATCACACTTGCTCTCTGCCTACTGATCCACCTGCCAATGCTGCATTCCTTGAACTGAGGAAGAGGCCTTCTGTCCACCCGTGCTGGCTTCAAGGCAGGGACAGGCATGGAGGGATCTCTGCCAACATTTGTGGATTCTGTGGTGGGACCAGGAGCAATTGCAGTGGTTGTAGCAGGGGAGCCATATCTACCTGCTTCTGGCCTTCTGCTCTTGCTCTGGTCTTGCCAAGACCTTCATCGCTCTATGGTGGGAGCAGAAGGTCCAATATGCCCTGTTGAAGTGCTACAGGAACAAGGTGGTGTTCCAAGAAATCTCAATCTAAATGATACAGCAGGGCTACACCTGGAACATGAACCAGTGCTTGGCCAAAGGCTTGAGGCATGGCTACAAAGAGATCTGGGACAACAACTTCACCTCCGACCACAGGAGGCAAACATCATCTTACTAAGAACTCCTGGACAGGTTCCTGTTTGTGGATGGAGTCATCATTGCATCCCACCTGTATGGCTGCACCTTTGCCAGGGCCAGAAGCAGGTAGATATGGCTCCCCTGCTACAACCACTGCAATTGCTCCTGGTCCCACCACAGAATCCACAAATGTTGGCAGAGATCCCTCCATGCTGGTCCCTTCCCTGAAGCCAGCACGGGTGGACACAGACACCATGACTTTCATGGTGTATCCTCTCAAACTCAAGAGCCAGCCCTTGTTTGTGGAGCTGCCCGAGGTTCTGGTCGAGGGCACGAAGGACCCAAATGCCATCATTGTTGCAGAGGTGGAGGGGGGGGGGCAGAGTAGAATGGTAAGTTAATGCACCTGGTGGAGGGTGTTTGCATTTACACAGCTGCATGACAAAGGCGTCTGTTTTTTGTTATCTAATTATGTTTTTTTATCGCTTACTGTGTTGACAGGTGGCCAAGAGAATGCAGAGGAGAAGCAGGAAAATCGCCGAGAAACAGCTCCGCTGGACGGGAATGGTGGGAGTGGGTGAGAAAGCACCATGGGGGCAGGGGGGGTCTGTGGGCTGGCAAGGGGGGAGGCACCATGATGGGATGGTGGGGCGGGGGGAAGCCAAAATGGCATCCAGGAGGAGCCAAAATGGTTGCATGAATGGCAGTAGTTGATTTCTGTATGTTCTTCACTACTCTCCAGTGATCACAGGTCATGGCACTGGGATCCTGCTGCAGCAGTTGCTCCGGCAGCCTCATAGATCAGGTACTTATCACCATGTCCCTTCGGGTGGGTGGAGGGTTGACAATTGGGTGGGCAGGGCCCTGAAACACAGGGACAGGAAGGTGGGTGGGGCAGCCTGAACAAACGGCTTTCCTTGTTGCCTTGCTACAGGTCTGCCAGTGCATGAATGGAACCCCCCGCCACAAGCATCCAGAAGAACCAGGACCTGAAGGTCCACAACCATCAGTGCAGAGAGTCCACAAATGGCAGGTCAGCCCATGAATCAGATTTGGCAAGGGAGACCACGCAGTGTCGGGTCATGGAGCACAGGCAGCTGGTGTGGCAGAATGCTGCAGAATGCAAGGCCTTTGCTGCCAAGGCCTGCCCGGGCTGCTGGCAGGAGGACAGGCACTGGGCCCTCCTCTGGCAGCAGTTGGAGTGGCGGGACAGCATGATTGAGAAGGCAAGCAAGGTGAAAAGTGAGATGTGGGCACGGATGCAAAGCAACCTACCCCAGTCCATTCAGCTCCAGAACTCCTTACTCAGGAATATTGCTGCCATAACCATGAGCATTATTGCTCTGGGGCAGCACCGTTTCCTACCCTCCATCAGGTGGTCATGTGAGCCTCTGTGGAACCCGCCTACCCCCCCTCCCAGTTCCCTCCACCCCCTTTGAAAGCACATGAACCCTCTCTGCACTGAACTCATGCCAGGGAACAGTTCCCCCTCACCAATCATTCCCACACACTCCTCCACAGCCAGAGCTATGGGAAGAGGATCAGGAAGATGTCCTCGCATCAGTCTCACCACTCAAGCAAGTGCACCAAGCTGTTGTTAGCAGGGGAGAAGTCTATAGTTGGAAATCAATCCTAGCAGCTATTGATCTCCAGTGCTGCTTTAAATGCCCCAAAGCTCTCTCCACAACAGAGTGGGTGGTGCTGAGCTGCTGGTTAAAGTACCTTTGCTCCAGGGAGCAGGCAATGCTGCAATCATGAGCCAGGGCTTTAGGGAATAGGCAGGGACCTTGACAACAACAGACCTCCTGAGCACCTCCTCAATGCATGTTTCAATGTGTGGTGTGGTGTGTGTGTGTGTGGGGTCTAAAGTCCCTAGTGTACATGCAGACAAAGAAGGGGGACTGATAGAAGAGGTGGGCATTGTGGTTCTTCCCAGACCACCTGGCCAGCTCATCCATGAACTGGGCATGGTGGTCCTCTACAGTCTGGGGAACTATGGGGGGAAAAACCCTTGCATTTCAGGTAGTCATCCTTGCTATGAGGTGGGCAGATGATGGCAATATGGCTTCCATCTATCACCCCTATACAGTTCAGGACAGGAACCTCACCCTCTAAAAGCCCTCCATTACCTCCGTGGGATCAGCCAACTGCACCACCCGGTCAGCAGCACTTCCACAATTGCTGTGCAAACCACCCACCATGGAGGTTCCAATGCTAAATTGCTGGGCATTAGACCCTCAGTAGTCTGGAGTGGTGAGCTTCCAGATGGTGATGGCAATGTGCTTCTCCATGGGGATGGGCAATTGTATCACCATGCTCCGTTTCTCCAGTCATGTCCTGACGATCTTAGCTATTTGCAGGACGAGGTGATGGGGCATCCTGAAGTTTGTGACTCACTCAGAATCTCCCCATGAGGACAGCACATTCTCCCACCAGTCTGTGCTTTTCTCCTTCACCCAGAACAGCCTCTTGGTAGGTACTAGGGGTGGGACCCCGGGCCCAATACCGGTTACCGGATTTACCGGTTACCGGTTCCCCGAAAACCGGATTCCCGGTTTAAATCCGGTATACCGGTACCGGATTTATTGCATTGGTTTCAATGGGGCACTGTGTCCCCATTGAAACCAATGAAATAAATTAAAATAAATTCCCTCCCCCTCCCAGGCTGCGCGGGTGGAAGGGGGGACACCCCCCACCCACCCTGCCCAGCCTGGCTTTTTGTTTAACAAAAGAGTAAGCGACCCCCGAGGCGAGGCGAGGCCCCCCCCCAGCACCAGCGGCCGCGGCGTCCCCGCAGCCGCCGGTAAGTATGACCCTGACCCGATCCCTGGGGGGGGGGTTTAACACCCCCCCCCCCAGGGATCACCCCTACTAAAGGCTCAGTGCGCCGCTTCACTTACCTTTGGGAGCTCCGGCGGCGGCGGGCGGTCCGGCGGCCTCAGCGCCGGCTGTGGCTGCCGGCGTCAGGACGCTGTAGGCCTTCCGGTGAACTTCCGGGTTTCACCGGAAGGCCTAGAACGTCCTGACGCCGGCAGCCACAGCCGGCGCTGAGGCCGCCGGACCGCCCGCCGCCGCCGGAGCTCCCAAAGGTAAGTGAAGCGGCGCACTGAGCCTTTAGTAGGGGTGATCCCTGGAGGGGGGGGGGGTGTTAAACACCCCCCCCCAGGGATCGGGTCAGGGTCATACTTACCGGCGGCTGCGGGGACGCCGCGGCCGCTGGTGCTGGGGGGGGGCCTCGCCTCGCCTCGGGGGTCGCTTACTCTTTTGTTAAACAAAAAGCCAGGCTGGGCAGGGTGGGTGGGGGGTGTCCCCCCTTCCACCCGCGCAGCCTGGACTCGGGGAGGGTTTTTTTTTTAAAAACTTTTTGGCTGGGGCTTTAAATTTTTTTACATTGCAGCCATTTTTAAATGGCTGCAATGTAAAAAAAACCGGTACCCAGAAATCCGGTACCGGGTCCGGATTACCGGGCCGAATCCGATAATGCCGGTACGCCCGATACCGGCATTATCGGATACCGGATTCTACCGGTTTCCCACCCCTAGTAGGTACAGTCTTGCGCATGGCGTCGGTGATTGAAGTTGTATCTCCCAACAAGTACCTCTCTGTGTAAACATCAGGTGCCCTTGCACGACTTTGATCCTCCCCAGCACAATCTGTTGTCACCAGAGGTAGGCAAGTACATATCGCCAAAGCAGGAGCCATCTCTGTGATGTGGTGTGCCCCACTTTCCTGGCCACAGATCGAGCAAGAGCCTTTCTGGGCCTTGACATCACATCATGCCAGGACAGCAGAAGTCTTGGATCTGTTGGATTGCTCACAGGTTCTGCTCAGCCACAGTAAGGAAGGTCTGGAGCACAATAGCACGGTTAAGGAAGTTCCTTGGCATGCATCTCCATGGCTGTGGTTCTGCTATCCGTGAACTCTGCAGACCATGTGCGAAATGTTTTGAACAGCTGACAGAGGTAGGTGGCTACCTAGCTAGGACTGGTTGTGTGCTGCACATGAACAACTATTGGTCACTATTGGTCATGTGTTCTTACACAAATGGATGCGTATGAGCTGCTAGTTGTTGCAGGCCAGCTATTGGTTACAAACGTTTTGCAAAACTTATGCTGGGTGTGTGTTGCTGCACTGGCACTGCCAACCCAGGTGGCTGTTTAACTGCATAGACATTTCTGTTACAACTCATTTAAAAATATTACAAATGTTAGCACCACGGAAGCATGGAATTTTTAAATTGCAGTGGGAGGGAACCACCGAATGTTAAGAAATGGGCAGGTGTGAGGATCCAAACGGCAGTGAAGGTCATTGTGCTCGGAATGCATGTGGGAGCAGAGCTGCCCATTGATTAAAAGTAACTCATATAATTGCTTATCTTTTGAAAGTAACAGTTTTTCCTTGCAACAAGCATGGGGAATCATAACGCCACAGAAAACTATTGCTGTGGATTGTTTGCCCGAAAAAGCCAAATGGTTCTGGGTTTTGTCTGTGGGTGCTGTGACCATCTGAGGTATGGGGCCCAGAGAAGTTGCGGGACAATGGGTACCCTGGCCTTTTTGCTGACATTTGGGTGAGGCCTGAGGTACAGAGAGAATTGTCAGACCCATCCTCCAGGGCAGCCTATGAGCACATACACACAGTGGGGTTCTATGTATGCATGATGAAGTGCAGACACCATGCAACCCTGCTGCAGTTCCAAGTTCAGCAGGATAGAAGAGTGGGAGCCCCAGACAAGATGAGAAACTGGGATGTGAATGAGATAGTGACTTTTTTGGATGTTTGTGCACTGCCAGAAGTAGGGCAGTCACTAACAGAGGTTGAACCTTCCCTGTGGTTTTTTCTCATCACTGACAGCCCTGATGACACCAAGAGGATACCTGCAGTGCTGCTGGCCTCGATTGGATGGCAGAGATTAATTTCTTCAGGGACACAAGTGACTCAGGGTACAGGGAATGTGAACTGACTGAAGGAGAGCTTGCTTGTTGCCCTGTATGAGGTTTGGATATTCAAAGTGCAGAGTGCCCTCATGAGTGGGGATGTTTTCCACCCCAACTGTATGGTAATGCAGAAGATGACAGTGAGGTGCATGTATGACAGAGGGTTTTATGTGAACCAAGAAGCGGGATTTCACAGACCACAGCAGACGGGACCCCAGTAAAACTGTGTACTGCTACCTGCCAGTACATAGCTGTGAGCTGTGGATACAAGAAACTGGGGAAGTGACAACATACAAAGACTGAGTGCTTTTGATTTTAATTTTTACTTTCACTTTCAATTTTCACTATAGGTGCTCGATAAAGTATGTGATTTGCTCATTAAATCCCAGGTTCTGTGCATAGCAAAAGGTTATTTCAGCCATCAAGTGCTGACAGGTGTAAACCCAAGTATGCATCTCCATAGGCAGGGATATCAGATGGGGAACCCCCTTCCAGAGTCATAAGAGGTCGGGAGAAAGAAATAGCTGTGGTAGCTTCTTGTTCCCATGGTTCCCGTGACTGTGAGTCATCATAGGCGTCAGGATACTGAGGATGGGGGGGATGGCGGGTGGAGTGTGGCATGACGCTTGTCCATCTATTAGGCTTGTCACATTAAACGTGTTAGTGGGTGCTGAGTGGGAACTGTCGGAATGTACAAGAAATACATGCAGGGGGCTACCTGTGTATTAGGCTCTACATGCTAAACATGTGAGTGGGGATGCATGGACCAATCTTGGACTCTAGGGGGCTATCATCTAATTTGTTAACACCCTTAAAGTCAAATTGACACCTTTTACTAAACGCATATGGGGTTTTATATTCATTCCCCAAGATTTTTTGATAAGCCCATAAGAAGATAGGAAGATAAGTAGTGGGTCAGACCAATGATCCATCGAGTCCAGCGCCTGTCTCCGACAGTGCCTACTCTCGGTCACTGGGGTACCAAACAGGTCTCAATGGGGTGATCTTTTCCCTGTTGTTAACTCCCAACTCCAGACAATAAGAAGCTATGATCCCCCAAACCTACCTGGCTAATAGCAGCTAATCGATCTGTCCTCCAGAAACTTGTCCAATCCTTTTTAAACCTAGCTGTACTACTGGCCTTGACCACATCTTCTGGCAACAAATTCCACAGCTTAAGTGTGCGCTGAGTGAAAAAATACTTTATTATTTTTGTTTTAAATCTGCTACTTGTTAGTTTCATGGGGTGTCGCCTAGTTTGAGTACTATTTGAGCGGGTAAATAACCGTCCCCTATTAACTTGTTCCACACCACTCATGATTTTATAAACTTCTATCATATCCCCTCTCAGTCGTCTCTTCTCCAAGCTGAGGAGACCCAGCCTATCCAGCCTCTCCTCATACGGGAGCTGTTCCATACCCCTTATCATTTTTGTTGCCCTTCTTTGTACCTTTTCTATTTTTGCTATGTCTTTTCTGAGATGGGACGACCAGAACTGCACACAAGGCTCAAGGTGCAGTCGCACCATGGATTTGTATAGAGGCATTATGATATTTTCAGTTTTATTCTCTGTCTCCTTTAAAATAATTTCTAATGTTCTGTTTGCTTTTTTTACTGCTGCCACACACTGAGCTGAGGATTTCAGTGTATTGTCCACAGTGACTCCAAGGTTCTTTTCCTGAGTGCTAACTCCTCATTTAGAACCCAGCATTGTGTACAAATTTTGGATTATTTTTCCCTACGTCCATCACTTTGCACTTCTCCACACTAAATTTCATCTGCCATTTAGATGCCCAGTCACCCAGTCTCGCACGATCCTCCTGCCATTCTTCACAGCACACTCTTGTTTGAACGACCTTGAATAACTTTTCATCATCTGCAAATTTGATCACTCTTTCCTCCCTTTCCCAGATCATTAATGAATACATTAAACAACACTGGTCCCAATACAGATTCCTGGGGCACTTCACTATTTACCTCTCTCTGTTGTGAGAACTGACCATTTAGTTCTACTCTGTGGCTGCTTACCCATGTGCTGATTTTCACGTGAAACTGAATCTCACATGAAAATAGTGAACATGTGAGTTTGGTGGTGGGCTATATGTCCATGTTACCATTCATCTGGGGCATGGATTGCTTATTGAAAAATTTGGATCCATGCCTGTGTTACTCTGCTCCCCTACATTGGGCTAGACTGGGTGTGTGTGTGCACTGCAGGGAATCCTCCCCCAGCCCAGTAACTGAGCAGGAAAAGTTTACCCCACCCACCCACCCCCTCAGCTGCAGCTGCCCTGGAAGGCCCCCTCAGGAACCACTGCCCCACCGGGTGAGTTACTGCAAAGGGGAATTTCGCTGCACGTTTCTCTTGCGGTGCACCCCCTGTAGATGTTAGAATTACATGTGAATTTAAACTCATGTGAGTGACAGGGCTGGATTTTCCAGTCCTGTCATCCATGACCAAATTCATGTGTAATTTGTGCCTGCATGAGGAAAGGGGTTTATCCATGTTACCTAATGTCACATTAGATAGGAACTAATGTAAAGTGCCAGGTACACTGCTGGTGCTATATAAATGTTTGTTAATAATAATAATAATAATAATAATTAATGTGAGATTGGGTAACATGGGCAAGCAGCCTTTGTTTCCTGTCCTTTAACCAGTTACTAATCCACAATATATCACTGCCTCCATTCCCAGGACTTTTAATTTCCTCAAGAGTATCTCATGAGGGACCTTATAAAGTGCTTTCTGAAAATCCAGATACACTATATCGACCGGCTCACACCTATTCATATGCTTATTTACAACCTCAAACATTCCAATAGGTTAGTGATCCATGACTTCCCTTTGCTAACTCTATGTTGACTCTTCCCCCCGCCCCCCAAGCCTTGTTTATCAATATGCCCAGTAACTCTGGGTATTTTCAGACATTACGAGATCACAGTCAACCACAGTGAATCTGCACATGGTGAAAGTGATACCATAACGTCTGATGGGGGGAACGGAAGTTCCCCCCCAGATGTTGATCACAGTCAATTGCGGCGGGGACTAACATTCACCATTCGATCGGTGCCGGCCCCGCGGGTTCAGCCGATCACGTGGCGAATGTGGTTCCCTGCCATGATGAACCAAGCCGTCTCGTCTGGACAGCAGCCACAGCCCGGAATCCCCACCGGGATTCCGGGCCGTGGTCAATTCGGGCGGGCAGCAGGGGAGCGTGGGGGGTGTGGGGGCGTGCGGCCGCACATTGCACCGCGCAGCCCCTCCCCAATTCCCCACGGGGATCCCCCAGCACGTCTGTTGGCCGTGCTGGAGTGATCCCGGCGGGGAATCATTTGGGTGATTTCAGGATGGGGCGAATGGGCCCTGTCATGTCTGAAAATACCCTCTGTTCTTAATAATTGTTTCCACCGTTTTGCCTGGCACAAACGTCCAGCTCACCAGTCTGTAGTTTCTAGGATTGCCTCTGGAGCCCTTTTTAAATATTGGCATTACATTCACTACCCTCCAATCCTCTGGTACTGTGGCAGATTTTAGCGATAGTTTACAACTTACCAGTAGACATATTTGATTCCCTTCAGAACTCGGGGGTGAATGCATGCACAATGTATGCATAGGGATGATGTACCAGGCATTCAAACCTGTGTATTAGGGGTTGCAGTTTGGTAGCAAGCATTCCTTCCATTTGTCCTATCAGCTGCATTCTGATATTGATCTTTATTTTTAAATTAATTGAAAAGGAGGTTCATATTACATTTTCCCCAGCTAAAATACTAAATTAATTTGCTTGGAGGTGGTTTCCTTTCAAGATTAGTAAGGGTTTCTTTTTCTCCAAAGCCCAATTATAAATCCAATATATTTTTTTTAAAAATGCAGTTCCTTCTCCTCCAGCCTTTTTCCTCCCCATAAGAGATTTGCAGATGGCTGCTGTTATCCATGCTGAGAAACAGAAGGAAGAACAGTTAGCTCTGTGGCTTTGTTCAAGACTAATGAACTGTTCTCATTCAACTGACAGAAGCAACCAACACTCACCAGTCAAGATCCACTTGGAAATCAGATCCAGCAGTTCCCCAGGATTTCGAACTGCCAGTCAACTAGCACCACATGCAGAATGTGTTGTGTGTGTTGTAAACGAGTTTTGAATCAAATAGAAGAATGTTTCATTTATGCTACGCTGGAGCAAAGAGGTAAAAGCTTGACAACAGGGATGGTCTGAAGTTTCCACTTTATTATTTAAATAATCTATTATTTATTATTATTATTATTATTAACATTTATATAGCGCCAGCCATGTGCCTGGCGCTGTACAGAACATAGAAATAGACGCGGTCCCTGCTTGTGGCTTACAATCTAAAAGACAAGGAGGGGGAGACAGGGAGATGGGACAGTGGTTAAATAATCTATTTTCTTTCAGCCTAGTAACTGGGAAAAATAATAATATATCAGTTCCCATTGGAAGCTCACAGAGCAGAAAACATTTTGGGACTGAACTTTAAAATGCTGTGTCCTCCTTACACCAACAGGAAAATCCTCCACCATTAAAGCCAATGGGAGTATTGTCATTGATTTTCATGGGTGGAAGATTATGACCCAAATGCTATTTACTTTATTTCTGTGCAGCATTATTAAACCCAACATGTTGCCGAGGCCATTATGTGCATGTGCAGCCCTAATCCAAAATGGCGCCAGCAGTATCGGCGCCATTTTGAAAGCGGGTAGCTGTTCTGCGCATGCATTGAATCAGAGAATTCTCACCATTTTGAAAGAGGGCAGCTGGTCTGTGCATGCGTGGAATCCAATAATTCTCCCCTGGCTGCCAACGCCATTTTGGATTAGGGCTGCACATGTGCAGAATGGCCTCAGTGGCCATTTTGTGCATCTGCATTGCGCTGCTGGCAATCCGGCGGGGTTTTCTTCAAGCTCTGGACCTGTAAGAAGAAGGAAGGGAAGGCCTGGCTGCCCGGCAGAGGAGCTGGCTCCGCTGTTGGTGGCTGGGCCTCCTCCACTGCTGACTGGTGTCGGGAGCTGGCTCCACAGCCAGGCAGCCGGGCCTTTTCTGCTACCCTGCAGCAAAGAAGGCCCAGTGGCCTGGCAGTGGAGTTGACTCCCTACACTGGTCAGTAGCGGAGGAGGCTCAGCCACTGGCCAGTGGTCCAGCTGGTGCCCCAGCTGGTGGCCATGACCCCCACCTTCTGGACCAAACCGGCAACAACAGTAAGTAAAGTACAGAGGCCTCAGGGGTTGGGTAAAGCTGGGCCCCGGTGGGTGGGGGTGTTAGGGGTAATGGATCCCCACCCTCCGAGGCTGGGAGTGGGGTGCGGGGTGGAGGAGGTTTCCCTCTCTTCCACTTGAAGTCAATGGGAGCATTTCTTGGATCTCTCGGTTTTAACCGAGACACTTTCAGCCTCTTTCAATTAAAAACGAAACAGAAAGTCCCATCCCTAGTCCATTTCATACAAAATATATGGAGAGAATGAAATCAAGCAAACAGATTTAGCAAACAGTTTTACTCATTACAGTAAAAGTGTAATGTACAGATGATGTATGACATTAATAAGTCAAATACTGGGTTGGCTCCCACTCTCCTGCTGTTTCGGCGTGTATGTAAGACCTGGCTGTTCCGTCAGGCTTTTGGCGAGGGGTAGGAGTGGGGTTCCCCACATTGTATTGTATTGTACTGTATTTTAAAATTGTTTTTAAAAAACTTTTTTTTTTACTGAGTGTTGTTCACCGCCCCGGGCTGCCCTGTGGGCAGGAGGGGCGGGATATAAAATTTAAATAAATAAATAAATAAATAAATACATTCTACTGAGCAGCCAAAACGGACTCTCATCATCTTCAGATACATCCTTTTTGTCATCATCACTCCCAGGACCACTCATCACCACATCACTGCCTTCACCCTCCTCAGCAGTACTTCCACACCTTTTAGTGTCAGTTCTAAGAAGAATTTCCTCAAGCGATGATGGGGTTTGCTCTCCCTCAAACCAAAGGGGAACATACTTTCCATCAACTAGTTCCCAGCCATTTTGTTCTGGGGTGGCAATTAGTGGATGGCTCTCAGTTGCATTGTTCCAAAATCCATAGATTAGATTGGTGATCCAAATCTTCAGATGTACGATGGAAGCACATGGAGGAAGTGAGCTGCCATTGCTCCCTTTGATTGCTGCCATGGGACAACTTCCAGTGGACTTGTACATTTTAAAGAATGTATCAAGCCTGAGTTCAGTCATGGATGATATGGTTTTGTTACCATACATAATACAGACAAATTTCTCAATCTCCAGACATACCTTCTCTTCTACTTCTTGTTTTGTACCCAGTGAGGCGAAGGCTTTCTGGGCCTTTTCATTCCTTCAAGGATGGTAAATGGCTTCACCTTTGCTTTTCTTGGAAAAGAGGCAGCATAATCACATCAAGTAAATGCATGAGAAGCAGGAATGGCTTTGCACAATGTATCTATTTGACCAACTTGGGCTTTCTTGTAAGGAAGGCCGTTTTCACAAAAGACACTCTCCACTCACTACCCATCCACCGCCCACTCACTATGCATGTAGCAGGGCTGCAGTGTTGCCCTATGGGTGCCCTGTAACAGGTATAGTGGGTGGAGAGTGTCTTGTGTGAAAACACCTGAAGATGTATCCCAAGATCTTCAACCTTACTTAATCAGAAAGGATGTGAAGGCAGTGACTGATGGCATCAAAAAATACCTTAGTCTCTTTGATGGTAGTGTGAATAAGGATTACCTCTTTACTATCAGTTCTGGAAAAGCTGCATCACTTGCAACCAGGGATTGCCTCTTGAATGCCAAAGAAATTAATGTGAGTTATCAGAAAGCATTTAGCACTGACTGTGCAACAGATCCATGTAGATTTGAAAAGCCCATCATGCAACAGAAAGTGTCTACTTTTGCTTCAGAAGGTATGAAGGCAACGAAAAAACATGTTGATGGGAAAGTCCTTCAAATGAAGATAGAAAGAGTCCTAATGGGAAGAATTTTATACATTGCACTTGAAAGAAAAGTGGACCTAGCACAAGTGCTGAGGTATCCACTGACTCCCATACCACTTGCTTTGTGTCATATTGATGGTATGATGAACAAACATGACAAATCCACTCTCTTGAGGCATCTAAAACACTGTGTTACAAGTGAGCCACCAAGTACTGTGGATTGTGTGATAGTAGATGGAATGTTTTTCCTCCCTTTCCTTGGAGAACTGCCAGTCACGTTTGGTAAGCTCTCTCACCACATTTTGTGGAACTGTGCCGCATACCAGTTGAGTGAATTGACATTGTGTTTGATAGAACTGTTTCACCATCTATCAGAAATCAGGCGAGAGACAAAAGAAGTGACATAGAAGGTAGAAGATTTCAGTTCTTGATTTCTGGTGCTGCTCAGAAAAGACCAGCTGACTTTCTCAAGGCACTCAGGAATGACATCTTTGGTTTCATACTTGGCTGACAACTGGTAAGTTGACAGCATTTCCACCATCCTTGGCACAAAGGTAGTCTGTGCTACATGTAATAACCTGTGCTATTCATTCAGGAGCATAAATGGATTCGAAACGAAGAGGAGTTACTTGAGGAAGGGCCCTCTGTGTGTGTGATAGATGAAGACTTCCAATTCTGTGTAGGATATTCCCCAAATATCATTGTTAACGACATGTCTTTTGGGTGTGGTCCCCCAAATCATGTCAGATTGTCTATTTTATGTGTCAGGGCATATTGCCATACAAATTAGCATTGGTTTCAGACGTAAACCTTATGGTGTAAACTCAAGATATTGGGGGAGGGAGGGGAGACAGAGGGCATCTGATTTGGATACCTTCCATTAAAATCTTGCTAGTCCTTAGGTGACAAAAAACATTTTCACACAAAATGCACAGGTTTTAATCATGTACCTTATAAACTGAGCAAATATCCCAATTGGGGGAAGAGCCCCCTAAAAGGATGCCTGATTGGGGGAAGACCCCTGCCCCCAAAACACTGTCAGTCTTTATATTTTATTATGTTAGGACACATTTCCATACAAATTAGCATTTTTTTGGCCATGAATCCAATGACGTAAATGGAAGGTATTTGGGGAGGAGGCACTTTGAGAATGTCTGATTTGGGTATGGCCCACAATAAGTATCAGATTCTATATTTTATGGGTATTTTCAGACGTTATGAGATCACGCTCAACCACAGTGAACCACGCTCACTCCCGCGGCGGGGCCAAAGTGCCCTGAACGTCTGTTCGGCGGCCGCCAGATGTTCACCACGGCCAGTACCCACATGGGGTCAATTTCAACCACGCTTCCGGGGCTCCCCGATGGACAATCTCCGGAAGCGTGGTCAAAGAGATTCCCACCAGGAAGCAACAAAAAGTAACGTCTAGACAGCAATCACCGGCCAGAACCAAAGGAAACGATCCCCAGCCAGGGACAAAGCATGCAGCGTCACTGCCAGGCAACCAGTAACAATGCAGCCACCGGAGGGAGATTTAAAGGGAACCTTGCAGCAGGGAAGCGTGGCGGGATGGAGTGAGGAGGGAGGCGGAAGAGAGCGGTGGGAGAGAAAGCGAGGGTGGAGGAGGAGGAGGCAGTGGCAGCAGTGGAGGGAGCGCAGGCAGGGGAGGGGGAGGCAGGGGT
>QEPC01007715.1:1725120-1787538 GCA_003113815.1 Sphenodon punctatus | reverse complement strand
GTCGCAGGGAGCACATGACACCAGTGCTCCGGGCTCTGCACTGGCTGCCTATAAAGCACCGGGCCAGGTTCAAGGTGCTGGTTTTAACCTTTAAAGCCCTTCACGGCCTGGGCCCTGCTTATCTGCGGGACCGCCTCACTCCCCATGTGCCCGTGCGACCCTTGAGATCGTCCGTGGGAGCCTTTTTGGAGGTTCCCCGGGCGAGGCGGGTGGCCACCGATGTTAGATCTTTTTCTGTGGCCGCCCCTGTGCTGTGGAATTCGCTCTCGGAGGAGGCTCGGTTGGCTCCCATTCTTCTGCTATTTCAGCGTGTATGTAAGAAGACCTGGCTGTTCTGTCAGGCTTTTGGCGAGGGGTAGGGGTGGGTGGGCGGGGTTTCCCCGCATATTGTATTTTTAAATTGTTTTTAAAAAATTGTTATTGTTTTATTGATTGTTCGCAGCCCTGGGCTGCCCTGTGGGCAGGAGGGGAGGGATATAAATTTTAAATAAATAAATAAAATAAAATGATGTAAGTTGAAGGTCCTTTGGGGGTATTTGGGGGTGCCTTATAGCTTAAACACCCACAAGTTGTTTAATAAGACTCACATTTCTTGTATATATGCACAAAAGCCCATCTGCATCAATGGTTGGAAATTCTGTACCTTATGAGGAGGGTAAACCCATCATGGGCTCTTGCTCCACTACGATGGAGGCACTGAAGTTCCAGGGAAAAGAACTAGCACTGATGCCCAGGGCCCCACTACGGTGTTTGTGGCAGAAAGGGGAAGACAAGTGATCAGAAAGGTTGAACTGATATATGTCAAAAATGGGTGTCAGTCTCAATTATAACCACCATCAATGAGTTTATTTTTAGAAGCAGCACTTTTGAACTGTTGGAGCCACTTTTTATAAGAATTTCTGGAATGAGGAATCAAACCCAACATCAATCTTGCTCATGTTTTATTAATATTATTATGTATTATTACTTTTAATGATAGTGGGAGTATCCAGATGCATTCTAGACATTTTGCAGACAGTCCTAAGGAGGAGAAGGCCCCTGCCTCAGAGAGCTTCCAGTCCAAACAGACACTATGGGAGGTGCAGTGAGAGGACAAGCAGCTGTGCAGCAAAGCTGAGAGCACACAACTCGTTCTGTAATTTCCTCTTCTGTAACCTCCATATTATTTCTTTGACGGAAACAGCGGGGCTAGGTTTACAGGAGGCTGGATCTCTTCTTTTGCTTTTTCATTAAAACAATATCCTGAAAGATTTTCATCGTGCTCTCGTCCATCAGTACCGCTTGATTTCTGTTCAAAATCCCAGTCTTGCTTCTCCTGGGAGAGTCTATGGCAGGTAACCTTTCCCCTCCCAAGTGCCATGTTGAAAATTAGTACAAGGTCTTAAGAGCCATGTAGAAGTTGGGGGTGGGAATGGCTCAGGAAGAGGAGAAAGAGTCTTGGCCCCTGTTCCCTCAACGCGGGTCACACCATCAGGTCATCCTTGGAACACACGCCCTCTAGTCCTCCTTCCCACCCCTCCGGGGACTCTGCTTCTCAGAGGTGGTGGTGTGTGCTGTGGGGGTAAGGACAGGGAATGCAATGGCAGACTCAAATTCCTTCCCAGAGCAGGTGGTACACACTATGAAGAGGGAACCTAGTGTTGTCTCCTGCTGTCCCTTCCCCCATAGTGCACTGTACACCACTCCCTCTGGGAAGCAAACAGAGCCTGCGGGGTAGGGGTACAGCGGGGAGGGAGAAGGGATGTGTGTTGGAAGGCATGGCTACAAGGGGGAAACTTCTGTCCACAGCCCTGGCCCCTCTCTGAGGGAAGCTTAGACTTGACAATTTTGATATTTAAAAGGGAAAACAAACAGATTATGCATCCCTTTGCCCTCCAATCTTTGCTTGGGTGGGGTGGGGGTGGGGGTGGGGGGGACCTTTCATGCTTTCTTTACACTTTTCAAAACAACAAAAAAGAACACAGGGTCCATTTTCTTTTAAAAACAAAAAACCCCAAAAAACAATTCCCTATGCAAGGGTCCGGAGGTGATGCGAGGGTTTAATCCTCTGCCCCAAACCCAGCTGCTCTGTCTGTAATCCCCATTTTTCTCTATGTATAAGCTGATAGAGGAGCAGATGCCCTCAGGCTGTACTCTTCCGCTAGTCAATGAAATCAAACATGCAGTGTGCTGAAAAAACATGGTGACACTACCTCGTTTGGTAGGAAAGCAGCTAACCCCGCCGGTTACACTCAAGGGCCATTGGAGGAGCAGCTGTGCATGGTAAGCCAGCTGGTGCCTGGCATAGTTCAGTACAAGAAGCCTCACTCTGGGCTTGCTCAGCAGGAGCAGCAAAGTTTTGTCGGTGACCTCAAGGGGAGCAGGATGAGGCCATTCCGACTCTCCCAATAAGTAACTAGTCGAAAAACACCCACTGATTTGTGATCCACAAACCACTTTCTCCACGGTAGCCCCAGTCAAGGCCACAGGGCTGTAGCAGCGTAAGGGGCTTGTGGATCATGGCCTAAAACTTGAAGTCAACTTTATTATAATGCTGTTGAAAATGGAATAAAAAGAATCTAAATAAGCAAAACCTCAGCCTGCTCCTTTACTTTAATAAAAGGTTTATTGGAAATAATTTGTGTACATACATACAACCAGTCAACAGTATGGTTCAAAGCTACAAATTCGCTATGTTTCCCCAAACCTTCTAAAATACAAGCAAATGACTTTCATTTGTATTCACTTGGGGAAGGAAACAAACCCCCATTTTAATGCGCTGCTGTATTTAAACTACCGGAGGACATTAATAGAACGTGAAAATAGTAACGCTTCTGGAGGAAAACCCCACAGCTCCACCAGCGCTCCCATCGCTCTGCTGGGAGCCAATTAAACATTCCCCCACAGCATTGCTCCACTCTACATATCCAGATTAAAACCGCCCCATCTGAAACCACATTGAAGCAACTTCAGCACAGCTATGACAGACAAGTAGGCACAAGACTATGCTGGCTGATGGAAAAAAGGAGAGAGAGGGCGAGACGCTGTAAAGAGCCTGTCACTCAAGCAGCTGAATATTTGACCTCCAGGAACAATGGGCTACACTTAGGATCGAGAGAGAGAGAGGATATGTTTTCATGCAGAACGCAGGATTCCCCCCTCACCACCAACCCCGGGCGAGTCTCATGAGGCATAATTGCTTCATTTCATCTGGAGTCTTGTTGGAAAGGAGACAAACCGAACTCTGAACAGCGTCTCCAGTCTAATCGTTGCTGCTGAGTGGGAGAGGGGCAACACCCTCCCCTGCCCCCCCCCCCATTTCCCGATAAAAGATGAGATTCGAGGGAGGGTGGTGAAGTGTACACAACAGCTGTTGAATCCCCTGTTTTGTAAGCAACTTTACTTTACTTGTAAGCAACTCTGCAGATGTTTCTAAAATGATTAATTAATGCTAAAATTAAATCTGGAATATCTTCTCAGGGAAACCACTCAGCCCGGTGGTCAGGAGAGTGAAAACAGTTGCACCCCATTGGTAATTTCCCCCTTTGCTTCTCCCTTGCTGCAGCTCTAAGCTTGCCTTCAAATTCCTGCCCACCTCAGCCAAACAGTGCTGCTACAGGATGGGAGAGCAGCCTGCATTTGCTTGCAGAATGATCCTGGGTGAAAGCTACCTCAGGCCTGTGCCTTCATGTGACGCTGCCAGTTCTGGGGCTATCCTGAGAGAAGCACTCCCCATGTTCCCCCAGTCTGGCCTGGGGTAAAGAGCATAGCATAAGGTGGAGGCTGCTTTATTTTAGGATAAGGAGCAACTTTTCCCATGGCAGAGCCTGTGTAGTACTGAATGGTGCAAAAGAGTTACCCTGAGGTAAGGCTGCTGGGGTAGCTGTTTGATTGAACCACCCTTGGTTTTCTCAGGATTTGGGGTTCCTTTCTCCCATCAACCTCAGTAAGTGCCACTGCCTAGTGTTCTACTCCTCGTCTAGTGAAAGCCTTCCCCTACCTACTACAGAAAGGCCTGGACCACGCCACAGCTAAATGCCCTCAAGCCTGAAGCATTCCCATTGCTTTTGTGATGCATTCAGAACAAGTGGGAGCTCATCTCAGTCCATGGGGCTTTGGGGAGTGCAGCTCCCACTAAAGTGACTGTGAGTTTCCAGCTCAAATCCCTGAGCATTATGCAGAATGACAAGAGGATGCTTCCCACGAGAAATTTAAAAAAAGGTAAAAGGCTTATTTACAGCAATTCTTGCTATAGAGTTGCAGCTGCTTGCAAAATATACAGCAGAATCTTACTAATTTGCACTGACAACTGAGAGAACTATTGAAAATGGCTATGTCTGGTGAAAGAGTAAAATCCAGCTCTGTGCAAAAGGCCCCAGCACCACTTGATTGCCCCCTTCCCCCACCCCTGGAGGTCTGGGACTGTTATAGTGTGGAGAGGGATCTTTGCATATTCAATTATACTCACACCAAACCCAGTCCCCATACGACCACCAGCTCCAATGCTAGCTGGAGAGAGACCAGTCATGGGCTGTATTAATTGGGGATGGGGCTGAGAGGCCTCTCCAAATTTGGGCCCTGGTCTGCTGCCCATAAAGCCTCTGCCGATATTAAACCAGTCCTGTTGTGCTGGCTCCTTGCACAGGGCGAGAATTTCATTCTACATGAGCACACACAACGAACACACCACAAAAGACACTTGCTTTGTCAATCTTCATTTGGCTTTCCTTATTTACAAAGTCTCCTGGTAAACACGGTCGCACACGCTGTAAAATAATGTAACTGGAGTAGTAGGAGACTTTGCTACAGCATCTGCTATGACCATGTTGGGAGAGAGAAAGAGACTGTTTTGGCACACGTTAAAAACTGTGTGGCCCAGTGAAGTGCAGATTAGGAAGGCCAGACTGTTGTCTTAATTTACAGCCCAGAGAGCTCCCATAAAGGCACACACATTTTTAGATGCATTAGCAACTTAGACTGGGAGACTTTTAGCAGTTATTCAGCATGTCTCCTTGACAAGTTATTAGTGACTTCCCCTGCTAGCTCCCTACAGCAAGACCTGAAGCCCTGTCAAGGAAAAGGAAATGTCAACAGACTCCTCAGCAGAGCGGCTCGGCTCAACCCCTAAGTGCATGCTTTTTAATTTGTTGCTAGACACTCGTTAAAGAATCTTCCATGCTCCAGCTCGATAGTGCATTATATTGATCTGAAGGGACAAATCATGTGTCTATTTTTAACCAGGGAAAATGGGGAGCGGGGAGCGAGAGCAGGAGACAGAGCAAGCGACTGGCTGCTCCCCAGAACTTTCCAAAAATCTGGCAGATTGGTCAATGCAAAGAGCTGCCAAAGAGTCGCTTTTTTGATCAGCCCTGAAGTGTTAATCCAAACTGTCAAGCAGAAATCTGCAGTTTATTCTGCTCCGATACCCTGTCTAGTTGATAACATTTCCACAGTATATTTTCAAAGGTTTCTCCTGCTGCTAACGGCATCTCTGCAAATGAACATGGAATTTGTTTAGAGAGGACTGATGCCCTTTTCCTTTTGCTGACATGTGCTGGGATACACCTTGTCATTGCTCACAAAGACAGGGAATTAAAAAAGCCAGGATAGATGGGGCTGCAAGATATTAGTGCTTGTAATGACTCCAAAGAACAAGAAGAATGTGAGGGCTTGACTTGGGTGGGTTCCACAGGATTAACCCAGATCCAGATTAAGGTCCAACAGTGCTGATAAAGTTTGACCCACCAGTCCTTATGTCACATACTGTATAGTTATGTGACAAGTCCCATGTGTAGTTTCCATTGAGCTGACATCCAACACATGTATCTGAGTTCAATCCACTATTCACTGTGGAGAGACCTTGTGTGTGACACTCTCTGACCTCAATTTCGAGCTAGGTCAAAATGATACAGCCCCATAGTCTGTGCTAGCAAAATAAATCGCACCAGATGACAGCCACCCCTCCCCAACATCACTCACTTTGCTGCACTAAGCAAATAACCAGAGAAACTATGGAGTCTTTCTATTCGCCCCTCAGTGCACATGTTTAACTCTCATTACTGTCTTTACGTCTTAATGGTGGTTTAATATACTTGAAAATAAACCCTGAAAATACTTAAACCTCATTGTTTGGAGTGTGGTTTAGACTAGTACAGAGACTTACTTGATAGAATTTTTGTCTCTGTAGGAAGTTAATTTTACTGTGTAGTATTAGAAGAGGAGAAAGTAAGCAGTTTTGTCCAAGTACAGACTTACCTCACACACTTGCCAAGGAGGCTTAGTTTTAGAACAAAAGCAAATGCTTAGAATGGCATAAAAAGGCTCTAACACTCCTGTGATCCAGTTCTCTCTTTTGTTGGTTTATTCTCCCTCTCTCTCTGGTACTCCCTCTTTCCTACTGCTCTGTCACCCACAGACACAACACATCCACATGGACATTTGGCCCCGTGACATTTATGCCTGTGGCAAATTGCTTGCAAGTTTCCCTCACTGCATAATTTTCTCATTAGCAGCGCAAACGGGATGAAAATTTTCCCTCCAAATGACCAACTTAATCCAAGAAAAACCCTGCCTGGTGCTGTCAGATCAGAAAACGTTGTGTTCCCCATGGAGGGAATTCCAGTCTGTAAAGGTGGCACCAGGAATTGAAGTGTGGCACTCAAGCGCTGGAATCCACTCAAGACCCTTAAGAAAGTCTAAGCCAGTGAGCCAGAGCAGTGTTTTTCTTTTGCTCGTCAAGCATAAATATTCATATTTTAATTACTTTCGGATGTACGTAACAGAAGTCCTGGATGATGGTCAGCAAAAGGTCACAAAACAGTGTCTGTTTGTTAAGTGCACATACACAGTATATACAATAACCGAGGAGTCTGGTTAAAGACAAGCTTTACAGCAATATTTACCGTATGCTATTCAGAAATGTGGTTTGGCTACTAAAATTAATATGACTTGTCTGAAAGACAGTGTTAGCTTTCTAAGGACTCTATTCAGCTCTTGCTTCTCTTAGGTTTTTGCATAATTCCAACATATTCGCTGACATGCCCATCCCATCTGGAAAGTCAGTCAGTCAAACAAGCATTCCTTCCATCTCTCAGGATTCAGAGCTTATCCCAGGAACCCTTGGACTGCGGCTAGGAATCAGAGATAGGAAACAAACTGGCTTAATGGACCAAGAACGCAGCAGGATTCCCATCCTCACCAGGACAATGCATTTGGAGCGGGGGGAGGGGGAGGCAGGAATCCTAGAAAATGTGACCTTGTGAAACCTTCCCCCACATACTGTAACACACTCCCCAAAAGTGACTGTGCCTATACTTTGGGGCCAGATATTTGAAAGGATGAGCTTTCCATGAACAATTTTTCCAGTGCATTGAGTAGAAACAAGCTTCCTTTCCTTCAGCAGCAGCAGCAGCAGCAAATCTGCTCTTCTTGAGGAGGAGACCTTGTTCTTTGTCTGTATGATAGGAATTCCTTTCGGACTCCATTTCCGTACTGGGTTTAGTAATAACGACTGATCTTTTCCACAACAGTTCTGTTCTTGGGGAGAAAATCAGCCTCCTCTCGGCATGGGATAATGCAGAATGTACTCTTTCCCCACCTCTCCAGAGTTTACATTGGCTCCAGCAGCAGAGAGTGTAAAGACACCAGCTTTGCAAACATTATAGACAACAATATGAAGAACACTTGCCAAGGGGGATAACGATAAAGCAGTCTCCCCCCACCTCTGTAAATCCAAAGAGTTCCTTCATGCTACCCGTTCCCTGCTGGAGGTAATTTCCTTGTGACAGAATAAGAGGGAACGACCCTTAGCATTTCAATTCTTGCTGCTTTGTTATATAGTTAAAAAAGGATGTCCCATGTCCAAATCCAAAGTTCCCATTCAAGTCCACCCACAAAGCAATTAGAAAGGAGCTGGTATATTGTTTTAGATTTTCTTTGTGCAGAATGCCATGCAATCAATACCCTTGCCCTGCCATGCAGACTATTTGAGCGCAAGGTATAGATGTTGTCTCCGTAGGTAAGGTTTTTTGTTTTCTTAAAATGAGCTAAGATAGTTCCCTTAGGAATATAATTGGCTGTCATCGGGTGCTAATCTCTCAAGAATAAATAGGCAAAAGAAGCCCCTCTGTTTTACCACCCTGCTCTACATTGTGTTGCTTTACTGCAGTCAGAAAGTTAATGCCAAATTTGTCCATTAAAATTGTCAATCAAGTAATGTAAACAGCAGATATTATAGAGGAAGGTTTTACATGCAACCCTGTGCATTTAATCTGTGAATAACAAAACAGGAAATGCCAGCATCCCCATTCCAATTAAGCAAAAGCGGATTTCTCATGGATCATAAATTCTTTACTTTTCTCCCAGAACAACTTATATACTTATGTTTTAAACAGTGGTAAAACATAATGTTTTTAATTTCACACCTCATGTAGCACAGTCAAATGCTTCATAACAACATAAACAAACGTTAGGCAGAGCAGTGCAATAGGATTAAAACAATGATTTCCCCACAATGTGCGCTCAAGGTTTGCAGGGGGAATACATAACAAACTTGTTGGCTAAGGCCACAGAAATGAGTTTTCCGGTGTTTTGGCTGCTGCTGCCAACCTTAGTAAAGAATGCATTAACAGTGGATGCATTGATCCAAATCTCATTACTCCCACCACCAATCAAGGGAAGAATTCTGTTATTCTACTCCAGCTCTCTGTTTGGTAGTGTCGTAGGAGCGCACAATTTGAGACTGTGAAACAACTCCATGTTCTTCTTGAGAGAATGCATACCCATCTGAAAAAGCAGAGAACAAAAACCACTTGGAATTAGTTAAAGAGCACAATCTCCTCTCCCAAACCCAATCAGATATTGCTGAGATTACAGTACAGATGGAGCAGAAAATTAACATTTTTTTTGACAGTGAATTATATTTCCGTGAAACGTCTGTCATTCCACCTCACAGGGCTGCTTCAACCATGTGATTTACGCCACACAATCTCCTGTTTCATCACACCTCCCTCCTCTTCAGAGTAGCCCACGCTAATCAATCACTACCTTCCTTTGCAGGACAGTCTAACTAAAAATCTCTGCAGAGAAAAGAGCCTGGATTGGTTTCTGGATTGGAAGGAGCCTCTTCACAGACACACAATGCACAGGTTCTTCTCTGCTTGAGTCTCCTATGATCTGCAAGATGGGCTAACATATCTAGCAGGACATGGACAAGTCAAATCATGTGAGATGCCAAATACACTGCTTCCTGGAAGAACTTCAGTGCCTAAACTGTAGAACAGGAACCTAACACTAGTACTCTCTCTGATAACAATGGGGAAAGGAGTCTCAAAATATGTAAAATATGAGCAGGGCCCCATGAGTTTTGTGCTGATGCAATCACGGCTATTTTTGCAAAATTTTGCACTCGGCCAAATTGTCACAGAAACTGCTTCTGTCAGCACAGAGTTACAGCCTGAGTGGGGAGCACTATGGCCTAGCCAATGGTATGCCTGCACCGTCAGCTAGGCAACGGGGGGCTGGTGCTGTTAGTGCAAGTGTTAGGAAAAATGAGAGGAAGCATAGAGTATAGGAGCATGTCTAGCTCTCAGTCCAGGCCCGGTGGGGGGCAACCCAAGGTCCACACATGTGCACCGTGCGTGCTGTGCATGAAATGTGCACAGCTAGTGTGCGCATGCAATGCACATGTATGTTGCACCCATGGTGTGTGCATTTAGTGCAGGGGCCTGGTACGGTCCTGTTGGAAAGCGTGCATATAGAGGTTTTTTTTCCAGGTATCAGTTAGTATGTGTCCTGGGATGTTTTATATCTTGGTCACATGCTCTGAATGATGTCATTTATTTTCAAAATGGCTGCCAAATATGTGACATGTTTTCAACTGTAGAAACAGCACACAATGTATTTTTATGAAACATATTTTAATTAGGGCTGCAACTTGATTAATGAACATTAAAGAGCAGAAAGTGTGTGTGTGTGTCGGGGGTGGGTGGGGGGGAATCAAAGCAAAATAGCCTTCCTTCTTTGGGTTCTTTACAAGACTGGGCAACATTATAAAAGTGCTGCTCCATCTAGTGGCAATATCCTACTGAAGCTTCCTGTCACCTAGTCCAAGTTCTTTTTGTTTTGCTAAGAGTAGAGTTTCTTCACTTGCTAAACTGTTTGTCAATGACGACAACAGAAAGGGCCTTGTTTACGCTCAGGTGTTGAGTAGAAGCAGCATATCTCATATTTCTCAACCCCCAGAACATTTCTTGCATTATCTGTGCATATCACTACAACTTTCTCACTGATCTCCCACTCGAATTAATTGTGTGTGTGGGGTGTGTGTTTGGGACAATTTTAATCGAGTGATCACCCATTCATCGAATAATTGGGTTGATTAACTGATTAAAGGTTGCAACCGTAATTTTAATCATGTTTGGTATCACGTTAAAGCTCAGAATCCTGGTAATGCAGCAGATGGTACAGTTATTACCTATAGTAATTGTGTTTTTAAAGTATAGGAGTCACTTCAGAATGTCATGTACCTATTTGTTATTGAGATTGTGGCAGTTCACACTGCATGCACATGCACAGAATCTTGAGCATGAGATACCACTCCCGCGGCATGGGCAAATGCTAGCTCTTGCACATTTCTTCCATGGCAAGGATGAGGGAAATCATCTTGAATGCTCTGAAGAAATTCACCGTTTTCCACTGTGTATTATGATTGAATCCAGAGAGGGCACATCTTGGAGTACATGGAACCACCGGCAACTTGCAGAAATGCTCACTTTATGTGTAGTCTTATGCTGCAGGAAGCTGGTGCGAGTCTTATGAGGTCTAGTCTCTTCATTCGATTATACTGGTGGACCTAGAGTGCATTAACCAAAGTGAAAATGGAGGACAGGATCCGTGTAAGGAACACTTCTGCATCATCTAGCATGCTTTCACATAAATCGGTTTTTCCAAACTTCATTAGAAGTTGTGGCGAGTGTTTAGTTGAATGCTTTCTACAGGGTCTTTACAAAAAGAAGCAACCACTTTTACAGCACTTTTCCCCTAAAGTTTATTGCCAAAAACCACAAAAACTGTGGAGTTTTTGTCCCACATCTTCAACGTGGGAACCTCCAGCATCCACTACCCTCCTTAGATGAGCAGCAAAGTTTTCCACAACTGCAGTCAGTGTCTGTTCATCAATACTCTCCATGACAGTTTGGATTTCTGTTCTCAACTCTTTATCTGTATGTGAATTATTTTGGTAGACACGGTCCTTTAATAATCCCCATAAAAAATAATCCGAACCGATCAGGATATCAATTCGATATTACACGATCACCGAAGTGCTCATGAAGGAAATCCAACATCACATTCGCAGTGTGAGGCCGTGCTCCGTCTTGGTGAAAAAATGTTTCTTCCAAATTTATTCCAAATTAATTTATTCCAAATTAATTTATTCCTAATTTCAATCCAAATTTATTCCACAGGCTCCCTTGGTTTACAGAGGATCTGCGGGATGGGAGGAGGTTAGAGCGATAGTGATGCCATTCTTGGGCTGAAGCTGATAGATTGCAGCACAGAACGAGTTTGAGAGTCTATGCTGTGGCTGTGCAGGCAGCCAAAAAAGGGTTCTTTGCTGCCTTCATAGCGTCTGTAAAGTCTCGTCCAGCTGAGCTTTTCCATGTGGTGAAGGGGCTGGTCAGTCTGGCCTCCCTCCGCCTGGAGCTGGTTTAGTCCAGCACCCGCTGGGACATGTTCACTGAGCACTCTGCAGATAAAATCGATCGTATTCAGTGCGAATTCGACACTGCATTTATTGCGGTAGGAGAATCAGAGGTTATGGATGCCCCGTCTAGTCCTATTCTGTGGGATCAGTTTCAGACAGTGTTGTCTGCCGATGCAGGTGATGTTCTTGGAGTGGTTAGAGCCACCTCTTGCGAACTGGACCCGTGCCCATCCTGGCTGGTAAGGTCAGCCAGGAGACGCTGGGGCCATTGCTGGCTGCAGTGGTCAATGCCTCCCTGTGGGAGGGCAGAGTGCCGGATCACCCCAAGGAGGCGGTGATGCGGCCTCTGCTCAAAAAACCATCACTTGACGTTGACTCCCTAGCCATCAGTCGGTCTCTAACCTTCCCTTTTTAGGGAATGTTACTGAATGAGTTGTGGCTCAGCAGCTGCGAGAGCACCTGGACTGCATCGGTTTTCTAGATCCCTCGCAGTCTGGCTTTTGCTCGGGGCATGGCACTGAGACTGTGCTTGTGGCATTGGTTGATGATCTTTGCCGTGATTTGGATCAGGGTCAGTCATCTTTCCTGATCCTATTAGATCTTTCAGCGGTTTTTGATACTGTTGACCATGAGATGCTGGTGACCCGCATGCGGGACCGAGCCAGGGTAGGTGGGACTATTCTTGAATGGTTCTGCTCTTTCCTGGCTGGAAGAACTCAGTGGGTGGTGCTGCGGGATTGTTTTTCATCCTCCCATGACCTCACATATGGAGTTCTGCAGGATTCTATTCTGTCCCCTCTCCTGTTCAAGATGTATATGCAGCCGCTGGGCGAGGTCATGAGGGGGTTTGGTGTCATCAATATGCGGGTGACACCCAGCTCTATCTCTCATTTTCATAAAACTCCAGCCCGGCAGTCTCAGTGCTTACTTGGTGCTTGGTGGCTGTGGGAGACTGGAACTTGGTGGTTATGGGAGCCATCTTAGGTTGAATCCTTATAAGATGGAGGTGATACTAGTGGGTAGGGGTGGGGGAGTGGAGGTCCTCATCATTGATGGGGTTCGTCCCCCCCTCATCTCTCAGGTTTGCAGCCTGGGTGTGCTCCTTGATCCTCAGCTCCGCCTGGATGTCCAGGTGGATGCTGTGGCAAGGAGCACATTCCGCCAATTACATCCGGTGTGTCAGCTTTGGCTGTATGTTTCAGACGTGGACCTGGATACCATCATCCATGAGTTTATCACCTCAAGATTGGACTATTGCAACGTGCTCTACGTTGAGCTACCCATGGTGATGGTTTGGAGGGTGCAGCTGATGCAGAATGTGGTGGCCCGTCTTCTTACAGGGACAGGTCACTGGGAGAATATAACACCACTGTTCCGTACTCTGCACTGGCTGCCGGTAGTCTTCTGGGCCTGATTCAAGGTGTTGGTATTCGCCTATAAAGCCCTATATGGTCTGGGCCCCGCATATCTGCGAGACTGCCTCATCCCCAGGGCTCTGGATTGGCCCCTGCGGTCATCAGGGGGTTTCCTCCTTTTGTGTCCTCTGGGTACCCCGAGGGGCAATGATGGAGATAGTGTTCTCAGTGGTCGCGCCATGGCTGTGGAACTCCCAGCCGGTGGAGGCTTGGGTGGCCCTAGACCTCCCTTTGTTTCGGCGTTAATGTAAAACTTGGCTGTTCTGCTTGGCTTTTGGCGAGGGAGAGGGGTAGGGTGTTGGGAGGGGTGGTGGTAGGTTGGGGGGGAGGTGTTGGCTTGTTTATTGCTCCACGTGGTTGTGTTTTAATTTGTGATTTTATTATTCTATTATTGTGTTTTTATGAAAATAAATAAACAAATAATTCCTGAAGAACAGGAATGAAGTCATCATGAAGGAGCTGAGTCACTGTGCCATCAAGAAAGATTGGTCTGATAATCTCATCCTTACAAAGTGCATGCCATATCGTGCATTTTAGAGGATGAAGAGGTGTTTTTTTTATTTCATGGGGATTTTCTGAGGCCCACATTTGCATATCCTGTTTATTGACATAGCCACTGAGGTGGAAATGTGCCTTGCCTGTGAACCAAATTTGATTAATAACCGTAGGATTACAATTCAGAAAGGGTAAAAACTCATTACAGAACCACAGTCTTCTGTCTTTATTGCTGTCACTAAGCAAGTGCATGACCTGAATTTTGTATGGGTATAGTTGCACATCTTTCTGCATAATTAGATAAATTGATGTTAACTTTAAACCAAGTGCTTGACAAAGGTGTGATACAGATTTGTTTGGACTCTGAACAAGTGCTTGCTTTACAGGTTGAATGTTTTCCGGAGTACACACCAACTTCTTCCAACCAACCACTCCGGTCTTGTTATCTTGCACATGACCAGGTCTTTCAAATTTTTTAACCTGTGTATTTGTTAGGAGCTGTCCTACATCTGAATTCATTTTGAAAAGCCTGCTGAACTTGCACAAAACTGGCACTTTGGTAAAGTATTCTCATTATAAATACACGCTGTTCTATGCTGTACACCATCTTGGTCACTAGGGTAACTATGGTAACAGTACTGATTCTAAACTGATTTAGAATTCTAAACTCCCAACATTCCCGCACAGAGTGATACTAGATACAGTACTACAGGCATCTAACTTTAGGAAATAAACGCCAGGAAAATGGTTGCTTCTTTTTGTAAAGACCCTGTATCAACTTTGCTTGCTGTGTCGCATCCGGTTAGGGCATGCACTGTTGGCAGGATTTTGATAACCTTGTTGTCTAGAACTCCAATGAAGCTGTGCACCAGCACTGCATGCACTCTATTTCCCTTTCCACAGAGAACCCATAACTTGACCAAACCTTCCATTTTGAAGGTTTTGTAGTAGTAGTAGTATACTGCACACACAAACGCATCCATGTCTGAGGATGCTAACACAACACGCTGGACATTTGAACTCACAACTGCATGGTGTATAAGAACCTAAGAAATAGACTTTCATCAGCCTCTTCAAGGTGAGGTATCAGGCCAGGAACTTCAGTTTTCTTGCTGTTTGCAATGTGTACACTGGTCTCTCCATCCCCTCCAAGTCTGCCTGTAAATGGGTGTACCAGTGCTGTGATTACAAGTTATGAATACATACTCTGAAAAGAACTGTTGTAACTTGTATTTGTTATTTGGTGACACCCAGAATTCTTTCATGTCTTTTGGAAGAGGCATTTTCATGCCTGAAATACTCATCTTGATTGCATCAGTAGTAGCTCTTCTAAGTCATTCTGCTGATTTGATGCTACCTTCTTCATACACATCAAACACGATGCCAGTTCTTGACGAGCCTCTTGACAGAGATTTAATCTGTTGCATGATAACTTCTGCAAAGTCACAAAATGTGCTCATCAACTTTGCTTCTGCTGTGATTGCTCTTGCATGTAGCATAAAATCAAATACAGTGGCAGTAGTGAGAGATGAAGGGGGAGGAAGCTTGTGGTTTGGTTCTTTCAGCTCTTTCTCCAGCCCTTGAACTTTTTTGGACTTATTAGATTTATAACTGACTGCCACTTCATTCTTTCTAACTAAAGATGGTTTTCTTCAGAAATCCATCTTTAGTTAGAAAGAATGAAGTGGAGGTCAGTTCATAGCAGAGCAACTGGTCAATGGAGTATCCTCTTTCCCTGGCCACATCAATAAGCCTGAGGGCATCGGCAGTTTCCTTTCGGATTTCGAGTTTTGTCTGTTCTTGGTTATGAATATACTTCATTCTTGGCGGTGGATCGAACAGTTTCTTAGTCTTGCCAGTGAATCTTTCTTGTCTGAATGATTTGTATTCCCTTTCTCCAACCTCAATATATGTCAATTTGAAGTTCACATCGTCTTCAGTGAAATGTCTGCCTGCGATTGGGTTGAGCAATTGGTTTTTGTTCAGCTCGAACGGGTTTTCTTGTTCAATGATGAAACTCACAATGCTGTCAACATTCATTTCATCCATACAAGTTACAGTTGGTGAGAATTCATGATGCAATGTGTACTCACCATTATCTTGTAGACCACACATCTTTCGGTGGAACAGGTTAATGCATGACTTCTCATGTTTAAAAAGGTCTCTTTGTGATCCTCTGCAGACTTATTATACAGTTGCTCAAGTGCCTGATCCATTCCAACACTACTGAAGTTTTGATTCCCATGTTGAACAACTAAGCTACCTTCCTTACATGCTGCATGAATACTCGGATGTACTTTTTCCAGCTTCATGCAATCTTCAAGTTAAACAGAGCCCCATCTCACATAATTAACTTTGCCAAATGCGAAGAACAAAGGAAGTGCCCTATGAAATGCCAACAGGTGCAAGTCCCAATTCCCTTCTGTGTCAGTCTGCATCATGTCTCACAGGACTGGGAAAACAATGTGTTCCAGTATCAAAACATTTTTCCTTTGCTGATGCCTTCATGTACGAATATGTCAAAATCCTTGTTTAGGGCTTCAGTGAAGTGGGATATTGTCACAACCTGGGTTCTTGCGTTGACACAGTCTTCTTCCTGGCAGGACTTTTGCAGTAACTTCGCTGCATTTAGTAGATCTGCACACTTGTGTGGCTCATTGTCCTTGAAAAACTGTAACCACTGTAAACACTGAACGGCTTCTGCAAACAGATTCATCCCATGAACTGCTTGGACATAATGATTTCCATTTCAGAATGCTATTGACTACCTTTGGCTTGAATGTTTCAATTTCTGTTAGTACTTCGTTTACCACACTATCTTGAAGGTACAGTACAATGCAGCTGATGACAACTTTGCATGTGTGGAATGAACCAAGGCCCAGAAAAATGTTTGCAAACTCAATTGGAAACTAAAGTTGTATTTCTTTGGTAAGCCTGTAAACTCTTTTGTCACACCATCATGAACCTGAATCTTGCTGAACTTGTGACATTGCATCTTGAAAATTCGGCATTGTTGTATAAACAGAGGACACATCTGTGGCAGGGTGAGTTAGAATTGGAGTGTAGGCTGTGTTGCAAAGTATCTTAGGCAATACTTTGGTACTAGTCAGTGAGTTGAAGGAACTTAACAAAAAGGCACTTGAATGAACTCTGCAAACCCATACTCTGGAAGGTATGATCTCCAAAGAAAACGAGCTAGAAACCAAGCATGATCAATCTGTGCTGCTACCTTTGCTGGTTCACTTGATCGAAGAAACTTGGGTGAAATTCCCCCATCTCACTTTCCTGATGCCCCTTAGTCTCCCCCACCTCTCTTTCTCTCCCTCCCAGTGTGCCCTATATCTTTCCCCTTTCTCCCTCCCAGTCTCCCCCATTTCTTTCCCCTCTCTCCTAGCATCTCCTCACCTCTGTAATCACCTCTCTCCACTTTGTAATACAGCCTTGCCCTAACTGCTCTTCCCCCCACCCCTTCAAAACCATAGAGTCTCTGCTGAGGGAGGGAATGTCCTCACTATTCATTAAAATAAGAAGTCTTAAAGAACTCTCTATGTGCACTGTTTCTGTTTCATTAAAATATATTGTGTGCAGTTGAAAACATGTCACATTTGGCAGCCATTTTGAAAATAAATTACATCATTCAGAGCACGTGACCAAGATAGAAAACATCTCAGGACACATACTAACTGATATCGGAAAAGAATTTCTTGATGCGCACACTTTCCAACAGGCCCATACCAGGCCACTAGACTAAGGCTGCATTCTCATCTGCGGCGGTGGTGGCAGCAGAGGGAGAGGTGAGGGAAGACGCGGCAGCGTGGAGGAGCCGGCTGACAGGAAAAGAGCCGGTGGGAACGGGGATCTGCTGCGGCTTCTCTTGAGCATGTCAGGGCGCAAAATCCTGCCTCGCCCCTCCCTCTGCCACCACCGCCACCACAGATGGGAATGCAGCCTAACTGTACACACTGGATGTGCACCATGCACACACATTACACACACCCAGTGTCCACATATTGTGTGTGCAGTGCACACACACAGCCCGTGGACCTTGTATCACCCCATGGTTCTGTCATTGACATGGAGGCCAGCCAGTCTTACTGTTGGTTTTCCAATAAGGGGCAATTGTTTTGCACTAGGAACATTTTAAAGCAACAAGTTCCAAACTGTTCAAGCAGCTGCTTCTGCCCTGTAAGATCAGATTGTGAAAAAAGCAGTTGATATGTAGAGAGCTGACTAATTGAACAGTTCCACTATTTTTAAGCATACCCACAATAATGAAAGTTTCCATGTTCCAATTACAATGGGACCTTTTGAAAGTATTAACTTTTCCCTGACTTGCTTTTAAACCCACACCTATTATTCTACTGCAAGAACAAGGCACTCATTGTTCTGGCAGTTTACAGCGTCCAAGAAGGGAGAGTGCTTCTTTGGAATTTTCAGAGTGGAATCTGGTCCATACCGCTCCCGAGGTAAGAGCCATCATGCCCTGCAGCCTGAGACTTTCCATTATTTGAGACTAAGTATCTGATGGCTGGGTTCATTTGCTAGGAAAAGGGGAGCATGCACTATCAAATATAGGGTTCCAGAGGATATCCAGTTACCTCCTGAATCTTGTTTGTTAGCTTTGGTTTTCTTCTATCAGGAGATTGGAATATAAACTGCTACAGTTTATCAGTGCTCGTCTCAGTACACAGTGATTATTTTATCAGTGATTTCTTAAAAACTCCTTCATGGAGGCTTATCCTGCACCTGGAGAGATGTGTGCTGAACTTGGCATCTAAGTGTAGTTTAAATGCTCTATAATCTCCCTTTGTATAAAATGCATAATTCTTGACTCTTAGGCTTGACTGCCTTAAAGAAAAAAAGCAATACATTTTTACATGACACATGTTAAGGGCAACTTTGCTCTAAATTTCAGCCCTAAACCTATAAGAGACTGTTTGTATCCATCTATATAGTGTCTATTACTGAATAAAACCCTAAGCTAGCTCAGAGTTCCTGTTTATTCCAGTCTAGAGAGAGAATGTGGTTGCTGCGTTGGTCCCAATTGTAAGAGATGGGGACAAAGTAATTCAGATGATATCTTTTATTGAACCACTTCCACTGGTGAGAATATGCAAATTTTTTACATTTTTCTGTATTTTTAAAAGCCCGAGGAAGGGCCTTGTGTGGCCTGAAAACGTGCATCTCTCACCAACAGAAGATAGCGTCTGAACCACCCTGTCCCATGTTTATACCAGAAAATCCCCAAAGGGAAAAGTTCCATGCAGCATCCCATATTCAAGGAATGTACTTGAGAGAACTCATCTTCTCTTGCTCTCCTGCTCTGCAGTTGGGAGCATGTCTGTTAAGGTGCCTGAACGGACATTTTATGGATCTGCTTAGCAGGGGTGGCCTTCCAATTTGTAGGGCTCAGAGCAAAGATAAAATGTGTGGCCCATGCTCTTGAGTGCACCCTCTCTGGGGCCTTAAAGGTGGTCGTGTTTGGGGCTCCACTGGGAGGGAATAGGCCTCTTCACCCTGCCCTGGTGAAAACCGGGGCCGTTGGGGGGCCCCCAAAAAGAGCAGGGCCTGGGATGGTTGCCCTGAAGTAAGGTCAGCGTTGTTGTTTAGCTGGCTGTTGGAGCAGGGCAGTTCTCAGTGGAAGTCCATCCCCTCTAGAAACTGCTTCTCCCTTCATCCGACATAGCCTAAGTTTCCTGACCTTTAAGGAATGCTGCAAACCCTCTCCCCAGTTCATGTTTTATTATTAGTACCGGTACTAGTAATGCCAAGTTTTAATGTACTTAGTATAATATTATATCACAGTGGTGGTGAAAGAAAACTAGATAGTGAGATTCTAAGTATCCAATTCATGATTTGCATTTTTAGCACTGTCTTTGTATTCTGAAAGTTACCCATCGATAGTTCATTACTAGGAAGTCACTGACAAAATAAGACAGATGCAAAGACTAAGAGCAGAACATACGGAAGATAATTTTGCTATAAATTAAGGTCCTCTAAAGACTGTAGGTGAGGAAGTAAGATTATGGAAAAGACATGTGGAGGTCTCTGGCAGTATTGTCCACATTCAATAATGAACTGTCCATCATGGTTTGTTTTTTTAAAACTTACTTGTCTTTTCACTGATGTATGCTACCAAACTCATTGAGTTGAGCCTACACTGGGAAGATAAGTGACATTGTAGAACACGTTAACTATCACATTTTGCCTGCCACTTTAAAGGCATCAAACAGGTGCATGAATAATCATGCGCTGGTGGGGGCGGGGCAGAGTCGTGAGCAGAAAATGCTGTGGAGAGAGCCCGAGGGGCCAGGCTGCAGTGCGCACACCCGCTAGGACTGGGAATGCACGCATCCACTTTCGGAGGAATTAACAGATTTCAAAATTGCCTCTCATCATCCCAGCTGAGGAAAATGTGTGTCTTTTATAAGGCATCTAGATGAAAATAATAGCAATTGTACAAGCTCCTGTTCTATTATTTCCCATTCATAAAGCCTGGGATCAGATACAACCATGCCACAAGTGTTTTTCGCTTGAAGTTGATATTAGAAGGTCACATCATTCTCATATTCAGTGAAGGTCAACCTACTGTTTTCAACATCAGCATGGAATTTGATCAAAAAAGATGTTGGAGTCTTGGTATGAAAAATTAAAGTGAGCAAAGGATTAATTTTATCCCAGGAGAAGTAGTCTGAATATTCTTCAGATTGATGTGTACCAGAGAAAAAGTGATATGGAAGCAACAGCACCTTTTAGCACAGAGTAAATGACAGGGTTAGAGGGCTCAGCACGAACATGTTATTGCTATTTATTACCCTATCCCCCCCATACTGGGAGACCAACCTCAGCTGACAGGTGCTCTTTCTCTGTTGATTAATAAGGTGTAAACTGTACTCTCCACCTTAAGAATGTGTGCGGCTGCCCGTCCCCTGTCAAAAGGAAGGGATTTCCTCTCCTGGGACAGTAAATCTGTGTTGTGTTCCTCAATCCTTTGTCAGGCATGTATCCTCGATTTCTGTGCAAGTTTTGTTTGAATAAGACTTAGAACGGAGGTGCAGGATCCCAGCCCTCTGTTTTTAGTATGTGCTAAATCAAATTGTAACTGAATGCTGACAGGAGGTGGCAATTTGAATCATGTGAATAAATGTACATGTGGCATCACATGGGTGGACTAAGCTGCATGCACTGAGGGGGATGAAAGCCCCATCCTGAGGTGGTGGGAAATGCTTCCTTTGCAAGATATTTCTCTGTCTCCTTTTGCTCCCTGGAGATTCTGAAGAGTAGGGGATCCTCAGATGGAAGGGGCACAGAGGAGAGAGCTGTTTCTGTGTAGCACTGGAACCTCCATTGGATGAATGTTTCAGGTCAAGAAGAAAATCCCTGGCACTGGCATCAGAATTACCATGGAGCTATGCTGCTGTGGGGTCAAGATGCCAACGACCCAGTATAGAAAGTGTCACAGGAACACCTTAGATATGGCCATGTCCACCATGTAATTCACTGAGTGCCTTAGGATCCAAGCTACTGTCTTCTTCAGAAGGGCACTGTCCACCACACGCACCTACAGGAATGGCGCTGTGAGGAGGATGTTACTGTTTAGAGTGCAGTTGCCATGTGTGTCCAAAGTATATGAGAGGCATGAGACATAGTTGTTCTGGTGATACCTTTCACTGGAGCAGCTTCTATTGCTGAGTGGGAACAAGCTTTCAAGCCACATCAAACTCTTCCTCAGGCCAAAGGGAGATTCTGCTGGCTCTTACACTACTTGCCTGAAGTACTCTATGAATAGAAAGACTGCACAGGCTCATCCAACAGAGGTTGGACCAATAAAAGGAAAACAGTGTGGAATTTCCTGTTTCCTTAGTATTCACACCTACAGGACCCTTTGACCTTTAATTACAGGGACTCCATGATGTTCTTAGGGTCAGAGTTTTAGAAAGCAGCTGGAATGGGAAGTCCATCTAGCAGACATTATGCTGAGATCACCAGTACTGATTTCACACAGGTGGCAATGCAGGAACTTCACGCCTATTGCTGTAATCGCGGTGCCGTCTACTAGTTTCCACTGTTGGGAGCGCTTTCAGATTCTATTAAAACATCAAAGGGGGTCAAACAGGGGTGCTTATTAGCCCCCATGTTGTTTAATATCTATTTAAATGACTTGGTACAAACACTGCGGATATCCGAATTCCACCTTCTTTACTTGGGGGGGGGGGGGGGGGAGGGAGGGGCTCAAATCCCATGCCTACTTTATGCCAATGATACCATCTTATGTTTCACGTCATTGGTTAGGCTTCACAAATGGCTGAATGCCTTTTCTGACTTTTGTAAAGAAAACTTCTTAAAGATCAATTACTCTAAAACTAACATCCTAGTTTTTTCTAGAAGTAGACTGGTCCATAAATGGAAGCTCGATGGATTCCCTCTTGAAGAAGTTAGGACCTTTAAATATTTGGGGTTTACCTTCCATGCCTCTGGGAACTGGTTCACCCATAGCCATTCTGCATTGATTCAAGCAAGGCTGGACGCTTTGTCCATCCTCCGCTTTTTTAGATCTAAGGAAGGCAATTTAGTGGTACCGGCAGTGAAAGTCTTCAGGGCCAGATGCCTTTCTAAGCTATTATATGGAGCCCCTTTGTGGGCCTTAGAACATGTTATAGGACTGCAGCCACTCCAAACAACGTTCCGCAGGTCTATTCTGGCAGCACCAAATTGTGTGTCGTCAGTGGTGTTGAGAAAGGAGTGTTTTCTTATTTCTTTGGCTACCTGGGTCTGGACGCTTGCGGTGGGCTATTGGTTCAAACTCCTATTTGGCCAGGCTGCCCCATTGGCCAAAAGGGTACTAGTGGATTAGTTGCCCTGCAAATGGTATAAACTAGTCGAACAGAAGGTAAACTTAATTGGCTTCTCTGGAGAGATTTTACTACCGTTAGGCTATAATGCGGCAAAGAAAATTGCTTATGCTGCGTTTATTAGATACAGACGGTCAAGAATCTTCAATGGAACCCTCCAGTTTTAGGTTGGCAGCTCATTATTTACCTATAAGGAACTCTGCTAGGACCTATGCAAATTACCTTTCCAAGCTAGTACTGAAAGATCATAGGAGATTAAACACCCCTAGTTCAGCGCTTTTGTCCTTGTTCTAAAGAGGAGGTAGAAACAGTCACCCACATTTTGCTTAGTTGCCCATGGTATGAGGAAGCCCGGGCTAAATTTCTGCTGCCACTGTTGAATAAAAGAGGGCAGAGCAGTGTTGGAATTGATTCAACTTCTGCTTTCCGATACGACTGCTTCCATAACCCTCAGGGTAGCTAGTTTTTTTGTTTCTGCCAATAGGAGAAGGGCACTATTGGCTAAGCAGAGGGATGATGATTTATTAGCCCCTGTGGGCTATTTCATCTGTTAAAGTTGTCTTCTTCTTTCTTTGTTTTTTCCCCCTCATTATTATTATTGTTGCTGTTATTTTGGTTTTGTATTTCTTTCTCCCTTAGGGGGACTGATTTATGTCATAATATGTCTTGGTTTATTGTATTTTATTTTATTTTGCGATAGCTTGATTGCTTGCAATAAACTTACTATTCCTTCCTAGTTTCCACTCAAACGTTTTGACTTGGTGCAGTGTAGTATATAAGCTTGGAAAAGGCATAAAAGGCTTCTGCTAGAAGTCTCAAGCTAAGGAAAGCCTAACTGTTATTTGCATCAAAATCTGAAACTCAGTGGAAAACCTTGGCTCATTTTTATAAATCTTTCTGAAAGCCACGTCAGTCAGAAAATAACTATGTGAACCCTGAGCGTGCAGACCTTGGATAAAACTACAGAGTATTTCTGACATACATTCTGATGCGCCTGTAACTTAAGCACAAGACCAAGACCTCAAACAAAGAAAATGGCCATCTGGACCTAAAATTATCAAGCTTCTGTTTCTCTCTAGACGCCATTCTGAGTAGTCCAGAAATCTGTGTTTTTCTAGCACGGATTCCCATATGCTTTGGATGCCAGTTTGTTTGGTGCCGTTGCAGAGTGGAGTCTTTGAGCAGCATTTGTCAAAAAGATGAGAAACTGATTGCAAGGTTGCTTCACAATTTCTGCTGGAAAATTGTATCTAATTCTCCTTCCTGCTAGTAATATGGCAGTTGGTTTGTCAGAACTGTTTCAACCATAACAGCATTCATGATCTTTGCCACGTTAAATGCAAAAATTCACAGTGTGCATTAAAACCTGCTGTCAATGTTGGGAGAAGTTGTACTCTTGGAGTGAGAACCTGGAATTGAATGGTTTCAGAGTGCAAAGTGACATAGCATTGCAAAACTACTGCCCTATGCATCAACTACTTGCTTTGAAGACTTTGGTTATTTATTATACCACATTTCTATAATCTAGGACTGTGGAAATAACACACATGTCCCCTACATTTCACATGGTCATGCACATAGCGAGTAGGTGTGCAACATTTAAAAACTATGTTTGACAAGAGATGACAGACGTTTTAGAGAATGATGGATCTGCCATAAAAGCCTCAGTTAGTCTTAACAACATCACAATGAAAATTTATATTCATGTGGAAAACAGGTGTATGACTGAGTCTGTTGTAACAGGACTGGTTTATTTAACACTTAATCATTTGCATTTATGGGGACCAAGTTAACTGAACCAAAATTTATTTTGATACCATTATTTTTATTTCCTTGAGCTTATCAACCTGTTAAAAACCCCGTGATACATTCTACAGTCTGTGAGATCAGCTCTAAAGCTTGTCTGTGCTACTTGGACACTTGGAGATTATTTTTTTACGTGTCTTTTTTGCCAGAGATCTCCCAAGGAGTGATGTGTGTGCATGTGCGTGTGAGAAAGAGAAAACAGCGCTTGGATTCTCTGCCAGGGGAAGGAGGGCCTCTTTTTACCAGAAGGCATGTACTTCTCCACCCTCATGTCTGCCCTAGCCCTCCCAGTACACTTCACCTGAGGGGTTTTCCCTTCCTTACTCCTGTCAACAAGGTCCTTCTAGCATTCAGGAAACTCTAACAAAAAACTATGACTAGGGCTGCCCAAGTCCTGCACCACATAGCTTCTTCTGGGTCAGGGCCCTCTGAATTAGGAAGATTCAGCCTCATTCCATCCGCCAAAATCCTGATATCAAAACCCTGAAGTGATCAAGATCTCACCTTTGAAATGCCCTTCCTATGTCTAATGGCTGGAATGGAGCCAAATCAGCCCTTTGTAGCAGTACAGCTTGTGTCACTGCAGGCAATATTTATTTATTGAATTTAAATTTCTACCCCACCCTTTCCCTATGGCTCAGGGCAGCTTCCATAACTAAAAACTCAAAATACAATAAAAATCCTTTAAAACTCCACTCTTGTCCCTAAACTCACCCACCCCAACTCCTATCCCCACCTGCCAAATGCTTTGCCAAAAAGAAAAGTTCGACACTGCCTCCAGAATATGCTCAGGCTCAGGCTTTGACGTTTCTCTGGGAGAAGGGAGTTCCACAATACTAGGACAGCGACCAAGAACGCCTCTCTGCAGGCCCTTGTCATATGAACAAGACTGGCAGGTGGAACCTGCAAAGGAGCGCTTCAGGCCGACTGCAGGGGTCACTGCGTAGCATGGTAGGAAAGGCGGTCTTTTAGATATGTGGGGCCCAGACCATTTAGGGCTTTAAAGGTTAAAACCAGCACCTTGAATTGCACCTGGAAAGCTATAGGAAGCGGTGTAGGCTGAAAAGCACAGCTGTAATGTACCCACCCCTGAAAACAGCTGTGATGCTGCGTTCTGCAACAGCAGCAACCTCTGAACAGTCATCAAGGGCAGCCCCATATAGAGCGCATTGCAGTAATCTAGCCTTGAGGTAATGGAGACACGGATGATGGTGGCCAGATCTGAATCAGAAAGAAAAGACTGCAGCGTCCCCTCTAAATGAGAGTTGGTAAAAAGTGTTTCTTGCCACCGCCACAACCTGATGTTCTAGGCGCAGCAAGGGCAAAAGCACTCCAAGGCTGCAAACCTGGGTAACCAGAGGGGGCTGGACCCTAGGACTAGGTGACTAGACCCATGAATAAGATGTACATCTTCGGGTATTTTTAGACGTTACGTGGTCAATGTCAACCACAGTCAATTCCCTGTGGTGGCTTGGACCACGTAATGTCTGTTGGGGGGGAACGGATGTTCCCCCTCAGATGTTACCACGGCGGGGAAACACATTCACCACGCGAGCGGCCGCAGCGGCGGGACCGGAGGCTGTCACGTGGTGAAGGCGATTCCCCGCCGTGGTGACCCCCGCCGTCACGTCTGGACGGCGGCCATGGCCCGGAATCCCCACAGGGATTCCGGCCCGTGGCCATAGCGGGCGAGCGCTGTGGTGGCACTGGCCGCGGCGGCCGCCCGTCTCCCCAGAGGGCGGGCGGCAGGGAGCGTGGAGGGGGCGGGGTCGTGCGGTCGCACGTTGCGCTGCGCGGCCCCGCCCCCCTCCCCGATTCCTCGCCGGAATCCCCCGGCACGTCTGTTAGGGCGTTATGGGTCATCCCGGCGGGGGATGAATTCATTGATTTCGTGACGGGGCCAATCTGAAAACACCCTTGGCTGTCATCTGACCATGAAAAACCATGGTTGGTCTCCCTTCACCACTAGCAAGTCTACCTTGTCTTACCACTGTTCACCAAGCCCTGAGGAAAATCCAGATGTGGCAGACAAAAGTGCCAGTGACACAAACTCTGTGACATGGCCCTGTGCAAAAGAATGAGCTTGTGGTCTTTGACAGTGGGAGACACCATCTCTTTCCTCCCTCAGCTGCAGGTCCGGAGACTGCCTGCCAACATGCTTCCCCAGAAGAGGCCAAGAGCAGCTGTCTGAATAAGGTCAATAGACAGATCATTCCTTGCTTATTAAGTAACATGTAGAACTTTTCTTAATTACATTATAATTTAAAAACATAACTGTTTTTAAAACCTCAGATGGTCTCTATTTTTAATTTTTTTAAAAATACATTGAGTTTTGAAAGCAGGACTAAGTGACAATTTAAAAAAAAAATCCCACTAAGTTTTTGATTTTGCAAGATCTTGAGAACCTCAGAGTTTAGATTTTGTGCATTAGGATTTTGTCATTTGGGCCACTTGATTGGGTCCTAGGGAATTATCTACATTCAAGCTGTACTAGCCTGAGGCCAAATACACTAATTCCACTTCCAAATGTACGTGTCTGGGATGTCAGCTCAGCCTATGTGCCAGCTTATCTCTACCTACAATTTAATTTGAAAAAATAATCATCCTTGGCCTTCACTCATCTGGGACTGACTGCTGAGAAACATACATAGGTGGTTTGTTACTTACGCGATACACCTTGCTGGACAGAATGTGCACGGAAGAGACTTGGAGGAGTTTTCCTGCCAAGCCTTTTTAACAAGTGATCACGTTCGTTCACACTGCAAAACAAAATCAAACATGGTGAGTCTCTAGATAATTTCACTGCAAATACCTTTGCTTTTAAAACAAAGCAGATACAGCTTGGAAAATGCAATGGACACCAGAGTGTAAATTTTATAATTAAAAGGCCCCTTCTTTTTAACAAATATACTTAAATAAATTGACATCTACCCTGTTCTATTTCTAATGTGCCCGTCACAGTAACATCTGGTTGCCTGGACATAACTGCACACTCTCTTTGTATAACATGCCTGAAGAAGGACCCTGTGAGGTCCAAAAGCTTGCATACCTCCACCAACTGAAGTCGGTCCAATAAAAGATATCACTTTACTACTTTGTCTCTAATGCAAAGCTTTTGGCCCCCAGAAACTGGTTTAGAGAGGAGGAGAAACACATTGGGTACTTAGCATATATTAAAGGCTTCTATCACACCTGCAGCGTGGCCTGGAAAAAAAAAAAAGAATAGCCCCAATCGTTCATAATTCATTCAGGAAAAGAGTGCCTTTTTCTCAGCTGAAAAGACCACATTGGCTGTGATCCACAAACCGCTTACTCCAGAGTGAGTGCTTTGTGGACCACGGCCATTCTCAGCAGTTATTTGTGGAAATAAAAAGGATTTTCTTTTTGCATTAAATCAATTTCAAGACTTTGATCATTTTACAATGATTCTTAAAGAAACTTTGTTTTATTTTACAGAATGTAAATAAAAACAAAAGAAGAATGAGAACCAAAAAAGACAGAGTAAAGGAGATAGTGGTTATGAATATGTATAAAGGAACAGACAGGTTTAAATTATACCCATGTTTAAATGAGTTACTGGATTTGGGCCTAAGAACTAGAATCCATGGCATATGTTTGTTGTTATGAAATATATATTATTACCAGGGACCCGTGTTAACTGCATTTTCCCCATTGCCGGCAACACAGGGAACACAGGTCCCTAATCCTCCCTTTCCATTCAAAATGACAGTGAGGTGGTTCTTTCCCTCAACACAGCCAGGGCTGACGTAACCATGAAGGCAGCGCAGGCAGCCACCTAGGGTGGCAAGTTGAAGGGGGCAGCAAAAATGCCGCAGCAATGACAAACTCTGTGGCTGAATTGGGGACCAGGGAAAGTGGAGGAAGCTAGAGCTGCCATCCCCTCAGTTCCTGGACAGGGGTGACTCCAAGCTAGACTCTGCCTACCCTCCCTGTGCAGAGCAGGGACCCCTTGGAACACACAGAGTTGGTTGGGGTGCAGGCATAGTGTCTGGGCAGGGAGGAAGGTAAAAATCTTTGGGTCGCTACTGAACACAACAGAGCATTCCCATTTTATATCAGAGCAAGTCAAAGCATAAAATTGTATAATAAATAAATAAATAAAGCAGAGTTAGACTAATTTTTGATTTAATAACATGTGCATGTGGCTTTTCTCATTCATCTTGAAAACCTCCGTGATTTTCATCATGGATGTCAGGGTTGTGAAATTCTTCTCTGACAGTAACGTGAGTTCTGTTTGATGTTAATCTGGAATGTGTGCATGTGGTGAATTTAACGTTAATTTAACTTACGCTAAAATTAGAACGTGTGGAGGCTCGCATTATTTGGGGTGCCCTTGATACAAATTGTAGCTGACACAGAAGCTCACATTTTGCCTTGGAGCAGCCCCCTACACATCCCTTCCTCGGTCTGCTGTCACACGTTTGGTGCCTGAGCCGAATCCTGCCTGGAGTGAGGGTCTCACTCTGAGCAGGATTAAAGTGTGATGGTGCTTGGCACCCTATACCAGAGCAAGTGGCTTGAGGACTGCAACCTGATTGACAGAGAGGGTGTTTCCAGATGTGACAGTGCTGAGAGCCAATAGGCTTTAATCCTGCCCTGAGTGAGTCTCGCACAACGGGCACCAAACAAGAGTGGCGGCAGGTCGAGGAGAGGGCAGGGAGAGGGCGGGGCAATGTGTGGACATGTGTCCGCACAGCCCCACCCCATGATGTTCTGAGCGGTCGCCCCCCTCCCTGATGGCCCCAATTGGCCCAGGATGAGTCTCCCAAGATTTTTCAGAAGACGCACCCCATAGCAGCTGCCTACCCAATCCCAGGGAGTATGTGGGCCCACATCTGGTGGCAAGGGGAACAAATGTGCAGGTAAGTCCTGGGCCAAAGCAGGACAACATGGGCCACTGTCATGTTTGTTTTCACGCTATGGCTTTGATCTTGAAAAGGTTTCATATGAGCGTCTCCCATTGAAACTAATAGCAGAAAATTAAGACAAGAGACTTTTAAAAGAAGGACTGATCTACAAGGTTCTACAGTGATGAAAGTAGTGAAATACGTATAGATTGTATGATCTGTTACTACGAGGGGCAGGGGCAAGGAGAGGGGCAGGGAAAGAGACACAAAACTCTACAGGCACATGGAATGGGTGAAAAGCAAAGGATGCGGGGCAATGACTTAAGTGGTAAAGGGAATTTAGGGAAATATTCTGCATGGGTGGCTTGGGTTGATAGATGACCTCCTAGAATCTCTACGATTCCATGTTTCTCTGATTCTGCTTGGACTGTGTCAACAAGACCAAATTTGCTTTTGAAATTTGAGAAGGAGTTGAAGAGGCAGATTCAAGGTGATAAGTTATCAGTTCAGATGGTGATGTCTTCTCCCCCATGCACAAAATACCTCTCCCACCTTGGGACTTGATTGTTCTAAGGCATCAGCTAAGACCCTAATTAACAATAGTAAAAAGATTCTTTTCATTTATGTCTCTACTTCCCATGCTCCCCACAAAGCAAGGGGCCCTAAGTCTGGGCAACAAACATCTGTCTTTACACATTCAAATGAGGAGCATCAAAACAAACAGAATAATTCAAAGCTGACCACAAGGTCCCACTGGCTCGTTTGTTCGAGTAATTAAAAAAAGATGAGCTTCACCACCAATTAACCTACTGTGCACTAATTGGTGTTAATGAGGATTCAAGGCACTTGCTAACGCTTGACCCAGAATGCCCTCCAAAGTTTGCTAATTGGCTAGTGGCAAAAGCAGGGCTCACACAGAAGGGGAGGTTAAAGTGGATGCAGGTGTCTCACTTAAAACAGTCTCCCTGGGAAAATACAAGCATCAGTTGGGTTAAAAATATTCAGTCCCCCACCCCAGAACTGCAACTTAGCATTCCTGCTCCACTGGGCGTTATTAGCAGTGCTGCAGAATATTGGCAGGGTTTTTATAACAGATCATAAGTCTTGGTTGTTTTTTTAAAAAAACTGGATTATTTAAAACGTGTGCTCCAGTATGAACACACGTACAGGAGATGATTAGTTTTCCCCACTGCCTGTGTGGTGTCCTGTAGGACAAACACGAGCAGTTGAAGACTACTTAGCTCTCTCTCAAATCTGAAACAAGCAACATTCATGTGGGTATGTGTGTGTGCTGCCAGCCCTCGGCCCTTTCAATACATAATCAATACAAGGCAGAAGAATGACACGCATACTCCTGACCATCATAAAGTATATAGTGTTACATGCAGACGTTTGAGCCAAGATGCCAGGAAAATGTGCAACAGTTTTTCCTGTCACTTGAGGGAATCCCAAATCCCGCTGCTATTCTCTTTCCTGTCAGCAGGTGCTGTGTCACAGTTTCTCCTAGGCAGTGAAACAGCAATGTTTAGATCATGTTACAGTTGTGATACAAACCAGAAAAATCTAAAGAGTTTAGCCTGAAATTCTCTTTGTGTTTAAATGGAATTTAGCTACACTGGCGTATCTCTTTTCAGCTTTAGCATTAGTTTTGAGACAACCAGTGTTTCCCTTCCACACTAGTGGTAAACGGATCCTTGTTTATCATATCTCTTTCTGCCCTCACACGTATTCATCTTGGGTAGAATATTCAAAGGCACCCAAGTGAGAAAGGAACCCAAGTCCCATTTTTAGCCACTGAGGAACCTAATTCTCATTGGAACTTAAACAGGGAAGGGTGCTAGTTTCGCCTGCAGCACAATCAGTCCCAGAGGAAACATGTAATGGGGACACAGCCCAGCCTTTCTATACATTGATGAGAGAGTTACCTTTTTAAAGGTACAGCAACAGCTGCTTCCTGGCAAGTTCCCATTCAGCATGAGCGGAGACATTATGCTTTCCAAAGACATAATGCCTCCAGGCACTGCAGCTGGGCAGTGCTCTTGCCCTCACTCCCAAGTGTCTCACAGGAGGCATGGTTTTGTCCTACATCGATAGGTGACTTGAATTTAGAAGCAACACATTTTCTTCTTTGCAGTTCTAGATATGTTTTTAAAGAACCTATTAAACTAGTGTTATTAGTTATTTTAAACACAAGATAAAAGGTTGTCAGAAACTATAGTGCTTTCCTTCTTACTGCCCTGCACCTAGATGATGACAGTGCAGCAGTTGCGTTTCTCGACTTTAAACAAATGATGCCATGTTCTGCTCTATCCTATGCCCTACTCACTGGACAGTACCATGGTTCACAGCATGGCATGGCTCATAGTGCATGAACAGTCAGTTACAGGGAACTTAGGGACAAATTCTTCATCTCTGCACATGCATGCAATCTCACTTGCAGGGGGGCTGTCAATAGGATTCCATTGCAGCGTTAAACACTCAAAGGTAGTAACAGGGGTTTCCTATAGGAAATGTTAAGAGTAAACATAAAGTGACACATCTAGGGAAAAGAAATTAACAACACAGTTAAAAAAGCAGACTTAGCTAGCTGAAAGCTGCTAAGTCAGAAGAAGTCAAGGTGTGTTTTCAGACGTGACGATAGCCCACATTTCCACGCTTTGACCTGTGTAGAAATGCAGCCTACAGTCATGTCAGAAAGCGCAGCCAGATGTTAGCCTGGGCCATTCTCCAGGCAGTGTTGGTGCTTAGCCCAGGCTGTGAGTTGGGGAAATTCCCATACTCACAGCCCAGGCTAAGTGTCAACACTGCCTGGGGAACAGCTGCCTTACCAGGTGTAAAGCATGCTGTCACGGTTCAACAGCTGCTTTACCTAGAACGGTCTGGGGTGGCGGTGGGGGCCAGGCACCATTGATGTATGTCATTGACTGCCATGGCTGCCCATCAGCCGGGGGGAGGAGGGTGGGATGCTCCACGCAGCACACGGGTGGAGGCAGGCAGACATCTCCCTGGCCCAGTCATGGTAACGTTTGTTTGGTGGCTGGGCCAACTCCCAAACAGAGTGACCCCTCCCGCCACCTCCCGAAATATGTGGTGGTGGTGGGAGCCATCATGTCAGAAAGTACCCATGGATAGCAAACTATAATAATCAAAATAACTAAGTATAACTTACATATCCACAGTCCTTTCATCCCAAAGGACCCTAAACTGTTTAAAATCTCAAACACAGAATCAAATACATTTATATATTGAATATTACAGTTTGCTGGTTATCACTTTTCTGGGTTTATCGCTTTTCCATCACTGTCAGTTTTGTATCCATGATCAGAGTTTCCAATCCTACATGGTCAAAAATCATGAGTTAAGTCCCTAGAATCATGAGAGTGACTTAAATATCACAAAACTTTAAAGAAATAACCAAGGTTGGGTTCAACCTATTTGTCTTTTGCTTTCTGAGAATTTAGGGCACTATGCATTCACATTTGCAAACCTTTGTCTGGCACCTAGAAACTTACTTTTGGAAAAAAAATGAAAGTAGAGATTCTCAAGATTTCAGCAGTGGAGGCTATAGGCAGGGACAAACTCAGATGTGTGGTACAGTTATGAGATTCTGCTATGCTACTTATTTCTTCACCTAAGATGTGTCAGCTTATACTAACTCTACAGACTGTGATCCACAATCCACAAACCACTTACTCCTTGAGTAGTTTCATTGGAGCCCATGCTTCAGTGGGACTACTCAAGGAGTAAGTGGTTTGTTGACTGCAACCTTGGCCTCCAATCTACGCTTTGTGTGCGCACAATGTATGCACTTGGTGTACATATGGTGTGTGGATGGTACATACCAGTTGCACACCACATACAATACACATAATACACACGTGAACTTGAATCAGGGTCATAGTATGTAAATAAAGATGTGTTACACTTATAACAATGATACACTTGTTTTCTTTCCCTTATTAATGAAACCCGTAACCTAATTCATTGTTACTCATATATATTACAAATCATTCAGGATGCAAATTCTACTTTCTTCCCCTGAGGCTGGGGCAAAAGAGGAACTTAGGTCAGAGAGTCTGCTCAAGCCATTAGGCTATAATAGTGGTCATAGTGCAGCTCTCTTGTTCCAGAGTCTGGAGGGAGGATTCTTACCTTGACTTACTGTGGAGAGCTCCAGAGCTCAGCCCAGTTACTCAGGATTAGGTTCTGGGACAAGACCAGCGCCTTAATACTAATTCACATCTTGTTACATTCATCTCACAGTCCTAATCTTTCTGTGCCAATCTGCAGCTTGGCGTGGGCCAGAGTGTTTGTTACCTCAATTAAGGGATCATCAGCATAACTGATCACAGGATAAAAACAGATGTGCGGCCAGTGGGATGGTTCCCCAGCCCCCCCTAGGGTGGAAAATTGCAGGCAAGATGGTCTGAGCCATGTTGGGGCACCGGACACACGTGCCTGTGTTCGGAGAGCCATCCCGCCACCTGCACGGCCCAGGTAGGGCCAGGAGAACAACAAATAAGTGGGTGGGTGGCCCTGCTCCCCGCCCCTGCCATGATGGACAGCCACTGTGGTAATTGGGCAGCCATGGTGGTCGGCCGTGGCAGTCCCTGACCCAGGGTGGGTTTGGCAGGGCTGTACACATTAGCCTGCGTTGGCCCGCATGGGTAGTCCTTAGCCTGGGCTGTGACCTTGGAAGATTTTCCAGAAGTCAGAGCCTGGGCTAGCTGCCTACCCACGCCAGGGCAGAACTGGGCCAACATCTAGCGGTGCCACAACAGATGTGCTGGTGGCTACAGCGAGCCAAAGTGGGCCATTGGAACATCTGTTTTTACCCACAGTTTGTACACCTTCATAGATTCTTCTTGGGCATTATGCTCTCACCTTGCTTTGGATCTGAATTTGTGCTTTTTTCATAATTAATTTATAAAAACTATCAGGAAGTCGGGCAATACTATTGTGCTGTAGAGGACACAAGAAGAAGTCTCTTATCAGCTTGATGCAGCAGTTAGCTAATGCTGGCACAAACAGCTACTTGCAAAAATTTACTCCCATGTTGATTCCTGCAAGTGCAATTACAAAGATGTTCCCCAACTAGGAGGAGGACCAAACTCTGGGGTTTAAAATGCTACACACACACACATGGAGAATGGAAGCATCCAAAATCGAACCATGTCTATTTACATAAGGGGAAATCCATCACAATCTTTAGTGAGATCCCAGTTAAAGAAACTAGCACAGAATAAAACCAAACAGAAAATTCCCCATGTACTGGAGATGAACATTTGCCATATGGAATCTGAAGGAGTTTAACAACAACAGAAACTAATGCTGATATCATTTTATGTGCTCTTTGCTAGTAAAATGAGACTAATATCTTTTTACATGAGAAAGAGGAGGGAAAATCCATAAATAAGCTAGTCACTTTGTTGTGAATGCTGATAGAAAAATCGTGCCTCTCCTCTCCTGAAACGGTGGGAAAAACATCTGGAAAAATTGATAAAAAGATCTTAGCTAAAAAAAGAAAAACACATACCTCTCGCCTTTTCAACTCAATTTTATGCTCAGCTGTATGAGATGTGTCACAATCTGATCTCATTGACAGATGTGTAAATCTAGAGTAACAGCATGATCTTCAGGCTAGGTGGTGCCTGTGCTAGCCTAGCAGTTAGCAGAGGTGCAAGTCTCATTCACTTCAGTCGACCTCATTCTTGTCAGGGTATGGAGGGGGCGGGGCCTGCAGGGACCGTGGAGGAGGGGGCGGCTTGGGGTGCCAGGAGGTCGTGCTCCCCACACCCCTAGTGGCTGTAGAGGCTTCCTCTGCCTGCAGTCTGCTGGGCCAGCAAGTGCAGGATGAGAGACAGCTGCAGTGCTCTGAGTACCTGCAGCTGAAGCAAGGACGGGGTCTGGAGCAAGGCATATAAAAGGCGGGCCATTAGGCTTTTTCCTTTGCTGGTGATCAGAGCTTCTTGGTTCCTGTGATCTGGCCTGTGCGTTGGTATTTGGAGAAACTGTGGTTTGTTAGAATCCCTTCCCTTCCCTTTCCCTGTGTGAAGAGTGCTGTGTGCGGTGAGTGATTGTGCTTGAGTGGTGTGTGCTTCTGTCTGTCTTCCTTACTGTTGACCTTCCTTGCTTTCCTGGGTGTGGTTGTCCTAATCGCTCCTCTCTGGAGTTCCCAAGGCCTGGGGTCCCTATCCCATCCTCACTTGTTTCCCCTCCTGGGTCCTGTGTGTGTGTGGAGGATCACTATAATCCAGGGCGTGACATCTCCGGTAGGCCCCCTGATGAATGGTGGCTGGGTCAGGTGCCTTTTCGCATACAATTGACCACACAGCGATACACCATACTGAGGGCTCCTTTAACGCTAATAGTGTGCATCTGTGGGGTTTGTGTACTGGTGTCTTGTGCACCCCTCCTTCTTTCCTGTTTCCCCTTGCTATCCCATATTCCCCACAGTTCTAACTGCTGGTGCAAGTGCTATCTACTCAGATGAACATGCTCTAAATCCAGTGAAGACAATATGTGAGATTAGAATCTGATTTACTGTACTCCATGCAGTTTAGCTACAGGACACACATGTCCTCCTGTCATCAATAAAATCAAGAGTGAACTGTTGTACCTGCTGATCTGAAGTGCTTTATGAAATAACTTCTTGCTTCTACTGTATGCAATTTAAACGCATCAATTAAACACTCCTGGAGCTCTGAAATATAGCAAGCCCAAACCTTGTTCCCATTGATGTTAATCAGAAAATTCTCATTGACTTCAAGGAGAGCAAAGCCCTTAATTCATTTGCAGGGTTTCCTTTAAAATAGCACATGAATATGTTTTAGAATTCTGTTTTTGCCTGTTCCACAGCATTAACCTACAGTACACAGGCAAGGGCCTGAATCAGATTTCCCGAACGCTTCTCTTTCTTCTCTCCAGGGGCCTATTGAGAGAGCAAGTTTTTCTGAGTGCCCACGTCAGCTGGCTGCTCCCCCGGTGGGGTCACCCAGCTATTGAAATGACTAGATAGGCATCTGTATTCACAGACCAAGCAAAGCTGAAGTGAAGTTAAATAAGATAGCTTGCAAGGCTAGTCATGCAGCTTCTTTTCCAGAGCAGGAGCGTAAGTTGCACTCAGTGAAAAGCACTTAAATGAAAGAAGATCTCTGCTGCAATGCTGCTCCTTGTTGGTGTGAGTCAGGGCAGAAACTCGGAGGATCTGGGGTTTCAATTATGCAGAAAAGTAGCACTTGTTTTCCTTACTAGATGATAAAAATAGCCAGCTAACTACCAAGGCTTTTCAATGGATTTAAAGATGGTTAGAATTATGGGAGGCAAAAAATAAAAAATTATTAGCACAGTTATGTGCTTGATTTTTTATTACACTTTACCATCCCTTTTCCTACGCATGGTTACAGCCCTATGGGCGGGTTCCTAAGCCTGGTTCCCTATTCCTATCCTGTTTTACAAAGACAAGTGTAATGACACCTTACAAAATACAGTGCTGATATATATATATATATATATATATATATATATATATATATATATATATATTAGTAATGACGTGAACACTTCTCAGTTACACCCGAGAGAGGCCCTTCAGCTCCTTTTAAAAAGGGTAGAGTAAGCTGTAAAACTAGCTTTGGTATTTACTGTAAAATAAAAATCTTTTACCAGCTTCCCCTGCCCCCACACCACTCTGTGGCTGTATATGGGAAACTGTGAACACAGAAAACCATCGGAAAACATTCACAAAGCAACATGCTTTCACTGCAGCTTATTGGTTTCATGCTGTGGTAAAAAGTGGGCCTAGCTGTTCACTGTGGTCTCAAGTTTAGTTTTTACTTCTCTTTGTTCACACTCAACATCAACAAATTCCTATGACTTTACAGCGAGTAAAATAGAATTTGGCAAAATTCTGGTTATAAACCAACTTGAAAATATTCTCTCAAGTTGTTTTTCCTGTGTCCCAATTGTATATGTTTTTCAGCAGAACGTTTGTTTTCTCATTGTAAATCTCATGTTCACGTTAGCTCCAGGTCACAGGTGTCTTTACATATCCATGTCTGATCTAGCATATAAACTACCCTCTCACCTCCCCACCCACCATGTACATGGAGAACTAAATTCCTCCTCTCCAATTGTATGGCTTGCTCACAATGCATTAAATCTAGAACTCCCATGAGCACCTGCAAGGAGAGTGACCAGCAAGCTTGTTGATCCGCCACAATCCAAGGCATTGTGGCTTGCTTGCTTCAGGACGTTGGTGGGCTCCAACCACTTCAGGTAGCACTGGTAGTAGTAACTATCCTTCTCTGCACTAGCAGGATGACTCCAGGGAGATAGCACATAGCTTCTATCTCTGTGCTTTCTTACTTCCCCTTGCCCTTCACAGCACTTGTTACTTGTTCATTAATCTGTATTTCTTTGTCATTCTGCTCATTCACACACACCTGCTGATTGCTCTACATTTCAATGGCCCACCCCAGAAGCAGAGAACAAAGGATCATCAAGGAGCATAGGAAGTGATAAGGATTTCATGAAACACTCAGGACGTGGGTTTGTACTAAAATTTGTTGGGGCCAATACCCACTCTGAAAAAGCAGTGTGTGAAAGAATACAGCTTAAGGGTAGCCTACGCTGGAAGGCTAGTGACCAGACTGAGCCGGTTAAACTCAATCTAAGCTTTACTTGATTAGTGTAAGTGAACTGTTAGTCTTTTGTCTGTCCTGAAAAATCCAGTCACTACAGACCCAGAGACATACTGTGATTTGGGATATGCACATCACAAAGACATTAATGCTCCAACACAAGGCCGAAATATGGCCTCTGGCACCATTCAGCCAAGCTTTTAGAAAACAAAACAAAAAATCCAGTCCATAAAAATCCAGCCAGAATTCATCATTTGTGCCATGCTATTCCAGCTGCACTCACTCATTACCTTGCTGAGTTTCTAGTCTGACACCCTTCAAACAGAAGAACTTGCAACATCCAGAATGCGCCCCACCCCCCATTCTCACAGAAGCATTCATACTGCTCTAAAAGCAATTAGCTCCACAAATCCCCCTCCTATCTTTAATCAGGTGTGAAGTATTTTGTGATACTTTTCTGTGAAAGACCCTGTACAAAAATAGCAGGGCACATGGGACAGGGAAGCAGATCCTGATGAAAGGTAGCCTCAACAAAGCAAACACATAGTGGGGATAGCTTTTCAGGAACACTTCCAGCAAGCACTAACATTTATGGAGAGAAAGTGGGGTAGCCCTGTGCAATTTTAATATGACTTTAAAAACAAGTTGACTCCAGTTAGGCCCTTTTCACACAGACACTCTAACACTGATAAAATGGGTGTTGCATTTTATTATACATGTTGCAGGGCTGCATGTGTGCTCTATGGGTGCCCTGCAACATGTATAATAAAATGTAACACCCATTGTATCAGTGTTAGAGTGTGTGAAAAGGGCCCTGGTTTCGTCCCTAGACAGTTTCAAGGTCCATGGAAATGTCATCGGCCTCAGTGGGGGCACCCAGCAAGGCTGCATGACGGAGCATAGGAAAACAGCTTTCTTAATGTCCAGCAGCCCAAAAGGAGGGTTTTTTTGGATTTTTTTAAAAGTGTATCCACATAAGATAGACTGCAGCTCAAGGAAATTCCCAGTTCATTGCTTTCCCAACTGCCTCCCTTCCCAAAGGACAAGCACATGATCTCAAGCAGGTGTGAAAGAGCCAGTATACAAACAAAGGAGATAAAAGACAGAACAATTCCGAGGAGCACTCAGGAGGCCACATCATAAACACGACACACCAACCTCTAGCAGACTGAGGCACTCCACCATTATCTAGTTCACAGATGGACCACCCAGAAAATCTGGGAGCAATTAGGAGAGAGAAAAACAAATGCATGGGGAAGGGGAGGGGATGAGTAGAAGCCGGGATGTCTTACATCATCTCCATGCAAGCGTTTCGAGAATGAAGTGAAGCTATGTGGAGGAGGAATGCAGATTAAAGCATTTGCAGTGAGAATGTAGTAAAATAAAAGGTTATACAAACATACAGCATCTGAATGAATTATAGCATAGCTGTTAAGGTTTATAGTAAGTCATGACAATGTGCAAACAACAAAATGAGGAAGCTGATGGAGTCCTAGAAGGTGCACACACATACATGACTTAAACTCCAAGTGCTTCTTGCTATTAATGGCATTTCTTGGCTTCATAACCCAGGCACAGAAAGCAGAGTAACTGCCCTCTCTTCCTTTGAGTGGTGTCAATAACAAGCAATTCATGTTCTCAGTAAAAATGAAAAAAACTTTAAGTAACTTAAGTACAGAAACTCAGCAGCATGTTCTGTACAACTATAAGCATCATTAGAAGAGCAAATTGGTTTTTGTTACCAGTATCTTAAAAGGAAAACATCTTTGGGATAGAGACAGACTGCTCTCAGCTGAAGGGTCTGGGCTATGGGATCTGTTTTCATGAGGCCAAAAGAATGGGAGACTTTTGAACTTTAATTTATGATGCAAAGCCCTTATGTTCATATAATTTTGCCTGAGGGTAGAGATACCATTTCCAACATTTTGAATCCTGGTTTCTTAAAGTTAGGTCCCACAATATAAATTCAGACAGCTAAATAAAAGGGGCCTAGTTTTCAAAGGGCTGAGCTCCCACTGACATCAAGGCACCTCTAAAAATCACTGCCAAAAATCAAGCCATTCTTATTTGTAATGAGACTGTTAAGTTTCAAAATTTAAAACCCCCAGATTTAAAATATTTTTATTTACTTTTTAGTACTCAAAAATAATACAGCGGGAAATGACTCACAATTAAAATGACCAAAACGATTTGGGAATTTTTTTCCTTAGTTTGTTTTTTTACTCCTGTATTTTTACTTGGATTTTGGGAAAAGAGCTCTGGGCAGTGAGAGCCCCCTTTATAAACACGTTCAATTTCAGACCAGGAAATCTCTAAAGCTTTTTGGTAAACTAATCATAATGGCAAATTTACTCCCTGGCAACTTGTGACTTTGAAGGCACTATTTGTAAGGATATCAAGCTAAAAACTTACTCCTTGGCTTGCCTCAAGCAGCAGCTACAATATTGCAATTAGTTTATCTTAGAATAGACATCAAAGACTCAAAGGGTGACCCTGTCCTACAAGAATGAAATCTTTTTCTAAAGCCCTTTTCCACTCAGTTTGCTAGTTTTCTAAAATCCAGTTTAATGATAATGTAGTTTCTTAGCAGGTCATGTGGTGCCATATTGTTTAAAGAACACAAGTGTTAGTTATAAAACCTTTTTGAACTCAGGGAGCTTTCCGATTTGCTGAAGCACAGCCACATTCTAAGGGGGTAAATGAAACTGTCTGAAGGAAAAGCCTCTCTATGATTTTCTTTAGCCGCTTTCATACCGGACAAAAGTTCCCACACAACATACTCTCCCTCACAATGTAGAATTTTATAATAGCGGTACGATCAGTCCACATGGCATGGCTAAAATGGAGAAGCACAAGTTACCATGCTGAGAAGCCTGCAGACACACAGGCCTGTGAATTAAAGCTGAAAAGTGACAGCATAACAAAAAACCCCAAAAAACACAAAAAAACAGAGAGGTGAGACGAACTGGGCCAGGTACCAATGCAGACTTTGGGGTCTGTTTCCCAGTCCTCCTTTCTATCTTGCCCAGCACTTTCCATGTCTGGAGTCAGAGTTCTCTTTTTTTCCAATTTGAACATTTGATCAAAACTCATGATGTCAGTCATTGAACATCAGGCTCTAAAATATCTGATTTTGGGCTGGCCCAGTGGCCAAGCAAAAGCATTGTGTGCCATCATGCAGAAGGCTTTAGCCGTAGTCACTGACTTGGCCTCATGTAGCAACACAGGATGGTTGGAGCAGCAAAAGATGGATTTTTTTTTTAAAAAGGGGTGAATGGATAAAATGACAGGATCCTTTGAACCCCATCAAGAATACATATGGCTGGGAAAAAACCAACAACACATAATGAGTGGGGGAAAAAATATATCTGTTGCTCTTTCAATTAGGATGGAATTGCCCCACCTCTTTCCATTACTATCTCGAAGCATAGTTTTCCCCAGCTCTTTGGACTTAGTTTCCAATTCTTGAACCTGCTCCAGCAAAGTTTTATGGTAGGTATGCTTGACCCTGTATCACAAGGGAAAGACAAAAACAAAAATACAACAACACATGAATGTTCATCAGGCTGTAAAAGACCAATTTCTTTCTCAGACGAAAGAGGCACATAGCCCTTGCTTTGGGAAGATTTGAGAAATAAGGCACTGCAAGAGCGTATGAGCATGACAATGAGTCCAGTTTGATAGTATCTGGGTAAGGTTATCTAAAAAGTGCAGGACTGAAAGGCTAAACTCCGTACAGTTCATCTGCTTTAACAGAACACTTTCCCTGTGTTAAAAACTAACCAACTGGCAGAACTGCTTGACTATGGAGACCTGACACCACTGCCATGGGACTGCTTGAGACCTGGTCATTCAAACAAAAGAGCAGGGATTCACTGAATATTCATAGAAGGAAACATGATTCCATTCTGTCCTTTGAACTATACATTGCAGTGCACAGAAAACCTGATGAGTCTCTTTGATAATCATTCCTATTCAGACCTTCCAATTATCTTTTGGGGGAGGGATTGTTTCCAATATTACAAGACTTACCCCTCAACTTGAAAACAGAGAACAACAGGACTGGCTGTGTCCTGTTTCCATTGTTTCGCTGTACAGACAGTGATTTGTGTACTACAGGCACAAACAGACTTTATACATGCAATACTTGTGCCTTTGGAAAAACTGCTGTCATTTACACCATGGTTCTTCCACTTTTCTCCACTGGGCAGTTTTCTATCAGCCTCTTCTCTTACACTACATAACAGAGAGGTATCCCATGAGATAATGACTTGCAGGGGACTGCACAATACATTTTTTTTTTTTAAAATGAAATCAGATCAATCAAAGAACCAGCATCCTTAATAAATAGATAAAAAGTATTTGCTTCTCGGTATTGATTGATGTTCTTCAAAGGTAGAGGGGAAAGGAAAGGAAAGGAAAAGAGTTCTTAGGCAGGTAAATATAAAATATTGTTTTCATCCAATCATTCAAAACATAACTTTACTCAGAAATGTACCAATTTTAATGATATACAAATCATTAAAATTGAATCAAGATACACAAACATTATTAACTTCACAATTCCTATATTTTTCCCATCTCAAAAAATTACTATTGACAAAAAATTCTTGTTCATGCTACAGATATTATTATTGTTATTGTTATCATCATCATCATCATCATGAGATTGTGGACCATTTTTTTTTAAACTAACCTTTAATTTTGGGTGTTCAACCTTGATTTTCATAGAAGCAAATCAGCCATAGCTCCTACTGGAGTCATGGACACTCATTGGTTCAGAAAATCCAGTTCTAACAGCCCAATCTGGCTCTCATGAAAGTCAATGGGAAAGCTCCACCAGATTCTGTGGCCTGGTTCCATAACTCACTTATTCCTATGGAAGCCTGAGCTTCAATGGGACTGCTCAAGAGTAAGTGGTTTGTGACTGGTGTCTAAAAACGGTTATGAAAAACCTTAGGTACCTAAAGTTAGTTCCCCTTTTGAAAACAAGGGCTGATGCAGGCAGATGTGCATATAAGAAAAGGCAGCCTGAAAATTCCTGATTAGAGGTAAAGGAAAAGCAGACTCACATGGTTGAAAGCCTGCACAAATATACGTTACTGGCATATTCTATGCCAAATGTTGCTGTATATTTTAAAATACAAACAGACTGAAACTAAACCGTGATGGACATGAAACTTAAAGGAGAGCACAGGCAGCCAGTGGCCACTCTGAAAGGACTGGGCATATATTTGAATAAATAAATAAATAAGGGAGCTGATCCAAAGTGCATGACATGTTCACTGCATGCATGCAATGTGCCTGTACACTGTATGTGCACTGCACACACAACACATGTGTGCACCATGTGCATTGTATGCATGCAGTGAGTCCAGCTGGGTAGTATATCTGGGTAGTGCACATATTCTGTTCCTGGTGCATGCACAGCAACAAAAGACTGCAGGAGACATTTAAAATTTTGTATTGTTTCAAAGATGTCAAAAGTACCTAGAACTGCATAAAATTAATTAGATTTGAGTTACTGTAACTACTTAGGCTAATGATGAGACTCAGCCTCTGCTCTGAGAACTGAAACTTTAGACAGTTATTTTAGTAGATAAAGCCTGCTTTAAGCTTTGGGCTATTAACTCTTATAATCTTTCCAATTGACTTTGCTTTCACATTCCTCTTAATTTAACTAAATACATTAAAACATTGACCTTGAACTTATCTCCTGCCTTAAAAGAGACAATTTTTATTACTGCAGTCTTAGAAAGTTTTAAAGTCTCCATAAGTTTGAAACTTTTAAAATCCTTTAGAAACGTTTTTTTTTTTGCAAGAGAGATCTGAAAAACAACAGGTTATCTGGTCTCTTCATCACTTGACAGTCAATGCTCATTTTTCATTTTCCACACACCATAAGAGATTATTATATAAATGTTTTTCATTTTCCTTCCAAGAGTGAATACCAGCTCCAGAATGTAAACATAACCTTAGCAGCTGATACTTCAATCAGAAGAGTTCAATCACGCAATGAGTTCAACATAATGTCTGGGAACAATGCATTTATTCGTAAGTAGAAAGAAATGAGAGAATACATCATTATTGAATCTTGGCTGCATATCTAAAAAGAAATCATTCCAAGCAATATCATTGTTACAACACTGGACACATTTTTCAGTTTTGTTAAAAAGAGGCAGTAACTGTGTATAATCTAATAATTGTAAACGATGCTAACAACAGCCCATCTGTGCACCTCTAAATGAATAGCTGATGCAAAAGGATGTTATTATTTACTTAAAGACGGATCTTGTTGCCACTGGAGTTCATGTAAAATCCTACTGACTTAGACAGAAACAAAATAGGCATTTTTCATGACTCCTTTGTTTCAGAATGGCAGACCTCAACCTTTGAAACAGAAAAAGAAAGCTGTGCCTCGAACAACACAACATATCCAAGATGTGTGGCCATTTCTCACTAGTTGTAAAATCCTCTGTTCATTTTTATTTAGACTGAAGTTCAGAAAAAACCACTTACTCTGGAGTAATCCCATTGGTTTCACTAGCACAACTCTGGATATTAAGTGGCTTCAAGATCGCTACTTTCATTAGCAGGAGGTGGAAAGTTCAACGCAGAGTTACAGAAGATACGGGATGCCTTGTGCCAGCATACAGGCCACAGTCAATACAAACTTGTAAACATCTGTAAATACATCAGAGCCGCACAGAGGAGAATCCAGGGAGGAGTAGGGGATAGTTAAACTGTACATAACAAGCTATCAAATAAACCAGGAAATGTATGCATCATTACTGAGGCATGTTGTTGTGAAGTAGCTACTGTGTAGACACTTTCTTATGGATAACACCAAGGAGGGAGCAAGGGTTTAAGGCAGGGTGCAAACAGGGCTGCATGGTGGTTCATCCACCCTCAGTCTCACTTGTCCCTGGCACATACATCTCATGGTCTCACCTCCCCCCATCCCACACTCTCTCATCCCTTCCTGGCCACAGCTGGCCATGTTTGTTTTGGTGCTGGTCCAGCTGGGAGGGTTGGCTTTTTCACCTTGTCCACCTGGACCCCCGTGGTTGCGGGCTTGGTCACTGTGACAGCTGGCTAGGCACTCGACTGGCTGCTGGTTGGTTGGGCTGTGAGGCTGGGTGGCCCTGGACAGGCACAGGGGGTAGGGCACATGGGCCCCATGGCTGCGGGGCTGGCGAGACCTGGTCAGGCAGTTGACATCCAGAGGGGACTGTGGTGGGAGCTCCTGGGGGAGACTGGCAACTGGGGTGTGCCCCAGAGCAGCAGTTATTGCAGTGCTTGTGGTGGTGAAGGGCATGTGCATCCTGAGGGACTGCTGCATGATGTCACACAGGCCAAAGTCCTACCTCTCCCCAGCCCTTTTGCATTCCTTCATCTGCCACAGGTGACTGCTGCCTCTCCATTCAACATTTCCTGTGGACTTTAGTGGTGATGTCCCTGTGCTGTGTGCCATAGTGCCGTAGGAACTGCCAGTGCTCCTTGGCCAGCCCCTGAATGGTGTCCTGGATTTCGTCTGTCCACCACATGGTCTCCTCCAGCGGCTCCCGTGCCAGATCCTCCCTGAGCTACTGGGTTCATGCCCGCAGATGGGCTCAGTTCTACTGGGTACCTGCAGAAGATCTACACTGTGTCAACACCCATGTAGTGGGATGGAAAGGATAGCCGTTGGTGCAGACCACCCCACTCCTGCCTTCCTGGGCTGGTGTTTTGACCCTGGCCATCGTGCCTGGTCCTCAGCCTTAAACCCTGCCATCCATGTCCACTTGTTCAGCATGCGAGCCCCCACCAGCCCAGGGTGGTGCCCTAACACCTGCTCGCCATGGCTACCGTCCCCACATGGTGCCTGTGTCCCAGAGCGCCTCTGGTTCCTCCCACTTGTTGTCCTCCTGACCACGTACTAACAAAGTGATGAATGACAGCCATGTTGGTGACTGGTGCTACCTGGCCGCTCCATCCTATGGCTGGGTCATGAACCACCCCCCACCCCTCCGGTGCATTCACTTACTGCTCCCCTTGGGCTACGTGTTCCCTGAGGGTTCTGGGTCCTCTGACTCTTCTGCCTCCACCTCTGCTTGCTCTGCGACCTGCTGCTGGCTCTCTGGGCTGAGGAGGTAGGGGTTGAGAGTCCCAAGGGTGGTGTCCATGTCCTCAGAGTTGGATCCTGGTTGGTGGCTAGAGGCGTGGCCAGCCACGGTGGGTTGTGTTCCTGAGGGACTGGCCTCCTCAGAGGGAGTGGGAATGGTTGTAGCTGGAGCGGGTACAGCATGGACTGGCAGTGGGGAAAGGGTTTCCACATGATGGTGGCTCTCAGCGAGGCCAATGTTAGCGAGGCATGAAGCAACTATGGACCCGTCCATACATAGGAAGGTGTCCAGGAGCTCCATGTACCACTGTGCTTGGTGGCTGTGGCTGGTCTTAAAGTTGTTGTCCTTAAACCTCTTTGTATCCTCACCTCAGGTCCTTTGTCTGCCACTGGCACTGGCTTATGTTCTGCCATCCGGATGGTGACTCCCTTGAACACCCGCTCCTTCCTGTGAGTTTTGTACAGTTCATACTGCACCTGCGTGTCCCTCCTAGGCTGATGAATGCCCACATCTCCTCCCTCAGTCCTTTCCGGCGGGTGGCTTGGGGCCTTTTCCCGGTGTGGCAGGGGTCTGCGCTATCAATGTCCCTGAAGCGGCGGCGCTGGTGGATGCTTGTGAACATGAGACTGACAGGGGTAAATTTCCTGACCATGAAAAGCCAGAGGTTCAGAAATGTTATGGCTGGCAATGGATTCTGCTGCATTATAGACAACAATGTGTAGCCACTGCTATAGAAACGTGCTGTCTTGTCCCTTTGATTTCCAGGGGCCTTGGTCATAGCTCAAGTTCTCCATGGTGAGCTTCTTGGAAAGGAAACAGTCCTTTACTCCTTCCATATGGCAGGGCTGATAGCTGTCTCATTTCATTTATCCTGGTTAAAATGCTAATGGTGTTAATTTTACAGTGACAGCTAAAAAAAAAATCCTGTTTCAGAGAAACGATTTCTTGCTTAACATTGATAGGAGCCTCCTGTTTAAAGGCTGTTGGGAAAAGATCCAGTCAATCAACCTGGGAAAGATATTTGGTTTCATTTTTTCTTCATAATCTATATGCATTATTGGTCTGAACCAATGGAAAGTTCCTGAAAACTCACTGGACAAACACTCAAAAGAAAAATTATTCAGGTTGAGTCAGGAAAAGATTTTTAAATGACTAGTAGTTTAAGACAATCAGCTCTTACACTGTCAGGGCTGTCTCACCGCACTATTCGTGGTTGCTGAGTCTTGATAAGAAGAGAAGTCAGCTGGAGGACGTAAGTTTGGCCTGCGCTAGCCAGCCAGACAAACATTTTCAAAACTGGATGTCTAATATTTTAATGTTTAAGTCTGTAGTTGAGTCTTCATTCTGGAAACAATACATGGATTGTGCACAATTTTAACCACCATTTTAGTGTGTAAAATAAGTTATTACTTGCAGGCTCAAGGCCTTTGTCAACCTAATAAATTGGACAGATTTTCAGAGAAAAAAAATCTAGGCTACTTCGGTGCCTTATTTTAAATTTTTAAAAATAAACACATTATTTTAAGCACCCAAGTTATGATGACATTTGGACTCATTTTGGGGTGTAACTCCTTAAAGAGAGTTCTTGAAGAGCAGAACCACAGTATCATGAAGTGCTGTAAGGGGCGGTTGGGGGGGGGGGGAGGAGATCCACATACCACACTAATAACACACAAACATGGGTCTGTGAAGATTTCGCCGAATGGAGGCAAACTGCTCGGGCGGCAGTCTATTCCCTCCCCCTCCTAGTAAAGGGGAGGGACTGCCTTACCCGAGCCAACCAATCCAAAGCCCCTCTCAAGGGCACGTGACACCTGGGCCACCTATCACGGTGCCCGGGTCATTTACATGGGGTCTCCCGCCCCTTGGCCCCAGGGGGTCTATCTCCCTCGTGGAGGAGGAAGAACGGGGCGTGGCAACCCCCCACCCCCGATTTGGGGCGGAGGGCCCATGTCTGACAGCACATGGCAAAATTCCATTAGGCTGCAGGTTCGAAGAACATGTGGAACTACCTGAAGAGGCCCTTCATTGTTTCTGTAGTTGATGTTGATGGGGCTGGCGAGAAAGGGACAAGAGTGGAGGATTCTAGTTGCAGCAGGTCAAAAGGCTCAATAGAGAATTTGGCCTGTGTGAATTAGTTTCAAAGTGAATATTTGGGAAGAATATTGAAGAACCTAGGGATAGTTTTTGTGATCCATTGGGTAAGGACGCTTCTGAGTTACAGTGTCTGCTGCTGGGGAAAAAGATCTGAACAACCTCTTTTTGAGCATCTTGTGATGTCCACCCTCCTCCATGGACATTCTCTTTTCTTTTATCTTCTGAGAACAGACTCTTGTTGTAGTTGTAGCTGTGGCATCAGTAGTCAAAGCTGATGCTGAAAGCTTAGGCTGGAAGCCTCTGCATATATTGAAACCTGGCAGAGTCACAGATGTGACCACCAGTGTCTTGTGGTGCTTCGTTGGTTCTATGTCAGGTTTGTGAGGACAGTTCTAGAAGTAACTTGAGATCTAGGATTACAAATTGCCCAAGCTTTAAGCTGCATGTCTTAGGCAATCAAATGGTTTCTCATTCAGAACTTGAAGGACCTGGAGACAGTTGAAATCATGGTATTGTGCTGCAGGTTTTAGCAGAAAAGGCACTGGAAATGGGAGCCAGAATCTTTTTTTTTTTAAAAAAGGTAGTGCAGTTGAAAGCAGCTTTTGAAGGCCTTTTTGGTAGCTACCAGATGAAAAGAGAAGCCAAGGGAGATCCACTGGCCCAGAACTTCTAATACTGCTCAACCAAAGAAGTGTTATAGTGTTGAGAGTCACTGTAGGGTAGTGGCTAAGGTGCTGGAGTTGGTCCTGGGAAACAGGTTTCAAATCCTGCCCCAGCCATGAACTCACTGGGTGGCCTTGGGCAAGTCACAACCTCTAAGCCTCAGTTCCCCATCTGTAAAATAGGAATGTCTATGTGTTCCCCTCACTCATGTCCATTTTAGATTGTATTCCCAGTGGGCAGGGACCTGTCTTGAAACATCTGTGACTGTAAAGTGCTGCGTACACCTAGTAGCACTATAGAAATGATAAATAGTAGTACTAGTTGTCATTGGGAAGAACAAGCTCAGAGTCAAAGATCTGATCTCTGTTGCATTGAGAAAGACCAGGGCTCAGCATTTATGACAGAAGGTCTGATGGCATGACCACAGGCGTGTGTGGTTTTGGTAGTCAATTCCAGGAGCTCGATGTCAAGGGCTACAATACCCAGGAGCACGTACACAGAGAGGTGCTCAAGGAAGAATACTCATAACAAGGAAAGGTATGTATCCTTCAGATGTTTTGCAGCACTTTACTTCATGTATTTCATTGTTACTAATCCTTTTTATTGCCTTTGATATCACAGATGATGAACAAGTCACATGGCTTTGAGGTAGATGCCATAAGTCATTCCATAGAAATGTCACGGTAACTTCACAGAAATCACAGTAAAGGTGTTAGTAGTTTAAGTGAAAGGGACTGAGTTGATTGATTTAAAAGATTTCTACAATATACACAATGAGCGTTGGATCCTTTCAACTTACGCTCTCCATGCCACGTCTTTCACAAGGCACGAAGTGGGGACGAGCAGTAAACCAAGCCAGAAGTAGCCGCATCTCAACACCATTCCTGCCTGTACATAAACAGAAAGAAGTAAGAATATTGATTGTTATGATACTGCAGTGAGCAAATGGCTGTTTCAAAAGAAAGGGTAAGGTGACAAGAGGCATAGCGAACAGGCATATCATAAACAAACAGAAACAATACCGTGCATTGATATTATGCCTTTCATTCCAAATGTCATTCCATTACACACACAATACATAATGGCATTATGAATTCAGGTTCAGACTAACCAGATGGCCTTGTCCCCATAAATTGCTTCATTATCAGGGCCCCAAACAACATGTTTCACTTGGATTATTTTCACCCAGTGCTCTTTTATTTACAATGATCAGCAGCACAAACTATGTACAGTCTACAAGAAGTCAGGTTTGATTATACACACCAGGCTCCTCCTTGAGTTCTGAGCGTTTGGCTCAGCTTTCCAGGCTTCCTGTTCTCAGGTGACTCCACCAGCTTGGGTGACGCAAAGCCCCACCTACTCCAGCCACATCCCCTTGTAGCCGGAAGCCTTTTTCCTGGTGGTCTCTCTCAACTGAGGCACCGCTCAGCCTTTTATAGTACTGCTTGCCCAGCTGGCTTGCTTTTCCTGTAATGTACAGCTGGGGCTATGTGCTCTTGGCTCCTTTAAAGGGCCAGGGCTTGCTACTCCCTGACTAGCTCGTAGGGGCTTGCTCCGCACAAGGTCTTATCTCAACCCCTTGGTCCTGGTTCTGCAAACACTTTGGGGCTGTCCTGTTACACAGACATTATCCTCAGCCAGTGTAAATGGATATGGTTATCCATCCACGTTATATATCTCCATACATGCAAAGTCATGTGATAAATTAATTTCTCAGACATTTTTTGCCATCCCACTTATCCTATCTCTACAAATGCCCTAGGAGCCATTCTTTCCAATCTCGAAGTAGTGGAACCAACCACCAGTTTAAACATTAATGAGGAAGCTGAAATGAATATTTGTGCAAACAGATCTGTCGAATTCGGCACTGCTTTTTGTTACCAATAGTACTACAGTGCATGCAATTATAAATTAATAATTAATTAATTAGTAATAGTTAACTAATAATACATTTAAAAAGTGAAGTAACCAAAAATGAAATACCTGAAGAAGTGGATAAGCAAATACCCATTTCAGTTGTGGATATTATTTAGATACTGGGATGGCTATCCAAAAATGTGAATAGCTATCATGTATAGCTAACTTGAATGGAAAATCCACTGTTTATTTCAGATCTAATGAACTTAATTAGTCTGTGCCAGACTTTATATGGAATTTCCTCCCTCAAAAATGTTGGAACTTGTGGAGCATAACACAGGTTTTTAAAGTGGTCAATACCTTGGTTTTAACGTTTCTGAAGGAAAACACCACCTCAAGCTATATTAAGGCATCAATTCAGTATTAACTCAGAAGAAAAACGGCTATACATGCAGTTGCCGATATTTCTTCCTTTATTATTATTATTATTAGCAAGCATTTATATAGCGCCAGCAATGTACCTGGAGCATTACAAAGTAATTGAATAGACACGGTCCCTGCTCAAGGGCTTACAATCTGAGAGACGGGGCGGGGGGGGGAGGAGATGAAGGAAGGGGAACAGAGGGAGAGACAAAGAGTGTAACATTCACGAAGATTCGAGGTCCCAGGTGCATACACTTGGTTTGGTTACATCAAGAATGATGGCTGGTCTGTGTGGTGAGGATATGAGTACACAGACCTCAGGTAACAGATTGTACTGAATGGAGGATATTGGCAGGAGTTAGGTGATGGCAGCGAGGAGTTGGGAGTTATTTGGAAAGTGATAAGAGACTGTCATCCCATTATATAAATGCATTGTATGTCATGCCATATTGTATGCAGTTCCAGTCTCCTCATCTCAAAAGAGAGAAAGTAGAACTGCAAAAGGTTCAAGGAGCTGAGAGGGGCAGCAAATGTGGTCAAAGTAACGGAAAAGTTTCTTTACGAGGAGAGGTTCAACAGGCTAGGTCTCTTCAGCTTAGAGGTGAGATGACTAAGGAAGGTTATGATAGAAGTTTACAAAATCATCAGTGGAGCAGAAAAGGTTTGTTATTTACCCCTGCTCATAATGCTAGAACTTGGGGACACCCTTATATAATTAACTGGCAGCAGGTTTAAAACAATGCCCCTTTGCCGCAAACTTGCGGAGGGCCCCTTGTCACACCCCACCTAAAGGAATGGGACGTGGAGTGGCCGCACTCAACAGGGCTATTGCAGCCCTTGCATAAAGGCAAGTCAGGAGCCCTGCGGGGGGTTGCCTGGCAACCCCCCGCAGGGCACAAAAAGGGAGCGCATCACGTGGGCCAAGTTTGCCTCCCAACGGGAGGAGCTTGGCCACACGGCACTCAGCCCGGCTCACTTAGCGCTGGCAACCTCAGGAGTCAACCGTGCAGCAAGGTGACTGACAGTCCAGGCCAGGAACTGGAGCGCTGGTGCGAGGAGCCATTCGACCCAACTGCCATTGGGAACCCATCCTCCACAGGAGGAAGCAGATGGGTAAGCCCAGGAAGAAGGGGCAAGCCAAGGCCCCCAGGGGCCAGATCATATGGCCTCAGGGGGGAGAGGAGGTGACTGCGACTGCTTCCACCCCCACCCCCACAGCGGGCCCAGAGATGCCGGTCTGCTCTCCACCCACCAGGGGAAACCATGGACAATCGCCTAGTGGAATGTGAGGCCCTGGTGTGCCTTTTGGCTGGGGGGGGGAGCGTGAAATGCTGGGCTTGCCAGCGGCCCGATACTAGGGGGTATGGGGGAAACAGGGCATAGTGTTCCCATGGAGGGTGGCCGGGGCGGGAGTCTGGGGGAAGGGAATGAGTTTCCCCCACAGGAGGAGCCCCCTGCACTAGCTGCGTGGGACGCCGCAGTGAACGAGTCTGGGGGGGTAGGATTGTGAGCTCCCCAGTGTGTTATAGGCTGCAGCCCCACCCCTGGGTGCCTCAGGCGGGGTACCGACCCCTAGTCCCACCCCTCCCTCTGGGCCCAATCATGCTGCCATCTGGGTTGGAGCATGTGGGGGGGTCCCCCTTTCTGGCAAGCAGGGCCCACTGCTCCGGCCGAGTACAAGTGGCGGGTCCCCTTGTGGGTCCCCCTCCAGCGGGAGAGAGGGGGGAGCACAGGCGGTACCCTGATTTTTGCCTACGAGCCAGCCTACTTCTGCTGGATGCCAGGCTGCTGCCTGCTGAGGTCCAACAGCCTCGGGCAGAGCTCCCACCACCCAAGGCATACTTGGGTGCGGCACCATCTCTCCCTCTGCCAAGATGGGGTGGGAAATGGGAGCCCCTGGTATCTCCACATAGGAATGAGGCCCCACCACAGCAGAGGCCATGCCGGGATGAGGTAGAGCAGCCCCAGGAGCCCGGCGACCAGNAGTGAGAGGAGAGGAGTGGGAAGCGATGTCGAGGTGGAATTTGTCTATCTTGGAGGTGAAGAAGGAAGCAAGATCCTGAGCAGAAAGGGAAGAGGGAGGATGAGAACAGGGGGGCTTGAGGAGGGAGTCAAAGGTGGGGAACAGGTGGTGAGGGTCCCGAGAACAGGATTCAATGCGGGAGGCATAGTAATTCTGTCTAGCGAGGGAGATAGTAGAAGTAAGGGAGGAGAGACAGTATTTGAAGTGAAGGAAGTCAGCATGAGAGTGTTCCTACAACAACAATGAGCTTTCCGTTGTCTCCCATTCAAGCAGTAATGGTGCTTTCAAATTTCATTGAAAAGACAGATATACAGCTGAGGAGTTCATAGACTGAATGGTATGATAGTATTGGTAGTAAGTAGATTTTAGACACTTCTTTGGACCATTATGAACAATACTAGTTAGTTCATTACAAACTTATTTGACTGGCTTTTTTGGTGGCCAGGTCATGCTTATTTAGCAACAAGTTTATTTTATTTATTTAAGATATTTTCCCCCTACCCATACTTCCACAGGCAGCTCTGGGAGGCTTACAATCAACAATAAAAACACTTAAAATTCTCAAAACAAGGAGGAATTAAAACATCCCTAACCACCACCCACCACCCTCCCCATCCTCCCCATCAAAAGCCAGGCGGAACAGCCACGTTTTACAACAGCGTCGAAAAGAGGGGATATCCAGGGCCAAACGGGCCTCCACCAGGAGGGAGTTCCACAGCCGTGGAGCAGCCACCAAGAAGGCCCTCCCCATTGTGGCCCACCGGCAGACTTGGGGCACCTTGAGGAGAGCACCCCCCTATGACCACAGGGGCTGATCCAGGACCCGGGGGGTGTGAGGCGGTCCTGCAAATAGGTCAGGCTAAGGACGTTTAGGGCTTTATAGGCAAGCACCAACACCGTGAATCAGGTCCAGAAGACTATAGGCAGCCAGTGCAGAGACCAAAGAACTGGTGTAATATGTTCCCAGTGGCCCAATCCCACCAAGAGACGGGTCACCGTGTTCTGCATCAGCTGCAGTCTCCGAACCGTCACCATGGGTAGCCTCATGTAGAGTGTGTTACAGTAGTCTAGCCTAGAGGTTATGAAAGCATGGATGACAGTGGCCAGGTCAGAGTCTGAAACATATGGCGAAAGGCACTCCTTGCCACAGACGCCACCTGACCATCCAAGCGGAGCTACGAGTCGAGCACCTCCAGACTCCATACCTGGGAAACCAGCGGAGGGCAGACCACATCAATGATGGAGGCCATCACCCCCGCTACCTTACCCACCAGCATCACCTCCGTCTTATCGGGATTCAGCTTTAGTCGAATCACCCTCATCCAATCCCCCACAGACACCCGGTAAGCACTGAGACTGCCGGGCCTGAGTCCGATGAAGAGGAGAGGTAAAGCTGGGTGTTATCAGCATATTGATGACACTGCATGCCAAACCTCCTGACCACCTCGCCAAGTGGCGGCATGTACACGTTGAATAGGAGAGAGTACAGAACAGAACCCTGCGGAACTCCACACGAGAGGTCTCGGTATGATGAAAAATAATCCCTGAGCACCACTTGCTGAGTTCTTCCAGCCAGGAAGGAGTGGAACCAGTCAAGAACCGCACCGTCCACTCCCGCAGGTGCGTCACCAACATCTCATGGTCAACGGTATCAAAGGCAGCCGACGGATCTAATAGAATCAGCAGGGCCGAATGACCCTGATCTACTTCCCGGCGCAGGTTGTCGACCAATGCCACAAGCACAGTCTCAGTGCTATAACCCGGGCAAAATCGTGACTGCAAGGGATCAAGAAAACCGACACGATCCAGATGCTCCTGCAACTGCCAGGCCACCACTGGCTCAATAACCTTCCCTAAAATGGGAAGATTAGAGACCAGCTGATAGCTAAGGGAGTCAATGTCAAGCGATGGTTTCTTGAGCAGAGGCTGTACTACTGCCTCCTTAAGGAGCTATGTGGGGCTGCCCTTGGGGACGGTTCGGAGGTTGCAGCTGGTTCAGAATGCGGTGACCTGTCTCTTAACGGGGACGGATTGCCGCGAGCACATTACACCGGTGCTCTGTTCTCTGCACTGGCTGCCTATTAGCTTCTGGGTCCAATTCAAGGTGTTGGTAATCACCTACAAAGCCCTAAACGGCCTGGCTTACCTGCGGGACCACCTCAGGCACCGGATCGTATTGCGGCCCTGCAATTGGCCGGGGACGCCCGACTCGAAGTCCCCCGAGTTTCCTGGGTGGCGACGATGGGGAGGATGTTCTCGGTGGCTGTTCTCAGGCTGTGGAATTCCCTCCCGATGGAGGCCCGCTTGGTCCCGAACCACCCCTCTTTCCGAAGACAGTGTAAGACCTGGCTGTTCTGCTGGGCCTTTGGAGAGGGAGACGGGTAGGGTGGGGGGAGGGGGAGGGTCTCTGTCCTTTTAGTATATTTGCAGTATATATTTAGCTTTTAATGAATTTTTAGATTGTATATTGTGTGTTGTTTTATCATTGCTGTTGATTGAATGTTTTTTGAGCCGTTCCAAGCTGCTCTGTGAGCAGGAGGGTACGGGGTAAAAAAGTTGTGAAATAAATAAATAAATTAAGGCAGCCCGGCACCATGCCCTCCCTAAGGGAGGCATTGACCATCCCTGCCAGCAATGGCCCCATCGTCTCCCGGCAAGCCTTAACCAGCCAGGACGGACAAGAGTCCAGTTCACAACAGATAGCCCTAACAGTCCCAAGAACATCCTCGGCATCGGTAGGGGTCACCGACCAAAACTGATCCCACAAACATGGACAAAACGGGGCTTCCATAACCTCAAATTGCCCCACTGCAAGAAATGTGGTTTCAAAACTGGTGAATCAGAGCGATTTTATCAGCAAAATTATCCACGAACATGTCACAGTGGGCACTAGATGACTCCATTCCAAGGTGGAGTTGTACCTTATCAGCACAAGGGGTAGGCAGGTGTTCAAGAATGTATTAATCAGTTAATGTTAATCAGAATGTTAAATCATTCATGCCATTGTTAGGGTGACAGAGCAGCGATAAATCTTCTACAGTAAAAGAGACTGTGCTAAATAAATCACATATGGATATGTAATAGGGTGGCTTCCCTGTATCCAGAAAGCCCCTATACTGTGGAGCCTAACAGCCCTAGGCTAGAGGCAGTGGTGGAGCATGCCCAGTTAGGCTCCAAAACCCTTTCCTCACTCTAAGTCTTGGAGCATGCCCAGTGAGGCTACAAAACTGGGATTTGCTCTAAGTCCCCTGACATGCTCAGTGGGCTGCGTGAAACTGAGCATGCTCAGGCCTAAAAAGAGGCCTGAGTTTAGTCTTAGAAAAGTGGCCATGGAGGAAGGAGCTTCTGATTGAGTTCTCTCCTCTTCACTGGAAACCTGTCAGCGGACCCCCCTGCACCTAACCTGCAAGGGCCTGAGAGGAGGAACAGGAGGCAGCAGAGACCAGGTGGGATTTGCCCGAGTTGGCCACCAGGACATACATGAACCATATGCTTGGGGAGAATTTTACTGAACCCTGGTGGGTTAAAGATACTAAAAGGGTAAAAAAAAACACTAATACTAAAGTGTGCTATTTTGGAGGTGTAGGCCTTGACTGTGAGGGTGGTAGGAGGCAAAGGGTGGGACCCCTACAGGGGTACCCTACATAGTGCACCCCACTTGGGATACAGCCAAGTCAAGGGCTGAACAGGAGTAGCAGAGGGGTTTGCTAATTCCCCAAAAATACTCCAGCACCCCCCTGTAGCCCTGGAAGACCCCCTGCTACATAATAGGTTGGCATCCACTATAACAGGAGGTAAACAAATTCCAAATGAACTAGTTCTAGGTCGTTTATGATCCAGCCTGCTTTCAGGCTGGAAATGCAGTACTGACAACTCCCAGCATTAAAAAAGCACATGGCTGGCACCCCAAAATTATGAGGCTGGCTTAAAATTCAAATATCAGCTTCCTTTCTTTCTTCTGGATCACATTTTCAAAGTTTTCACTGCAGAAGGGATAGAAATATTATTTGTTTTTATAGAACAGTTTTGAGTACAAATAACCATAGGGTACATCTCCGAATACCGTCTCCGTTCATAATCAAGGACACATTCTCAATAGTTGCTTCTGGAGACCACTCAGGATCCCCAACCATTGGTCACTCAACTGCTGTAAGTATCCTTGAGGTTAGCAACTAAGGGATTTTACTGTAAAATTGCATGGGCAAGAGGGGGAGGGAGCAGGTGATTAATATAGAAAATAAAGCCACAAGTTCTTGAAAAAATAGAACTGTACAATGATTAGCATGTTTAGCATGTAGAGGCTAATGAATGGGCAGCCCCCCCCCCGCCCCTCGGGTGTATTCTTGTGCGTGCAGGCAGCCCCCACTCATAGGTTTGGCATGACAAACCTAAAGCACGGCAGGGGTTCTTCTCCTTCGCACTCTACCCACCAATTCTCCTCCCAATATCCCAGCCCCTGTCACGACTCACAGCTCTGGTGAATCCTGGGAACAAGAAGCTGCCCCAGCAGCTTCTTCCTTCTAGGACATTATGACTCCAGGAGATGGTCCATCACCTGCTATCCCAACTCACCCATGCAGGCTCATGATTGGGTTTATACCTGTTAGCACTTGGTTACTCTATTTATTTATTTATTTATTTCCAAACTTATATCCTGCCCCTCCTGCTAAAGCAGCTCGGGATGGCTAACAAATGATAAAACCACAATAAAACATCATAAACAAAAAATAAATACAATATTAAAATACATAATAAAACAAATAATTTGCAGGAGGCATCAAAAAACCCTAAAACCCTTCCCACCCTAACCCAGTCCCCCCATCCTTCACCTGTCTCCCTCACCAAAAGCCTGGTGGAACAGTCAGCTCTTCCATTGACGTTGAAAAGAGGAGAGGTCCGGGACCACCTGGCGAAGGCCAGGAGGGAGTTCCACAGTCTTGGTGCGACCACCGAGAACATCCAATCCATAGTCTCCCCCTGGGATACCTTAAGAATGGCACCCTCAGTCGATCGCAGGGGTCGATCCAGAGCCCAGGGAGCGAGGCGGTCCCGCAGATATATGTGGCCCAGGCTGTTTAGGGCTTTATAAGTAAGCACCAACATCTTGAATCTGGCTTGGAAGACTATAGGCTGCCAGTGCAGAGAACGGAGCCTGTTATGTATTCCCACTTCCCGGTGACCCATGTCCGTAAGGAGATGAGCAGCTGCATTCTGCACCAACTGCAGTCTCTGAACCATCACCATGGGTAGCCCCACGCAGAGCGTGTTACAATAGTCCAGCCCTGAGGTGATGAAAGCATAGATGATAGTGGCCAGGTCGGAGTCTGAAACGAACGACTGAAGCTGCCGAACCAGATGTAATTGGCGAAAAGCGCTCCTTGCCACAGCCTCCACCTGGACATCCAGGCGGAGCTGGGAATCGAGGAACACTCCCAGACTACGAACCTGGGGAACCAGTGGGGGGTGAACCTCATCAATAATGGGGGACGCCAACCACACCACCTTCCCCACGAGCATCACCTCTGTCTTGTCAGGATTCAGCCAGAGTTATCTGGTTGCTATACACATAATGCGGAGTTTATTGAACAAATCGCATACTCTGATTGCCTACAGCAAAAACTGAAAGCAAAAGTAAAAATTGAAAGTGAAAGCAGTCTTTGCATATTGTCATCACCTGGTTTCTCGCATTCACAGTGATGTACTGGCAGGTAGCAGCACAACGTTTTTATTGGACAAATGTCTCATTTGGCATGGTGTTGGAAATCCCTCTTGGTTTGCATAAAACCCACAGTCAAACATGTGCCTCTTGTACCCTCTCTTCAGCATCTTCTGCATTATCCAGTTGGGGTGGAAAACATCCCCGCTCGCGAGGGTGCTCTGCACGTCTCTGCTTGCCCAAACCTCAAGAAACTCTCCGTCGGTCAGTTCACATTCCCTGTAACCCAGTCACTTGTTTCCCTGAAGAGATTCAGCTCCACCTTCCAGTCAAGGCACTTCCTGTGGCCCCATGGGTATTCTCTTGCTTTCATCAGGGCAGTGATGAGAAAAAATGGCAGGGAAGGTCTAACCTCTGTTAGTAACTTTCTTACTTCTGGTAATGCACAAACATCCAGAAAAGTCGTGGTCTCAATGGTATTCCACTCCCTCATCTTGTCTGAGGCTTTCACTCTTCGATTTTGCTGAACTCTGAGCTTCAGTAGGTTTGCACAATGTTTGTGTCATGCATACATGGAACCCCATTGTGTGCATTGTGTGCATAGGCTGCCTCAGAGGATGGGTTTGACAGTTCTCTCTGTGCGTTGGTCCTCACCTAAATGTCAGCAAAGACCAGGGTTTCCATCACCCCCCAACTTCTTTGGGGGGTGATGGATACTGTACCCTGGGAGACCACAGCACAGGGACATTTCCCCAAACTTCCTCCTTCCCCTCCCGTGGGATTGCCTGTTCAGGAGTGTTTGTGGGAGGCATGCTGGAATGACTGGTGGGGTGGTTGGCAGGCATTAGTGCAGGGCGGGGAGGGCTCAGGTGCTTTCCCTGGGGGTGGACTGTTGGGAAAACCAGAGCAGGCAGTTGGGATCCAGGTGTGGGAGTGTGAACTACCAGTGGGGATTGGCAAAGGGCTTCTACCCTTGATCAACTGGCAGGCAGGGCAGTAACATGCTAGAGCAGGGAGGACTGGAGGTGGATGGATTGGGACAGACTATTTTCAGTCTGTGCCCACATCTCAGCCATCTCCTTGCTCGCCTCCTCAAGCACGCTGTCCAACCACTCAAACGGTTGCCAAAGGCGGGCCCAGTGCTTGTTCTCCTGCCAGTGGTACAGGCGGGCCTCGGCAGCAAAGACCTTGCGTTCTGTGGCTTTCTGCTGCACAAGCTGCCATTAGTGGCATCCTGGATGTCGTCAACCCACTGTGTGGTCTCCCCAAGAAGCTCCTTTGCCAAACCTGCAGATCCTGGTTCTGCTGGGCACTTGTTGCTGGAGGTTCTCTCCCTGGCCGTTGCAGTAGCAGACCTGTAGCAAGGCAACAAACCATTAGTTCAGACCACCCCACCTACCTTCCTGTTTCTGTGTTTCAGCCCCCCGCCTGCCCTTCCTGCCAATTTAACAGCCACCCTTCCTTCCGAATGTACAGCCCTCCACCTGCTGTAAGGGAAGTGGGAATAAGTATGTAGCCTCTGCTGCTGTGGTGGTTCCTGTGGTGGGATCGCTGGAGCACATAGTTCTCCTCCCGCAGTCACTGTAGAAGAGTGAAGAACATGCAGAAATCAAGCACTGCCATTTGCGCCATCTCCCACCCTCCTGCTGCCTTTTTGGCTTCTGCCCCACTGCCATCCCACCACTGTGCCTTCCCCTACCCTCCATCTCACATGCCTGCCATGGGGCCTTCCCACCCACTCCCTGCACCGACTGTGCCCATCCGGTGTTGCTGTGTCCTGCCCTGCTTCCCCAGGCAATCCTGGCCACCTGTCAACACAGTAAAAAAAACCACCTACATAATTAGATAGTGAATGGTAGCCATTACCATGTTGTAAACGCAAACACTCCTCCCCCCAGGTGTATTAACTTAGTGTTCTCCTCCATAAAGGTGGCATATGGGTCCTCTATAGCCTCAACTAGCACCTCTGGTGGGTCCTCAAACAGGGTCTGGCTCTCCAGCTCAAAGGGGTAGACTGCAAGAGTCAGTGTCCATGTTGGCATCGATCCTTCCTGGCTCCAGGGTGGGAACGGGCATGGAGGGATCTCCACCAGCATTTGTGGGTTGGGCTGGGGGGAAGCAGGAGTGAGAGTGGTTGCAGAGTGAGAGGGCAGTTGGGGAGCTGTATCCACCTGCTTCTAGCTCCTGATGCAGGCACAACCATACAGGTGGGATGCCACAATGGCTCCATCAATGCACAGGAACTGGTCCAGGAGCAAATAGTAGGGAGATATTTGTCTTCTGCAGCTGGAGGTGAAGTTGTTGTCCCAGATCTTCTTGTAGCCTCTCCTCAAGTCCTTGGCCTGCTGCCAGCACTGGTTCATGTCCCTGGTATGTCCCTGCTGTACCATCTGGAGAGAGGTCTCACAGAACACCACCTCGTTCCTGTAGCACTTCACCAGTTAGTATTGTACCTTTTGTTGCTCCCAAAGAGTGATGAAGGCCTTGGTCTCTTCCTCACTCCAGGGACTGCACCTTTGGTGGGTGGATTGGTAGGTGGAGATTGCCTGTGATGGAACGCTGCAGGTAGCGGTGCTGGTAGTTGCCTGACTGTTGTTCTGAGCCATGGCCATGGCGATGGAAAGGCTGTGGAAGTTGCTCTGGAAAAGGAACAGCTTTGAAAAAGAGAGCATCAGGCATGTGCTGCAAACCAAGATGAGCTGCAACAATGCATGTTTGCATGTGGTGCACATTGGGCTCTTAAGGCAGATATTACACGTGCGCCAGTGAGAGTGAGAACAGAGAGTAGGGTAGAAAGTGGTTCTCTTCAGAATGCCCTAGGTTCTTTGTCTGTGACTCTATGGTGCTGGCAGACATGTACGCTTACAATGCTGCATGCAGCCTAATTGACGGGATACAGACACGTGGGCACACATTAACTCACATTTGTCTGCATAGCGGGCTCCGCATGCTCCGTCATGGCCCCTCCATGAGTGTGGGCTGCATGTCCGGTGGGTTGTGGCCACATAGGGGCGAAAACCTAATAAATGGGCAGGTGGACACCCACCTGGTGTGAGCTACCATCTCATTTGTTAATACTCAATGCAAAGAATTTGAATACTTTATTTATTTATTATTTATTTAATATATTTATATCCTGCCCCTCCTGCAAACAGTTCGGGGCGGCTAACAAATTTCCATTAAAACAATTTTTAAAATATTAAAACAATCATAAAAATCTTACAAAAACAGGGAGGACAGAAATTTACAAAAAAATAATAAGCAAGGGTAGGGTGATAAAAACCCATTAACCCACCCTCCCACAAGACCTAGGCGAACATCCAGGTTTTACAAACTCGCTGGAATGTTAAAAGGCTTGGGGCCAGGCGAGCTTCCTCTGGGAGGGAATTCCAAAGGCGCAGCCCGGCCACCGAGAATGCCCTCTCCATTGTGGCCCCCTGCTTAACACGGGGGACCTCCAAGAAGGCACCCCCGGCAGGCCAAAGGAGCCGCTCTCGGGCGTGGAGGGCGAGGCGATCCCTGAGGTATGAGGGGCCGAGACCATGAAGGGCCTTATAAATCAACACCAACACCTTGAACCTGGCTCTGCACGCTATTGGCAGTCAGTGTAGAGCCCGGAGCACAGGTGTTATGTGGTCCCGGCAACCTGTCCCTGAAAGGAGGCGGGACGCTGCATTCTGCACTAGCTGCAGCCTCCGAACCAGGAACAAGGGCAGCCCCACGTAGAGCACGTTGCAGTAGTCCAGCTTCGAGGTGATGAAGGCATGGACGAGGGAGGCCAGGTCCAGGCCAGAGACGTAAGGACGCAACCTCCGCACCAGATACAGCTGGCG
>QEPC01007715.1:1684212-1723355 GCA_003113815.1 Sphenodon punctatus | reverse complement strand
AAGATCAGGTCAAGGGTATGCCCCCCCACGTGGGTCGGGCAGGTAACCTCCTGGGACAAATCCATGGTTGCCATGGTGGCCATGAATTCTCGCTCCACCCCAACAAGGCCGGCATCGGCATGAATGTTGAAGTCCCCCAGGACCAACATCCTGGAGGAGCCCAACGCCACCTCCGAGGCCAGCTCTGCTAGAGCGATAAGGGATGCTGCTGGACAGGAAGGGGCCCGGTATACCAGCAGCACCCCTAGTTTGCTCCCAGCCAAATCGAACACCACATGGAGGGCCTCAATACCTGAAATCTCCTGAACTGGATATCTCCTAACAGGCCAGTTCTCTCTACAAATAATTGCTACACCTCCTCCCCGGCCACCCGTGCAGGGCTGATGCTGCACGGCATACCCGGCCGGAACAAGATCGGCTAAAGTTGGTCCGGCCATCTCGTCCAGCCAGGTCTCCGTAATACATGCGAGGTCCACAGCTCCATCCAAGATTACATCCCGGACAATTGGGGCCTTGTTGACAATGGACCTTGCATTTAGCAACAACAGCCCCCCACGAGTGGACCTTGGACCTGACACCTCCCCTCACTCCAGCGGGGGACTGGTATGCTGCACCTCCCGCAGGCACCTGGGTCCCCTAGGGTCGCAAGCCATCCAGTCCCCTGGACCATACCATCCACGCCCAAGAACCACCCTTATGGCTGCCCCACCCCCCCGCTCACCAAATCCTGGCCCCCCAAACCTGGCTGCTCGCCCTGTAGCCTCTCACCCCCTCCAACCCCCACCAAGGACTGGCAGAAGACATCCCCCGACCAGACTTCCCTCTCTCACAAGGGTTGGGTGCCCACCCCCAAAGTTGCCCACCCCCAATAACCCTCCCAATGCTCCCCCTGCTGCCACCAGGGATTAGCACTGAGACACCCTCACCAACCACCCCCCCACTAACCACCCTTCCTACTCCCCCTACTTTCTATCCCAAAATAATTTAATCTAAATAACTACAGTCAAACAAAAGAGCAATTTAAAAAAATTCCCTCTAAGTGCTAAAGTAAACACTGCTGTGCTGCTTAGTTTTGGTTGGTTGAGTTATCAGTAAACCTCACCAACATACTGCATGTTGCTCTATGATACTAAGGGGATACACAAATGGTTATCGTTGCTGTTGTAGCAGTGGCCAGAAACTCCAACTGAAATTAGGACTTCACTGTGCTAGGTGGGTGCTATTGATCTAAGAGAGACTTCCCGCCCTTACAGCCAGGGCCGGCCTTACCACAGGGTGACCTGGGGTGACTGCTCTGGGCCCCGCTCTTCTCTACTTCTGGGGTCCCTGCGGTGGCCCCAAACATGGCTGCAAAAGAGGGCCCTACGGAGGATTCCCCCGAGGGAGTGGGACCACCAGGGGCCCCTCATTTTATCTTTGTCCTGGGCTCTGTAAATACTAAGGCCGGCTCTGCCGACAACTTGCAGTTGAAAGAGAAATCCAGAGCATTGTATTTCAGTGACGGAAACAAAGATAGGCCACTTCTTCAGCAAGGCAAGAATTTTCATTCTGAAATGACTGGGATTAAGGGAGCAACCACATGTTTACAAAAAAAATACATTGGTCAGGGATAGCTGGCCATACTCCCCATCCTACTCCCTCTCCCCAGTGAATCTATACACCAAGATTTTTCTCTATTGTTTTCTCTAATTTGAATTTTGCCAATTATAAATAAAACTAAACGGAAGCTTAAAGCCAGTAGGGATTTGTTTTTATTTCTCTCCTGACCCTTTATTTCTTCCCCTCAACTTCCTTTCACAGGTGTGGATTTTATTTTCTATTTAAAAAGCTAAATAGGAGGCACAGAGGAGTCCCCAAAGCTGCATATTTCACAGAGGGAACCACCTTTACACTAAAGGAGGTAATGTTATTATATCTGTGGGTGATTCTTCAAAAAAACAACTTGAAGTCAAAGCATGGCCACTAAGGGAAGTGGAAGGGAATGGGGGAGGAAAAGGATAGAAAGATGACTAACAACTTAGAATGGCAGCAGACAAGCCTCAAATTTCATCAGGGAAAAGAAATAATGCACACAATGGGTGTTTTCACGCAGACAGCACCCATGCCTCTGTTCTGTCTCACCCCTGGATGGGCTGACTGTTTAAAGGCCAGCACACCAGATGTGCAGGTGGAGCAGAGGTGGGGCAGGCTCTCACAGCCCCACTGGCAGCATGCCGGAATATCCAGGAGCACCGCCAACGGATGGCAGCCCAAACTCAGGGCACCAGCTGTGACACCCTAGGCAACACCACAGAGTTGCAGGTGATTTGCCTGCAACTCTATGGTATGGGGGAGGGGCATGCCGCACAGGTGGACTGTGGGCCACAGCAGTAGCTGCATCATTTAAACCCGACCCATGTGGGGCTGTAAAATGGGCAGACCCTGGGGGCAGGACCGGGGGTGAGCACCCCTGTGTCCATGTGAAAACACCCAGTGACCTCATACTTATCTTATTTAAACTAGTGAAACTCCACAGATTTACATGGGGTCACTCCTGATTGATTTACACTGGTGTAATGGTTAAAAGTGGCTTAGAACAGAGCCAAGGCTTCACTCTGATCCCAGTCAGTTTTAGATCCATGCAACACCATTGATTTTGGTGTAGTTGTGACTAACTTGCAGCAGCAGCAGCAGGAGAGTAAAACCAGTCCCCTTAGTACTATTAATAGTTTCCTCTTATTCTGCTAAGAACTCTTTTTTATTGGAGAATGATATATTAAACTGAAATTACATCCTTCCCCATGTTAATTTTCAACAGCAATATTAATTTTATAACTGCAATACCCTGTGTACCTATAGAGATGTTAAAAGTGCTTTGTCTTGTATTAACTAGACACATACACATGAATCATATCCTGACAAAACAAGCAATGTGTCATTGCGTAATTAAGAAACAACATACTACGGCCGAGACAAGGAGGTTCTGTGACACTTTCCCATTACTTCTCAATTGGTAGAGAGTTAGGAATGTTAAGCAGACTGTGATATTATTTGATTTAATGGTTTGTCAACAGTGTACAGTATCATGTACTTTCATGCAGGGAATATTATTTCTTAGTTATTACTAGTCTGAACCTACAGTAGAAATGTAAAAAACCATTTCCCAAGTCATTTCAGAGAGAAGAGTCTAGTTACAATTATTCTTACATCATAATTACACTTGTTGCTCACTCACTTCCCTGAGCAGTGAGAAGTTCCAGGGACAGTCTTGCTGGGTCGGTGTCCCTTCAGCAGGAGAGAGAAATTGGAGACTGACTGGGTGATATAAGAGTCCATTTATTTACAAAGTACATGTTGAGAGGAATGGCTAGGACCAGCTGCCAGCTCCTCTGGTCAGTTTTCACTGAACCCTCCAGTTCCAGAACCCCAGGGGTTCCCCAGAAGTCTGTTTGGCCCTTTTTACATGGGCGGCAAACACCCATGAACACTCAGAAATCTGGATGTTCATGGGTGTTTGCTGCCCGTGTGAACCATGCTGCGGCAGGGTGGAGGGGTGGGTGTGTATGTGTGCGTGTTCCCACGCACATCCATCCACACCCATCACCCATCCACGGGGCCATCTGAAAAAATGGAGGAGGCTCTGTGGGTGGCGGTGGTGGAGGTCGGTGTGTGCCCATGTGCGCCCATCAGAAACTCCCACCCACCCAGCACACACTGACCGTGGCGCACGCTGTCCCCCTTGCACTGCGACCTGCATAAAAAGGACCTCTGTCTCTGTAGCTTTCTGCCCCCAGCGCTCTAGTATGAAACCTCTTGCTACACTGCAGCTCTCCACTCTCTCAAAACTGAAAAGCTGTCCCACCCAGTACTTGGCCCCGCCTGACCAGAACCATTATTATAAGACAGGAGGCTGGCAGGCGAGCTCAAATGTGGCAGATGGCCTTATACAATGAGTTACATTCCAGGCGAATGAATCCCAACAGGGAGTTACATTCTCAGGGGGGCTGGAGCAGACCAAGTCCATAACACCCTCCATGTAAACATGCATCAGTGGAATCCTGTAAAGATTTCTTCACAATGGGTGAATCTTGACTGCATAGCAAGAAAGGGGCTCTACAGTGGATGAGTCCTGTTTGCCTCTTCCTCTGCTGCAGCTCCGTTCCTTATCACTACTATGAGCATTGCTAGACCCCAAAGGCTCCAATCCCTACCGTGGAAGGTCCTGTACAAACCGGGAACAAGAAGACAGTGCCTTCCTCCAATAACAGGTTTAAATAGGACATTGGCAGTTTCTCTCTTCTGAGGGCAATGAGCGGACTGTTCAGTTTAATCTGGGCACTCTGGAGTTTCTATATTCAGGGATGAACCCGAGAATACACTATGTGCTGGATCCTATGCCATTCACTGGAAGTTGGATCAGACCTTTTGTGTAAGCATGTAGTGGAGGGAATTATGCACCAGGGAGTTCTGACAGTATTACAATGCATGGTCTAATCCAATAAATATGAACTCGTTATAAACAAAGAGCATACTATGTTATATCTCCTGAAACTACAGAGAGGCTGACGCAAAGGCCTTTTTTACACGGATGGCCCCCCCTGCTGGGTGTGCGGTGGGGGTGTCTGCGCACGCCGTGGTGGTGGGATTAGTGTGCACCCATGGAAACACCACGAGCGCTGGGTGGGGCTGCGTGCGTGCTCCTGGCGCACACCCACCTCCACCCATGGAGTCACCTGACAAAACAGAGGAGGCTGCATGGAAAAAGGGAGCACCCTCACCCAGCAGCACCGTGTGAAAACGGCCAAAAACGGAGACAACCCTGCAAATCTCAAAGATAAGGCCTGATGGAACCGACATGCCTAATTCCCCTTTTTGATGTGGCCTGCCACACAGAGTATAAAAATTCACACTAGGCATTGTACATTCACTTTTAGAAGCCATTGTCAATGAGCAATTACTCCTGTTTGGTTGCCTCCTCTTTTATTCTGCAGGTTTTTAAAAGTAGTCACTCAGTATCTGCCCTTATTTAATAGTTGTGCCTTTATCATGTAAGCTGCAGGGGAAAATAATTAAATTTTACAGAAACCCACCTTTGAATTAAAGGCTCAGAGGGAGTAATTATGTTTTACAGAAGCTACAGATTCCCAGTGAAGATACGGTACAGCAATACAAAACACTACGTATACATATGCACCAATGGGGCCAAATTACAGTTGCAGAGTGAATAATAACCTTGAAATTTCCTGATTTTTATATGTTGAAATCTTCTACCATATCCTTGCATTAATAGTGGCTTTCTGAGCAGGGGGTTGATTTGAAACAGCATGGATGGAAACAGCCCAAACCTGGGCTCTGAGGGAATGGAAAGAAATCCACCTCCATCGATCCTCTAAACCAACTGAATCTCCCCCAGAAAATCAGTGGATTCAGAAGCAGAAGATGAGCTCTTCTCCCAAATCCAAGAATTTTAAGGAACTTTTCGCAAAGAAGGGTGCTACAAGCTCATAGCTGGGGGAGACCTCACAGACCCCAGTCAAAGAAACGGCAGTCAGACCAACTCCAAAGGACAAAGCTGCAGAAAAACCTTTGGCTACCACAGAAGATTTAGAGAAACTGGCCTATAATTTAACCTCTCTTATTGGAACCCTGAAAGAGGATCTGACAGCCAAGATGCAAGATGTTATGGAAAAAGTTGCCGTCTTGGTGAATTGACATTGAGTGACTGTCCTTGAAACCGCCCTTGGAGAAGCACATAACAGAGAAATAGCTTTGCAGGAATGTATGGCTTCCCTGGAGCAGAGGAACACAGATCTGGAATTAATGGTAGATGACAGAGAACACAGAGAAGAAACAACATACAAATCAGAGGTTTGCCTGAGAACGCTGAACAGGGCAACCCATCTGGTATGCAGAAACTTTAATAACAGAACTGCTAGATCTGGAACCTGGGGATGAAGTGAAAATGGACAGAGCACACAGAACATTATACCTGTGTCTCAGAATAGGCCCAGAGATCGGATTGTGAAACTCCATCACTTTCAACAGAAGGAACCGGTCATGAAAGAAGCAAGAGCCCCAATCTCATATGGAAAGGTTGGGGGGGGGGGCGGAGCACACGGAAAAGCGGTGGGGGGGGGGGGGGAAGAGCACAAGCTGCAATTCTTCCAGGATCTCTCCTCACTGACTCTGAAGAAGAGAAAGGAGTTGAGAGAAATCACAGCAGCACTCAGAAAACCAGAGATTCGTTACAGATGGGGGTTTCCTTTTAAACTTTCCTTTCGTTTCCAAAACCAGCATCATATTATAAGAGACCTGGAAGGAGGAAAGAATGTGCTGCAGACTCTGGAAATTAAGTTCCAAAATTCAGTCTTGATGGGAGACACTCTGTAGGAAGAATCTTGAAGCGCACCATTGGAAATGAAGAAACACCTAAGGAAGAAGAGGGGGGAAAGGAAAGAAAAGCCATGAGCAGCAGCTTGACAAGGGAAGAAATGAAAATGAATGTATCTCAAGAAGAGGACTCGGACACCTGAGGGACTAGCTCACGTCTGTACAGAAGAGCTCATTGGCAGCGGGACAGTACCATTGTTAAATGTTTTGCATATTTATATCTACATAAAAACAGTTTGAAGTTTGATTTAGCTGGGCAAAGAGGGTGAGAGAAACTCACAGGATTAAAAAGGGGAGGAAGGGTGGGGCTGAGGGTCCCCAAATCTGGAGAAAATGGAGGTGCTCGGGAGGAACCCTTAGTGGTTCAGCGTAATTCGTCCCCATGTACCTTCAATCAGATATAATTCAATTCTCAGGAGTGGGAATGTCTAAAGGAGAAGAAATCATCTACTTTAGACAGCAAGACAGCAGTCCAGGGGGCTGCAGAGGGATGGTAAAATGGGTTGGGGTTCACCAGTTAGTTATCCAGGGACTGACTAGGGAACAGGGCAGGGAGGGAAGGGGATCTGCAGAAAGAGAAATGCAAAGGTGGGGGAGGGAGGAAGACAGTTCAAGCTCAGCAAAGAAAATAAAAGTTGCAAAATGTGAAGAAGGAGGGTATATAAAAACAAAACATTCAGGGCACAGAATTTAAAAGCTGGCAGTGTACTGGCAGCAGAATCAGGACACTGAAAATCAGATGATAAAAATAGGAATGTTAACATGTGAGAATTTCAGGATCATGTTGTGCATGAGTGAAACCTTGCATAAATCACTTTTCTTAAAGTACAAATGCAGGAAGGAATTTTTTTGCAAGAAACACGATTGACCTGAGCAGTCTCTTGTTTTTTTGCCATCATCACAGTTCCTCTATGGACATTTGGGACAATTGGCTGTTAGCGGACATCAAGGAAGAGTGCAGTTGCTGAATACTCTTGTCGCAGTCTTGCAGGGGTCCAGTACTGTTATAGTGTTTATGTAAAAGCTGAGAACTGGAAACTCACTTCATGCAACAGAGAGACACAGAGCCAGGCCGAATGTGTAGTCAGAAAAGCCTAACAACACCTCTGCAGAAACCAGACAGACACCAATCAGTTGCAAATGGCTCTCTTCCTGCCTATGTGACTAGAAGCACAGAGTCCTCCAGGCGGGAAAGTCAAACAAAGAAACTTGGAAACATATAAAAAGGGGGTAGATCTTTTTCCCTGAGGCTCAGTTGGGAGAAGAAAATTTGCTGGCTAACCAGCTTAAGGACAAAAGCCCAGTCTTACTACATCTGGCTGAGAAATTGACTCAGGTGCATGGACTTTGTGTAGGGTAAGATCTTAACTAGGGAATTACGCAGTACAGACTAGGATTGCGTTATTTACTTTTTTATATGCCACTCGGTGTTCAAACTACCTTTGTTTATGTAATCAATAAACTTTCTTCTTTACTAAGAAGTGCTTTCTGTTGTCTCACATTGGGGAACACAGTCTGAGTATCTTGTGCCCTCAAGCACTTGCAAACCCAGAGAGAAAGAGTCTGAGAACGGGAAGCCTCTGGAGCTTGGGTGACAAAAGTGTTGTCCCCTTTGCAGGCCTGAATCAGCTAGAGAGAGAACTGATTCAGATGGGCTGCAAGTGAGGGAAACTGAGTCACCTAACCCAGAAACGTGGGGTAGAGGACCCCCAACCCCGTGACAAAGTAAGTAGTAGGCAGAGTCATCTTCTTAAGAGATGGGGAGGTGACACCTGGTGCAGAAGCAGGGAACAGCAAGCACTGGGGCAGCCTCCGTGGAAAGGGTGTCTTTGAAGGAGGGCAGGGACATGCATGGTCCCCAATCTTTCGGCATCACATCCGTACTCCAATTTGGAAAGGACACTGCCCCCTTTAGCACGGCCTTTGGCCGGAGAGCAAAGGGGAGACGTTAGGTGTCAAAAGGGGGCCAGCACTGGAGGGCACATCCAGGCCAACCCCTGGCAGTTAAAGTTAACGTGTTGTTGGTTAGGGTACTGGATCTGAAATTGCAAGGCAATTTACCCCACCTAGCCTAATTCTGATTCGTAATAAAGAGTGCGGTCATTTAAACCCAGCAATTGAGTCCTTGTATCTTTCCAGATGCGTGGGCAAAGAATGTAGGTATATATTAGTAATAGCATCCCTAAAAGGCAAACTCCTAACCTTGGCCAATGTATATGCATCCAATCAAGGATGTGCCTCCATTTGTGAACAGTTTTTTAGGACTTTCAGAACTTTAAAAGGAGATGTTCTATACTAGGGGGTGACTTTAACAAAGTGCTCAATCCCTCAACCGATCGCTCAAAAGTGCATAAAGGGAAATCAAGGGGAACAAGTGCAAAATTGGTGCATCATCTAATAAAGGAAGACTTGGGCCATTTTTAAATGGGATGCACAGAAACATGTTCACCCATCCTCCACCCACCCGAGCTGCTGTCTGAAGGCGGCATAGGTGGGTGCACACTCCTGTGGCCCACGCACCATCCACTCATGCCCACGCACGGAGCATCGGGGGAAAATCTGGGATGCTCCATGTGGGGGCATGAGCCGGCAGTGTGTGGGTAGGGGCACACACCTGTCATGTCTGATTTCCCACCCACCCACCCACCGGAAGTGTGTGTGCTCTCCATGTGGTGCACATAGACACGCCCCCCAGCTGTGCCTGTTTAAAATCAGTCTTGGTTGACGTCTGGAGGTAGATGAATCCAACAGGCAGAGATTATACCTATTATTCTTCTGTTCATGGGTCATATTCCAGGACTGATATGATTTTATGTCTCTAGGATCTGGCTTTCCAGAAAAGTCAGTCTTGAGTCATAACTTGGTCTGATCATTTCCCTGCATATGTTGAACTACAGGTCTGGGAATATATGAAAAAATGAGAGACCTGGTGTTTGAACAGAGCCTTGCTGTATGACCCACTCAGAGTAGAAGAGTTATCAAAATCTTTTCAAAAATATATAGAAAAAGATAAGGAAGGAATCAGTAAGAAAGTTCTCTGGGATGGAAGGAAAGCAGTAATGAGAGGAATACGCATAAGGGAAGCCTCATACCTTAAAAATATGAGAATTCTTGAGGAGGAAAATCTGATTAAAGAACTGTCTGAGCTGGAATACAAATAAACACACAGGATCTAAACAAGTTTATAAGAAAATAATTGAGATAAGAGGGAAAATAAAATTGCTATAAACAAGTAAGGCAGAGCAAACACGTAGGTATATAAACCCAAAATATTACGAGGAAGGTGACAGAGCAGACAGGCTTTTAGCCAAAAAATTAGAAAAGAAACAAGAAAAATCAGCTGAAACAAAGAGGGATAAAATTAGCAACTGGTATGAAGCAGATCTCTGTAACCTGTATTTCCACGCTCTAGTCATCTCTCGCCGTGACTACTGCAACTTCCTCCTTACTGGCCTCCCCTGCTCTGATCTCTCCCCCCTCATCTCCATTCAACGCTCTGCTGCCAAAGTCATCAACTGGACCCATTGCTTTCACCATGTTCAGCCCCTCCTCTCTGCCCTACACTGGCTCCCTTTACTTGAAAACATTCTGCACAAGCTCCTGGTCTTCACCTTCAAGGCTCTTCACAGCCTTGCTCCCCCATATCTCTTTGCTCTTGTATCCCGCCACACTCTTAACCGAGAGCTTCACTCCTCCCTCTGCCCCCACCCTCTCATCTGCTCATGACCCTTTTGCTCCTCTAAATGTCTTCACCCCTTCTCTCTTGCTGCCCCTCATGCCTGGAACTCCCTCCCTGAATACGTTTGCTCTGCTCCCTCTCTTCCAACCTTCTAATCCCTCCTGAAGACCTACCTCTTCCGTCAGGCCTTCCCTAGCTCACCATGAGTGAAACTGCATCCTCTTCCCCCTCACTCAGAATCTAATTCCCTGTAACTAAGTGAAGCATTTACACCTGCAATTTCTCAACCTCATGAATATACTAGTCTCTCATGATGTTTGCCTCTCCCCCCCCCCCCCATGCCACTTAGCGTGTTTTTAGATGAGCCTCCTTTCTTTGTGAATTTCTCAATCTGGTCTCACCCATCTCGCAGCGGGGGGAGTTTAGATGTGTCTCCTCGCACCAGAAGTCGCGCGGCTACCATTGGAAACAGCAGTCCCGGGTGGCTCGCACATTCATTTTAAATCCAGACGGATGTGGGGAGGCACGTCTAAACTGGCCCCCGCTGCGAGACTGCTGAGAGCAGATGAGAAATCCATGAAGAGAGGAGGCTCGATTGACCTGAGCAGCTAGGCCTTAGACTGTAAGTCCCCTGAGGGTAGGGGCCTGTCTATAACAATTGTACGGTGCCAGGTACACCAGCTGGTGCTATACTAGCGAGGTATTTATACCTTGTCATTTATACCATGGCGAGGTATAAATTGATATAAATAAATAATAATAATAGTTAATAATCTAAATTTGCCAACTTCTTCCACACTTTATACTCTTCAGAACATCCTAAGCCTGAGCTAATAAACAGATACGCAAGAAGTGTAAAATTACCTCAGCTCTCAGAAGAGAATGTGGCGTTTCTTGACAGGCAAATCACGCAGAAGAAATTAGTGATGAAATAATTTTTTTTTTAAAATCGAATGAAGCTCCAGGCCCTGATGGATTCTCGGGGGAATACTACAAAGCTCTAAAGCAAGTTGTGGTCCCAGTATTAACGGAATTGTTTAATAGCATAATGCAGGGTAATGACATTCCAGATTCTTGGAAGGAAGCAAAAGATTGTGATCATTCCTAAAGAAGGGAAAGATCTTACTAACTGTGCATCATACAGACCTATTTCATTCATTAATGTGGAGATTAAACACCATCTTACCCAAATATATACATCGACCAATCAGGATTTGTCACTGGCAGGCATGTATCTGATAATATTAGAAGAACCCTGAATCTGATCCATAATGTTAATCATAACAACTTCTCTTGTGCGCTGCTCTCTCTAGATTCAGAGAAAGCATTTGATTGTTTGGAATGGAAATACCTCAGAAAGGTCTTGACAGGGTTTGGCTTTGGGAAGTAATTCTGTAGAGGCATTTGTCCTATATAATAATCCTCAGGCTTCTGCTTTCATGAATGCCTATCAATCTCCCTCATTTGACTTGTCCAGGGGCATGAGGCAAGGTTGATGTTCATTGTCTCCACTGCTTTTTGACTTAACAATAGAACCATCTGCAATAACGATTAGGGCTAATTCCTTGATAAAAGGCATCAGAACACCTTCTGGGTCAGAGCACAAAATAGTGTATGCGGATGATGTCCTGATGATATACTTGCAGGAACCAAGGGCCTCATTAAAAACATAGAACTAACCTCAGAATTTGGGCAAGTATCAGGCTTCAAAGAGTTCTAGGAATTAATGTTTGTTTATTTATTTATTTATTTAAACTATTTATATCCTGCCCTCTCCTGATAAGAGCAGCTCGTGGTGGCTAACAAATAACACAATAAAATAAATACAAAAATACAATAAATAATAATAATAATAATAATAATTAATAATAAATATAAAAACATTGGAACCCGTGGTGGAGCATACAAACATATCAAAACAAAAACCCCTCCCTAACCCTCCACCCCTCACCTGTACCCATCTCCCTCACCAAAAGCCAGCCGGAACAGCCAGGTCTTACACTGACAACGAAAGGAAGAGAGGTCTGGGGCTGGGAACACATTATAGAATAATCTAGTACAAGGCAGCTCTGTCTAGACCTCTAACAATATCCCTGAAAAGATCAAGAGTACTTGCTGTCAAATTTGAATGGGCAAAAGAATCTATAAAATATTTAGGAACATACATAACAGAGAAACATACAGCCCTTTTCAATGCAAACTAGTGGAATAAACTATTGAAAGATATGGAAAAATGGAACAAATATGCAATATCCTGGTTAGACAGGTTAAGATGAACATTCTCCCAAAGTTACTGTTTCTGTTCCAGTGCATCCCTAGTGGTGTCCCACACAAGACACTAGAAATATGGCAAAAGATCATTTTAAGGTTCATATGGAAACACAAAAAACCAAGAGTGAGCTCTCAAGTTCTATATAAACCTATAAAATGGGGTGGACTGGATGTTCCTAATCTGACATACTATTACTATGCATCGTAATTAAAGGATATTATTAACTGGTTCAACAATAGCCCATCCAAGCACTGGGTGAAACTCGAACAAGACTGGAGCTCAAATACATCTATTCACAGCAACAGCTGGATCAAAAAGGAATTCAGAACACCAGAAATAAATTCACACCCATTCATTCAGATTAGTTTAGCCACACTGGACAAGCACTCAGATTTTTCTCTCACCAAGGCCCTCCCCTCTAGTTACTTTAATCAACAATCAAGAAGTTATTCCAAGGGACTGTCGAAGTGACATGTCATTGGGCTCGATCCAATGCCCTGCAGACCATGTGCGTGCGCAAACTGAACGGATCTGCTTTGCGGGCACATTCTGCCCTGAGGAAAGCACGCGCACGTGCATGCACATGATCTGCGGGACATTGGATGGACAAGAGCACTATGGACAAGAGATCACACAGTTTCAACACTTGTTCCTGGGTCCAACAGACCCAAAAATGTGCAAAAATGTAAATGAAATAAAGCTTCCATACGTTCAAGGCAGTCAAACACTTTATAGAGAAATCTAGATAGAAGGCAGCTCTGTCTAGACCTCTAACAAAATTCAAGGAACTGACTCATTTGCAAGCCAATACAAAAGGCTTAACCTCCAAGATATATACACTTTTGATTTCAAAAGATGCTGACAAAAAACAACCCAAATGAAAAAATGGGAGAAGGACTTGGAAAGAGAAATTGACCTAGATGAATGGGTCCCACTATGGGAAAGAGGATACAGTTCATCAATTTGCATAGCCCACAAAGAAAACTTTTACAAGATATTATATAGACGGTATCTGACCTCAGACAAAATTAAACACATTTATGCAACAAGGGAGGCACTCCTGGAGGGGCTGTGAGGAAAGAGGAACATATCTGCAGATGTGCTGGTGGTGTCCGGACGTTAGTCAGTTTTGAGGGAAACTTTTCATAGAAATTCAGTGTATTACAGGTTGCAAAATCCCCAAAGACCTTCTGACATGTCTACTTGATGCACCTTTTTCCTGTTAGCAGCCAGGCTCTGTGTAGTGGGTCTGGATCATTGGAAAAGGGCAAACCCTCCTCCTCTCAAGCTGTGGTATAGTAAAATATGGAACATTTTGGCCATGGAAAAACTGTCCCATCAACTGTCCCACCCAAGAAAAAACACCAAAAAGAAGACACAGATCTGGAGATTTGGGCTCAATTTCTATCATATTCAAAGGAGAAAGGCTCCTTAGATGTAACACTGATAATGTATGTGATAGTCAACACAAGGAATAGGGGGGGAAATTATAAGCTATGTATCCTGAGACAGAATTGTGCAATGTATAAGATATATATTCTTGATATATTTCTATGTGCCTTAATGGTTTTTAAAAAAACAATTAAAAAAACCCCAGTGACTTTCTGAACTGGATTTGAGTGTTAGGATTTTTCTCCCCACCTCCCCATATGTATTAATCTGAGTTGGCTAGAGGCAGTGGGCAAACAACACTGCCTCTAGCAGTTAGAGCAGGTGCAAGCCCCAATGAAGTGAATGGGACACTCATGCTAGCACTAACTACTAGCACCAGCAATTCCCATCCAGAGGATCATAGTCAGTGTATTTTACTGGAAGAGCAGGATTTGGAACCTATAACAGAGTTCCGATTCGTGATCTGCTATGAATTCTATCTCCATGAAAACAAATGAGACGGGGTGAGCCAGATCCCCTGGCCACCCCAGAGAGGGCCACTGCATCCACCACACTTTGGGCCAGTGGGGAGAACAGTTCAAAGGAGCACACCGCCCCCAATCTGGGCAGGGGGCAAGTCCCTCCACACCATGGGTCAACCAAGGAGCCGTCCACATGGGGCAGGACTCCCGGACCCCTGCTGTGTAGCAGGGTCAGGCCCCTGGGAGGAGATGCTGCCAAACAGCTAATTGGGATGGGGGGGCTGGACAAGTATGCTCATCCCAGCTGCCAAACAGGTGATCGGCGGGGGGCGGACTCCTCCAGGCTCCCTGGATCAGCTGTTTGGCAGCTGGGGTGAGCGCACTCCTCTGGGCCCAGGGAGTGGTGATGGGCGATTGCTCATCGTCCTCTTGGGACCTCCCCTGTGGGGTCCCACAAGGTTCTATTCTGTCTCCTCTCTTGTTCAACAGTATATGAGGCCGTTGGGTGAGTCTGTTGGGTGAGGTCATTTGGAGGTTTGGGGTGAGGTGCCATTAGTACGCTGATGACACCCAGCTCTACCTCTCTTTTTCAACTGACCCAGGCCCTGCAGTGCTTACCCAGTGCCTGGCTGCTGTTGGGACTGGATGAGGCTGAGCCAATTGAAGCTGAATCCAGACAAGACTGAGGTGATGAAACATCTGTCAGCCGTGTGAACTTGAAGGGAATTCGGACTCCTCTTATTGATGGAGTCTGGCCCCCTCTGGTCCACCAGGTTCGTAGCCTTGGACTGCTCCTGGATCCCTTGCTGTGCCTGGACTGTTAGGTTGCGGCCGTGGCCAGGAATGCTTTTCACCAACTCCATCTGGTGAGAAGCCTGTGGCCTTTTCTTTCCAATTTGGATTTGGCTACCACATCCATGCTTTCATTTCCTTGAGGCTAGATTATTGCAATGTGCTCTACGCGGAGCTGTCCTTCATGACTGTTTGGAAGCTGCAGCTGGTGCAGAATGCGGTGGCTCGCCTCCTTTTGGGGACAAGGCTCCAGGAGCACATTACCCCAGTGATCCAACGTCTGAACTGGCTCCCTCTAGCTTTCTGGGCACAATTCAAGGTTCTGGTTTTGACCTTTAAAGTCCTAAATGGTCTAGGCTTCATGTATTTGAAAGACCGCCTTTCCTTCTATGCTCTGCTGTGACCCCTGTGATTGGCCAGGAGTGCCTCCCTGTGGGTATTGTCGGTCAATCTTATTCGTATGACAAGGGCTCGCAGGGGGGCATTCTCGGTTGTTGCTCTGATGCTTTGGAATTCCCTTCCCCCAGAGGTTTGTTTGAGTCCAGGCCTGAGTGGCTTCCGGAGGCAATGTAAGACTTTTTTTATTTGAAAAGGCATTTGGTGGGTGGGGATAAATTGGGGATTGGGATGGGTTTGTGGGGGGTTGTGGTAGGGTTGGGGTGGTTTAGAGTTTCTTGTATTTTAATGTTTTTATGATTTGTAAGCCGCCTGAGCCTTTGGAAAGGGCAGCATAGAAATTTAAATAAAATAAATTAATTAAATAAAATAAGCTGTTTGGTGGTCAAAGTGAATGCACTCCTCCAGGCTCCCCCATCAGATGTTTGGTGGCTGGGGTGAACGTGCTTCTCCCAGGCCCCTGGGATCAGTTGTTTGGTGACCAAGGTGAGCATGCTTCTCTGGGCCTGATCTTTGGACCTCACCATGTGGGGCACAAGCCGACCAGGCAGGAGGCAGTCCCATGGTCCCACATTAGCCTGGATGGGGCAACAGTAGCCTATGCTACGTCACCCACTTTTCTCTAGCCAATCCATTCCATAGCAGCCAGGTGCCCACCCTGAGACGGGAGTGGGAAACATCTGGCAGCCATCTAACTGATGGGCAGCTGAATTGCAGGCTGTTGTGGGCTACTGCCTTATTTGTTTTTATCCTCTGTGGCTTTGGGAATCCCACTCGATCTCCGTGTTCATCTTTCAAAGGGAGATGATAAATACAGAGTCTTGTTTATTCAGTGTTGTAACTTGCTGAATCAGTGCTAAACATTACATTAGGGGCCCACGTTCAGTGTAATTTCCCCATTGGTGACAATGGGTAAAACACAGTGAACATGGGTCCCTGAACGTTATTAATACATCAATCATCAACCATCATCATAATCACCACCACCACCACCACAAGTTGAAACACATGCCTAATATCTTTAGGTCCATTTGTGTTTTTTCCATTTACTCCTCTTGGTCTTTGCCTATCATTGTGTCATCCTTGTATTTGATTTATGGAGATTTTATTATTATTTTCAATTTATATCCCACCCTTATTTAAGAGGCTCAGGACAGCTCACAATAACAGAAACAAGAAATTAAACAAATATAAATCAAAAACTTGATATACACTCCCCAAACCTCCAGACCCTATTCACTCCCACACCCTCTCACATGGAGGAGTCCCCTCTTTACCTAACCTTCCAATTTGGCTTGACTTCCCTCCCTTGGCTCTCACCCAGAGAAGTATTATGTTCAATACTACAACAACACTCGCACAGGCTAATTTAGCTGACCTTATCTATAGAAAAGGCATTGTATAAAATATTGCACTCTAGTACAAATGCTGTACAGGCACTTCCATGTCATCCCCTTCTTCTACTAACCTTTTATTTAGACTGTAACCTTTGGTTTAGGACTGAAGCCTACTACCCTGGAGTAGGGAAGACTGGGCCCCAATTGTGCCTAGTATGAATTATTTTTAATTAGGCAGCTGCCCTCAGGAGCCATGATCCTATAACTTACACTGTACCGTGCACACAGGCCTGCGCCTGCAGGGAGATCCATTGAAGTCAGTGGTAGCTTGCACATGTGCAGGTGTTTGTCTATATGGAACAAGTTGCAAAGTGGGAGATTAAACCTTTACACATTTTCTGTCTCTTATAGTTGTTCCACTCTTGAGTTTTAGTAAAAATCATACTGCCATTTCCCTACTTTAAAGGACTGATATTTTCCTAAATGGTGCACAATTTTCTAAAAATTATTAGTAACAGTAATCAGTATACATCTCTGTTTCCTTATGGAGGTGCATACAAACTATTAGGTATACCTGCTAATGTGGGCCCTATTCTGAAAATTATTGAGCACTCCCGACCTCTCTGCAGTCATTGGAAACAAAGAGCATCCACCATGACATACAAGAGGCTTATTATTTTTCAGGTTTGGGTCTTACACATTTGGGACTTGATTCTGCTAGATGCTGAGCAGTCTAGATTGCTTCCAAGAAGTATGTAATTATGTGCTTAACTTTACACATAGGTAGTTCCATCAAAGCCAATTGAACTATTTACAGGATTAAAGTTAAGCATGTATGTAAGCCAGTGGTTCCTAATTTTTTTCGCTGGTGGGAGTTAAATATTATCCCACAACCCCAGGCAGCAACAAAGGCATGCCAAGTATCTTAAACACAATTGCAAACCCATCTGAGAATGGCACAACCCAAATTGGTTTCCCCTTAGTTTGTAAAACTCTGGTTAAGTGCTTCACTGGACCAGGCTAGAGTGCTTGGAAGCTGGCAGGATCAAGCCCTTGATTTCTTAACTAAGGGTGAAAACAGACATGACACTACCACCCTTTAACAACCTTTGGTGGGTCATTATGCATGTTTCAGGGCTGCAAAGGGCACCAACACAGCCCTGCAACATGCATAAATAACCACCAAGGGTGGTTAAAGGGTGGTTAGCGTCATGTCTGTTTTCACCCTGTGTGTCAGGATCCCAACTGGTGTCCCAGCATCTGTGGATGGGGTCATTATTCCGATTGATATGCAATTTCTTCTCTTCCTGCGGTCATGGAATTATATTTAAATCTCAAAGTAGAGTCACACTTTGGAGAACAAATTGATCTGTGGCCTTCACAAATAATATAATAGTTCTTCATTTCTCTTCACTATGTGTTTCTTGGACATAAAGTAGATGTTCAGCTATGTCACTGCAATTTTTCATTCATTTGCTCTGCCTCATCTTCTAACAATGATCCTTTATTTTTTATTTCTGTACATTCCCCGTTGCTTTTGCTATTTTACCTCCTACCTCCATCTATGTATGGAATCTTTCCCTGCTGCACAGAAATAATCCTGCTTGTTCTCTTGCCTTTCTTACTGCTCCCTTGAAAACTTTACTAACTGCGTGTGCCAAATGTACTACTGTGCAAATGCAACTGTCGGGGATGGGCCGTAGGGAGCACATAACACAGGTGCTCCGTACTCTCACTTGCTGCCAATAGCGTGCCGAGCCAGGTTCAAGGTATTGGTGTTAATCTATAAGGCCCTTCACAGTCTGGGCCCCTCGTATCTCAGGGACCACCTCGCCCTCCGCGCCCCAGAGCGACTCCTTCGGTCTGCTGGGGGTGCCTTCTTGGAGGTCCCCCATGTTAAACGGGGGGCCACAATGGAGAGGGCATTCTCGGTGGCTGGGCCGTGCCTTTAAAATTCCCTCCCGGAGGAAGCTCATCTGGCCCCAAGCCTTTTAACATTCCGGTGAATTTGTAAAACCTGGCTGTTCGCCCAGGCCTTTGGGGAGGGTGGGTTAGGGTTTTTTTTATCTCCCGCCACCTTTGTATACTGTATTTTTTACCCTAGCCGTGTTTTATTGTGTGATTTTATGATTGTTTTAATATATTTTTATAGTTGTTTTTATGTTTTGATATTGTTAGCCGCCCCGAGCTGTTCTCAGGAGGGGCGGGATATAAGTTAACATCATCATCATCATCATTAATTAATAATAACTCCACAAAAGTCCATAGAGTTGCACCTGTGTATGCCAAAAGAGAATTTGCCTATATGGAAACTTTCCTTCTAGGATCCCTCCCCATGGTTCCAATCCCATTATAGTTTATTCTTTGTTTTTACTTATTGAGCAGCCCTCCCTGACAAAGCCACCTCAGCCTTTATTGCAGGACTAGTATTTGTACCGTAAATACACAAAGGAATCCTTTTCCCTTGTACTTCTTGCCATATGCTTCAGTTTTCCTTAAGCACACCAGCACACCTTCAAAATTACAATACAATAAATTATAGTATGTGGTTGTCTAGGTGATATGCAAAAATATCTTATGAATATCATAGGGTAAAAACAGACGTGACAGTGGCCTGCTTAGGCCTATGGTGGCTCACGAGCCACCGACTACTCATCTGTTTTTGTGCTGCCAGATGTTGACTTGAGATTGGCCTGGGCCGTGTTGGTGGCTAGCCTAGGTTAAGAAAATCTTCAATAGAGACAAAGTAGTAAAGTGATGTCTTTTATTGGACCAATTACAGTTGGTCGAGGTATGCAAGCTTTTGGACCTCACAGGATCCTTCGTCAGGCACCTTACTACTTTGTCTCTATCGCCTATATCTGGGACCAACACGGCAACCATACTTTCTCTACACTGCTATGGAAGAAAACCCTGAAGTCAGAGCCCAGGCTAGGGCCTGCCCAACCGGGCCAAAGCAGGCGACAGTGGGCTTACTCATCTGTTGTGGCCCGCCATGGCTGGTTGTCACAACTGGCTGTTATTGACTGCCATGGCTGTCCATCATGGTGGGGTGTGGGACACTGGGGGTGAGGTCAGCCGCATGCATGTCTGTTGCAGCTCTCCCTGTGCCTGATGTGTGGCGGGATGGTGACCCGGCCACGGGCACATATGGTTGGTCCCCTGACAAGGCCTGGACTGTGTCCCCTGTGGATTTCCACCCCAGGCTGGGTTGTGATGGCAGCACGCCACCGTCACATGTCTTTTTACCCTTTTTAAATGGGCACGGTTGGGATCGGGGGGCTCAAGTCCATGCATGTCTGGTGGGGAGGGGAGGGGGGGTCAAATGGGCCAGGGATGGGTGTGTGATGGGTGTGCAAACCCATGCATGGTTTGGCCTGCCCCTGCATGGAGCATCCCGGAGAGGGCAGTGCGTGGGTCACAGCAGTGCACCTCCCTCCATGTCTTCAGACGGGCGTCTGGATGCATGGGGGATGGATGGACCTCTGTGTTTGTGTCTCAACAGCCATAGTTGTAGAGGTTCACTCTAAATCAACACCTTAAAACACCACATAAAACACCATACAAATAATCTAAGCAACCAAAAATTAACATTCCACTAAAGCCAGACTATGGGGAGAACCGTCAAGCCCCACAGCATTACATGGTGTCAGTAAGGAACACTTAGGTATATGGCAAATCAAATCCACTAAACCACTATATTGCTCATGGTTTCAGTGATCCACGGCCCTACCATTTCCTCCATGATTTGCTGATTTCTGAACTCCTGCTGCATCTGAGAGGCGAGGCTGGGAGATCAATAGAACAGCTGAGCAAAGGGATCCCCAAAGGAAAGGCTCAGTTGATCATAAAGCAGCTATGGAGATACAAAATAAAGTGCAATAGCCCTCCTACTTCCAAAATTAAATATACTGAAGAAACAGCTCTCCTGGGTGTCCAATCATACTGCCAGGAAATGTTCTTTACTCCCTTAAGAATCATTCCTTCTTAGAAAGTCCACGTCACCAAAGTGTAGGTCAGAAAGCTTACACTTCTGGAAGTCAAAAGCTGTTGTGGCTGTTAGTAACTAACGAGTAATCTTGGACTTGTGTTAAGCAGCAGGTTGTAGAATCCGATACCTTTTTGCTGCACTTAGCTTTATTTTACTGTATTGATTTATGTTTTCCTTTTAATTAAAGGTACCAGGAAAACATTTGTTTTGGGGTTCTCACATGCAGCTCCACTGAGGCCTCTTTCACAGAACTCAGTGAAGGTTCAGCAGGCCCTGTCTGTGTCTCCACAATGAATTACTTCCGCAAACACACAGACCTAAAGCTTTTCTGAATCCTTCCCCATAATCCTCAACATCTGTTCTGTGTCCAATCCAGGCCAACTGTGGGAATCTGTAAGTATCTGCTGTCAGCATTAGCACAGATGAGTAAACATACAAGCGCCTGTACCAGATTGCCATGTGATTTCAGCTGAAAACTCTGGACATAAAGCAAGTTTCTCATTTAAACCATTCGCAACATAAAGGAAGCACCTGTTTAGAAAGTCTCCAGGATAAATTTGCTATGTGCCTTAAAAATGTGATTGACAGGAGCAGCCTAAGATACGGCAGCAGCAGAAGTCAAAGCATTGTTAGAAACTTTGTGCTGTAAATATCTTCCTTTTCCATTCGAACAGTTGCTACCTTGCTTCTCATTAATCTTGCATTTAATGGGACACTTGCAGGGTTGGTAGAATCAAAACATGACCTAGATTATAACTGCATGAAATGCCCATATAATTGTAGAGATGTGCATGGAGATTTTTGACTTCAAAACCAAAGCTTTGGTGCTACCTTTCCTTTATAATAATAACCAAATGCCAGGAGCCTAATTCTTAATGAGCAATTTAAAATAATCAACTTTTGAATCTGAGAGACAAAAGCAAAGATAGGCAATGGAGTTCTTTTTCAAACTGGCAAAATGTTAGCAGCAGCAAATGAGAAAAAATTAGGCTAAAAATCATTTACAAAGATGCTTCAAGACCATTCTTTATATATCTGAAAATTAGCCCACTTTCACACATTATTGTTGAGGCAGGGAAACTTCCGTGAATGTGAATCACAGCTCTATTCTCACAGGAATTAGCACATGTGGGAATGTGCTATTTCGCTTCTACCCACGAGAACACTTGTGCATGACTGGGTCCCCCAATGTAGCTTTAACAATGATAGATGTTCTTGTTAAGACACATGACAGGGAGCCAGGAGATCTGATGTCTGTTCTTGCCAGAGTTGTTATATGACCAGTTATGTGCCTTACTGCTATGTAGTTTAATTTCCCCATCTCTAACATGGAAGTAGCACTAGCCTAACTCACAAACTTGTTAAGATGCTCTCTGTATGAGTGTAATAGACTTTGAGAGAAATACAAAGTTTTTTAAATATTTTGTTTTGTTTCCATTCCAAGATTCTTGCAGACTTATTAACTCTTCCCTGGGTAGAGACTGCATCTTGCTTTTCTATTCTTTCCTGTTCCATTATGAAATTGCAGATTGGTTTACTAATGACAAACTCTAGCAAATCCAAGGCCACTTTCATACGTTACCAGGGAGGCAGGAAAACTTCTGTGAATGCAATTGTGGCTCTATTCTCACAGGAATTTGCACACGTGGAAATGCACTATTCTGCTTTTAACCCACGAGAACACCCATTTCTTGAGACAGTTTCCAGCAAACTCTGTATCTCATCTATTCGCTCTTCAGTGGCTCTGTATGTGCACAAGTGATTCTCAAGGNCTCTGGCAAGAACAGACATCAGATCTCCTGGCTCCCTGTCATGTGTCTTAACAAGAACATCTATTTCTTGAGACAGTTTCCAGCAAACTCTGTATCTCATCTATTCGCTCTTCAGTGGCTCTGTATGTGCACAAGTGATTCTCAAGTGATGCTATACTGTGAATGCCCTTGGTTAACATAAAAATGGCAAGGGTGTGTCTGATTTGCACTTTTGTTCTGGGCTTCCTCTGACTGGCTAAGACTACAAGACATGTGCATGTCAGGAACTGGGATTTGAATTTCTTAACACATCTTTCAGCAAGGCCAGGCAGCTGCCTGTCTCAATCACACTTCAGTCCAGATGAGAAGCACTTCAAAGCTTTTAGTTTTACCTAATAGACAAGCTAACTAAACTAAGCTGATACAAAGCAAAGTGCATTTCAGTCAAGAAATAAAAAGGGAGTATGTGTAGATCTCAGTGCAGGCACTATCTATATGCTCCTCTTTAAAGAACAATTCTCTGTAGAAAAGTAAATGCCATTGAGGCAAACTCTAGCATGCAACCCCCTCAAAGCTCCCAAACGTTCTGCTGTTCAACCTAAAAACCTCGCATTTTATGGCCAAGCTCTATGCTCCCAATAGGCTTGCAAGGAAAAACTAAGCTTTTAAAAAACATCATTGACAAAAATCAATTTTACTGGAGCTGGTGCTGCTGCATGTGCCCTATGGAAATATCCAGAAGGATATCACTGCATCTCCTCCTTCTCCCCCTTCGGAGCATGTTTCCCAGGGTGTAAAATGCAAGCCAGAAAGCAGTTAAGTCACTGGGAGAAAGAGCATGGACTGGGCCCCAGACCACAATCTAAGCCCGTTTTTCTTTAGAAAGCATCCAACAGATTAAAAAAAGGAAGAGAGATGGGATGGGCAAGCCAGGCTGGGCAGAAAAATGTTCACACAACCATCCATATATAATTGAATAATCCAGATTTTGGCTTATTCAGGTTATATGAGAACCAAAACAGCATTTCAAATACTTATTTTTGCTCTCCTTTAACTTAAATTAGACTTGCCTTAGGCTCACAAGCCTTTTGAATTTGGGGGACTTATTTTGAAGCAAAGGTAGCTTCTATCCTTGGTGAGTTTTCCCAAGCTGGTCTAGCCCTACAGTTTGCCCCAAGCTTTTCTATTGTTTACCATAGGCTCATAAACAACATGGAAATAAAGTAAACCAGGGGGAAATGATTATTTTATCACTAGCTGAAACATTTCAACCACAAGACACTGTTACTTTCACATGTAATCTCAAGGGTTTCTCCTGTGAGGTTTGGAATTAACTGAGGCAGGAGGTGTTTTTTTTAAGATGTGGTGTTATCCTGATTCTTCCCAGATTTTCTGAAAGTCTCCTGGCTCATACAAAAAGCTTATTTGCTACAGGCAGCAGAGGCATTATCAAAGGTTTCATTACAGTTGTCAAGCTGAAGCTATTCTGCAAATGACAGGGAAAATGTGGATGTATAGTACCAACCAACAAACATATCCAATAGCTTTCTCCAATCTCCAGAAGGGCCAAATCTTAAAAGAGAAGAAATAATCTAGAATGTTTATGCTAAAAAAAATAATGTGTTACTGAGGCACAAAGGTTGCTAAAAACTGCAGTGTGCCAAGGTGATATAATATTAATGGAGTTGTTCTGCTATTACACATCTATCTTTCTGTCTGATCTGTCTTGCATAGAAGCAGAGAAAGACAAATGGTATAAATGCGACTCAGAACCAAGTGAAACATTTCAAGGAGTGATGGTTTCCAACTTTATCTTCTGCTTCTATTACATTCTAGTTTATAAGACACAGACCAAGAAAGAAAGAAAGAAAAAAAATATGAGGGCACTGCAATGCAGAAAAGAAGAAAATAGCTTGAGGAAGATTTGAAGTGCCAATTCCCCATTAAAGGTTCAGATTCATTCAGAGCGGATATGATCCTAAGCTCTAGGGATTCACACATCCCTGACTCAATTCAATGAACTAATAACCAATCAGTAGAGTAGATAAGACCCTATAAATATTTAAAATTTTTAATCTTTTGAGTGCTAAGGATAACATTTCTCATCTTGTCCTTGCCTCTCCATAGAGTGACAATGAAGAGATTTCTTGCCTGGCATTGCTGGCACCAGCACAATGTCAGGAGGTTGTAGTAGTGAGAGTCAATTAAATTAGAAAGTTACTTCTAATTGAGCCATTTCCTGCTCTGATAAACAACTACAAACAAACAACTTTCCCCAAGAAAAGGGATTTTGTTTTTAAAATAAATAAGGATTTCGGAACATTAGCACAGTCTAAATTATGTCAAGGGGTTATTATAAGAACTCTATTTTAGGGCTTTCAGTGGATGAAGACAATTTAAATATAATGGGACAAATTCATCCCTTCACTGGATTTACAGCAGTGTATAATTTGGCTCAATATATTGTTCAGGAATATTCTCCAGTCTGTGTTACCAACAGCAACTTACACAATGACAGAAAAGATAAAAGAACTTTTCAAAAAGTCTAACATAACTTTATCATTGCTTTTCCTTTTTTCTCTCCAAATTCATAAGAACATAAGAAGTGCCATACTGGGTCAGACCAATGGTTCATCAAGCCCAGCATCCTGTCTCCGACAGTGACCAATCACGGTGGCTTGGGAGAAGCACCCAACAGGTCACAATGGGGGGATCCATTCCCTGTTGTTTTCCCCAAGCTCCCGTCATGTTCCCTGATCCTGTCTGGCTAATAGCTCAGCATTACAGCACAGAAGTAGACTAGCCAGTTTTATTTGTCGTTTTAGTCAGTTTCAGTGACAGTTTCTCATATGCTGCTCAACTGCTCCCTAACTGAGGTAGGGGATAGGGGGCAAGCAGTAGTGGGGACACCTTCCAGAGGGTTAGGGGAAATCTCGACAGAACACACCTTTCCTCTCCCCACATCTCCACCATACATAGACCACTGTTTTGCTCCTTCCTCCTTTCCTTTTCTTGTGGGCTAAGGGGAGTGGCTATGCTGCTAAAGCTCTGGATATGTTTTTTCTGAAATAGGTAGTTCCAGAAAGCCAAACAGTAGTTTGAGCTGAATAATTATACAGCTAATAATCAATCAATATGTCTTCTGTTCTGACCTCAGATGCAATACAAAGACCTGGCTGGACGAGACATCTGGGTCTATATTGCCCCAAATAGTGCCAGTCAGGTACTCGGTGCAGCAACAGTCTAGGATCAGGGGCCGAAGTGGCAGTGATTTGTAAAGATACTCTAGTCTATGAAAGGTATCCCATGTCTAACTCATCCAATACAGAATGTGTCCACCTTCTGTTGGATAGATTGGAGATTTTGCTGGTGTACTGACCACCATACTGCACAGCAGATTCCCTGGCCAGACTGGCTGGGTTGGTCTCAGAGATAGTCTTGAGGTCACCCAGACTTATAGGCTGTTTTTAAGCGAGATGCAACCACCCATGTCCACCTATGTTAATGCCTGTGTGATGGTGGTGCACGTGGGTGGGTGCTCCTGTGACCCACGCAGCAACCACTCTTGACCACTCATAGAGCACTGGTGAAAAAGCAGTGGTACACCATGCGAGGACAGCCAAAAAAGTGTGTGGGAGTCAACGCCCATGCATCCCCAGCCTGTATGAATGGCAGCAACCAGCCATGCCAGCTGAGTGGTCCCCCATTCAGAGGCACTGTGGGTGAGGAAACAGCCTTTACAAGACACAGGAACTGGCTAGGAGTGCTGGGGAGCCCGAGTTCCTGAGCGTTTGGCTGGGACAAGTTGATTTCAAAGTCCAGCCCTGCCCACTTTCCCCTCCCCCATGGTCCTTGGCAAGGGATGTGCCTGGCGACTGCTGCAGTACCCACCCAAGGAGCTGCCCGTTAGAATCCGTCCCCATGCATTCCACCTGAGTGGGCACTCTGTGGCTGTTCCACGCAGCAGACACTCTCCCAGCAGTGCTCATTTAAAAACAGTCATAGTCTTGGGTGACTTCAACATACACGCTGAGACTAAACCTTCGGGAGCAGAGAGGGACTTCATGGCCTCCATGATAACCATGGATTACCCAACACATGAGGCAGGACACATTGGATTTGATGTTTTGCACCGGTCTAGAAATGGGCTCTGATTATTGGGGGTGTAGTTACACCACCACTATCATGGTCGGACCATTACCTGCTGAAGGCTGAGATCCCTGACCACCTATGCCCCCGTAGGGGTGGTGGACCAGTTAAGTCAGTCTGTCCCTGGAGAATAATGGATCCAATTGGTTTCCACAATTCTGGGGGACTTACCCACTGACCTTGATGGCTACCCTGCTGATGTTCTAGTCGCCTTGTGGAATGACATCTTGACCATGACTGTTGACACAGTTGCACCCAGGCATCTGCTCCCACCGCTGCGATGGCATAGGTCCCCCTGGCATAGGTTCCTTTCAGGTCAACCTGAGGTGGTTGAAGTGGGAGGGTAGGCAGTTAAAAATGCAGAAAGAAAGCTTTCTTCTCTGCTATCACAGTGTCTGCAAAGTCCCGTCCTGCAGAGTTCTTCTGGGTGGTGAATGGCCTGATTAATTCAGTCTCTCCTGTGAACTAGAATCATCTATTGCCTGTTGTGACATTTTTATTAATTACTTTGCAGATAAAATTGCTTGCATTCACCACAACTTGGGTGCTACTATTTTACCTACAGAGTGAGAGTTTGGGGTTGTGGAAGCTCAGCCTTGTCCTGCTTGTTTAGATAAATTTCAATTAGTGTCGCCCACCAATGCAGAGGATGTGCTTGGAGTAATGCGGGCAATCAGTTGTGAATAAGATCCTTGTCCATCCTGGCTGGTGAAAAGCCATCTGGGAGATGTTGGGGCCGTTGCTGGCTGGGGTTGCCAATGCCTCCTTTTGGGAGGGTGGATTGTTGGACACCCTTAAAACTGTGGTTGTCTGGCCCTTTCTCAAGAAACCATTTTTGGACACTGACTCCCCAGCCAGCTATCACCCTGTGTCTAACCTTTCCTTCTTAGGATAGGTTATTGAATGGGTGGTTGCCCAGTAGCTTCAGGCTCATCTTGATGGTATTGGATTCCTCGATCCATTTCAGTCAGGTTTTCGTTCGGGGTATAGCAGGGAGACTGCACGTGTGGCCTGGATTGTCAGGTTGCGGCGGTGGCCAGGAACGCTTTTCATCAACTCCCTCTGGCAAGGAGGTTGTGGCCTTTTGTTTCTCATTCAGATCAGGTCACCATCATCCCTGCTTTCGTCACTTCAAGACTAGATTACTGCAATGTACTCTATGTAGGGCTGCCCTTGCTGACAGTTCAGAAGCTGCAGCTGATGCAGAACATGGCAGATCAGTTCCTTTTGGGAGTGGGTCACCATGAGCACATTATACCTATACTTTACAATCTGCACTGGCTTCCTAGAGCTTTCCAGGCACAACTCAAGGTGCTGTTTTTGACCGTTAAAACCCTAAACAGCCTGGGCCCCACATATCTGAAAGACTGCCTTTCACTATGACCTCTGCAGTCAACCAGGAGCACTCTCTTGGGGGGAAGAGGGGTACCACCTGCCAGTCTTGTCCATATGACAAGGGCCTGTATTATGGAATTCCCTTCCCCCCAGAGGTCCTCCAGAGCCTGAGCATAGTCCAGAGGTGCTGTAAAACATATTTTCGGCAAAGCATTTGGCAGGTGGAGATAGGTGGTTTCTGGGGTGAGGGTGGGGATTTTATTAGGGCTTAAACTCGATTCTCTGCTTTCACTAGTTCTCAATAAGATGAGGTTTCCCCAACTTTGTTCCCTAAATGAGATAAGAAAATCTCCCATTGTTGCCGAGATCCTGCGAGATTCATAAAGCTGGGCAGGGGCTGTGGGCCCGGCATGGGGGGCACGCAAGGGGGCTGGGTGGGGTGCCAGAGCCACCCCTGGCTCCCCTGCCAGGGAAGGGTAATTCTGGGCAGGGCCCTGGGAAGGTGTCAGGAGCGGGGTACTCAGGGGTCCCATGAAGCATGGCCTCTTCACAGGCTAGTAAGTTTGCAAATTTAAAAAAACACAGTGAACTGAGCATGTGCAGAAGGGCCTGAATAATCCCTTCTGGGCATACTCAGTCCTTTTCAAAGATGGCACTGGCAGCAACAGCATGTTGCAGGCGTCATTTTTGAAAAGGGCAGCCTGTTCTGAGCATGCCCAGAACTTCTGGGCATGCTCCGAACTGACTGCCCACATCCAAGATGGTGCCCACAGCGTGCTGATGCTGCCAGTGCCATTTTCCCCACCCAGAATTTCCTTTCCCGGGAGGCAGGTGAGCCAGGTAGGGGCTAGGGCTGGCCAGGGGGCTAGCCTTTACCCTCTGCTCACCTCTGGCACCCCAACCGGCCCCCTTGCCTGGACCACGGCCCCCATCCAGCCTAGTGAATCTCGCAGGTTCTTGGCGAGAATGGGGGATCTCACTTGGGTCGCCTCCCCTCCCCTCTCCTCTCCCCTGCCCTCAGCGAGACCTTGGTGAGATCTCGAGGCAGGGGGAGATCATGCAAGTTCTCGCCCCCCCCCCCTTTTCGAGTCTGGCAAGACTGTCATGGGGGGGGGGGGGAACCTTATCTCATTTCAGCCCTAGATTTTACTGTAATTTTATTGTATTTTGTGTGTTTTTATTACTGTAAGTCACCTGAGCCTTTAAGGAAAGGTGGGGTATAAATTTAAATAAATAAATTTGACTCCAGAAAGCTTTAGTAAACATTATGGACTAGAATAGTAACTACAAAGACATGATTATCTTATAAACACAAACTCTTCAGGTGCTCTAAACAGCAGGCTCTAAACATCTTATCCAATATGCACAGCAGCAAGAACCAGAATCGCCACTAACATTCTGTTTTAATGCCCAGTGAATAGACTCTCCCTATTTATAAACTGTCTTTTAACTTTTGAGATTTGGTGGCTTTGCTTGGTGAAGCAGGCAGCTGGCTAGCAAGACAACTAAATACATTGCTGCGGTGACTAGAAACATATGCTCCCTTCTGACAGCTTTTCACATGGCTGCAATCCCATAATGTGAGACTGTTGTCAACTTTGCTCTACTTTTGCACAGGCTTGAAATAAGCTGAATTTGTTGACATTCAGAGCATGCTGCAAAGGCAATCTGCGTTCTGGGCATCTGGGTGGACGGGGTATGAAAACAGCAATGCACTCAGGCAGAATAAAAGGGTTGTTTACTCCACTGCTATTTGCAGAGTAAGAGTTTATGCACTTGGTCAGACAGAAGTGGCTATTTGTGTTTTAAATTTTGCACATGCTATATTTCATTATGTAAAGATGCCAAGGGCAATTGATTAATTTCTTTTTATTATAATAAAAAATAAATAAATTCAATTATTTACCTGCAGCTTGAAAGGATGTCATCAAATAAGGTAAGTCACAAATCTGACTTATTTCCTAATACAAATTCTCAAAGCACATGTTACTTTTTATAAGTGATTTGCCACCTCCAAATAAATTATTAAATGCTACAAATCTGACCCTCATGCACAACACTATACTAACAAACCACTGGCTGTCCCAGTGGAGAGAAAACAGTTTGTTAAAGGAATTTGAGTCTAGAAATCCCAAGCGGCTATTAAAAAGAACAGAACAATATGACTCATACATCTCACCTGGAATACTGTGTGCAGTTCTAGTCACTCTAGCTCCAAAAGAATAGAGCAGAAATGGCATGGGGGGAGATGAAGGGGTTTGGAGACAGGAAATGAGAATGATTGGAGACATGGAAAAAAAACCTGCCATCAAAAGGACAGATTGAAAAGAGGTGGATAGTTTAGAGGGGAAATAAATAGTAGACAACCTATTAAAAAGACACAAAAAGTGAACGGTACAGAGAAGAAAAATTGGCTCTAATATGAACTCTGCCTTGTAATAAAAGAACAAAGGAACAGTTAATGAAAATGAAACAGAACAAATTAAAACCTAATACATGACTTAAAAAAACAACAACCAACAACTCAAAAGGCCAGCTTGTGGGACTTATGCCATTAAGTATAATGGACAACAAGAGCATAGCAGGATCTTTCATGTATAGACAATGAGAACACCCATAGCTACTTTAGGCAGGACAGTTTTCAACCTTTTTCATAATGCAAAATTTGAGAAAGATGTCCTAGGGATGTCTCCTGTTCATAATTACATAAATAATCCTATGGAAACGATCACAGTGTAGCAGCATTAAGGAAACATTTAGTATATGCAGGTTATCCTTTACTGCTCTGTAGCACCTGGAACCAACAGAAAGGAGAGCCAACCCCTGTGACTAAACCTCTGGGAACCTCCAGCAAACCACAGTTTTGGAACCTCTAAGAGCCACCTGTCCCCCACCATAAGGTGGTAATGGTGGAATATATTTAGAAGGATGCAAAGCCTCATATTTCAGTGTATGCAACAGCTTCTAACTGGCCAAGGCTAGCAAGAACCTGCCCTTATGACTAAGTTATTTCATATTGGTCTATGAAAGGATTCTCTGCATTTTTGGTGGCATCTGATTCAGGCCATTGTCAGAAATGGAATTAACAGACCACTGGCTTGATCCTATGACTTTTTGTTACTCTATCAGTAATAAAAATTAGGTCGAGATTATCCTTTCAGCAATGAACGTTTCAGTGGTTAGTATGTTCAGCAACCATAGATTCTACTGGTCTGCTTGGGAGGCTGTTAGGAAAAACAAATAACTCTGGGCTATGCTTCTCTTCATATTCTAGTGATGTTACTGTGGCTCTGCTTTACAGGGGTGTGAAAGGCATGAAAATAAAGAGCATTGCACTGCGTTAGGTGGAAATTTAATCTGCGCCGGTGGTGTTACCAACTGTGGAAACATTCGATTGAAAAAGTTATGCGTTTCCATATATTAACATACTTCTCACACTTGCTCACATCAGCTCAAATAAGCTATGAAATAAATATTTTCCACACTATAAATATAGCACATATTTCTAATGCTTAGAGATGCATCACTTAATCAATCAAAAGCAGAGTGAGCCGGCTTCTGGGTACTGCTTGGCTTGGTGGGCAAGAAAGCAAATTAAAATAAATTCTGCAGACAGACAGTTTAACTTTCCTTCCAGTTTATATTCCCCTTGTACACAAAAAGTTAGTTTAACTATCTTATACAAATGACTAGTGTTCTGCTAGGGAATGACTGACAAGAAGGGATACTTATTCCATCATTCATCTGTCTACGTTTCTCTATAAATATTCACAGCAGGTGTAGTCCTTAGAGGAAGATTTTAGGAAACTTGCAACATAACTCACAACTCCCTGATAGATACAGAAAACCAGATTTTTTTAGTTTATTTAGTTTATTTTTAAAAAAAAATTCTTTTGGTTTCCCCCTAAAAATAGAGATGTCAAGTAAGGTTTCCCTAGTTCTGGTAAATTACATTCTGTGTGGGCCTGAGATTTTTTGGTTATTCATCTTTAAGAAAGCTATCTTTTCTCCAAAGTGTTCATTAAGTACTGGAAAGAAATTGGTGGTAATAAAAAACAAGAGAAGTCTATTTAAGAATACCTACAACTCTTCATTGCTCAGCTCTCTCTCTCTCTTTGATGTTAAATTTCACTAATTTTGTATTCATTATAGAGTCTACCAGGGTAAATATCTAAATTGCTACTGTAAAAACAAATAGAAAACTTGTTTTGATACAAAAAAAATTTCACACCTGGTTTTGAGATCCAAGAGAAGAAAAAACAGAACAAGCACCTTTAAAATACAACATTTGGTGTGGACAATAGGTGAAAACAGACATGCCGCTAACCACCCTTTTATTTATGCATGTTTCAGGGCTGTATTGGTGCCCTATGCAGCCCTGAAACATGCATAAACAACCACCAAGGGTGGTTAAAGGGTGGTTAGCGTCATGTCTGTTTTCACCCAATGTCCCCAGTAACAAATAAAAAAAATAATAAATCAGCATATTTGCACAGTTAAAAAATTATTTGAATTTTACAAAGATGTTTAAAAATCTGCATCCTGAGCATGCATAACAGAATTTGTTCATGATGACAGGTGTGCATTCAAAATTAGATGTACTGCATTCAAGGAACAAGTTTTATCAGTAAACTAGAGGAATTGTAAACTTCACAAGCTGAACAAAAGTGCAAAACGTTGATCCTACATCTATTAAGATAGAGGGTGTCTTCAGACGTTACGAGATCACGGTGAACCACAGTGAATGTGGTCACCGTGTCTCGAACGTCTGTGCGGCGCGTCAGATGTTGGCCACGGTGAATCCCCACATGGGGTCCGTTTGAACCACGCTTCCCGGGCTAGCCGGGGGAAGGTCCCGGGAAGCGTGGTCAAACGGACCCCGGGCTGTGACCAACGAAAAGTCACGTCTGGTCGGGCGCCACGGCCCGGGATCCCCGGCGGGATCCCGGGCCGTGGCACATTCGGCCGGACGTGGTGGCCGCATTGGCCCCGCCGCCTGCCAGTCTCCTCGGAGGGCGGGCGGCGGGGTGCGTGGAGGGGGCGGGGCCATGTGGCCGCACGTTGCGCCGCGCGGCCCCGGCCCCTCCCACTTTCCCCGCCGGGATCCCCCCGGCACGTCTGTTGTGCCGTTACGGGGTGACCCCGGCGGGGAACGAAGCCGGTGGATCCGGTACGGGGCCAAAGGGCCCCGTAACGTCTGAAAATACCCAGAGATGCTTGGATCCCTAGGCATGTGTGGAGGTCAAGCAAAGTCAATGGGACTTTCTGGTGCAGCCACATGTGGCGGGTGGGCCCGATCCCCTACGCGCTCCATGGCAGGTAAGAGCAGCTGTCACACTGCAGGGTGAGCACGGAGACCAAGGAAGACGGTCTGATCCCTGCCCCCAGGAGGGAGCCGGATGGGTGGTCCACTGTCAGAGGTCCCGCCATGCCCTGGGGTGGGCAGAGGTGCCGGCCACTCATTTATTGTTGGCTCAGTCCTCTTGTTTATTGCATTGAATGTACACAGGATGCCCAGAGTGACTGAGGGAAAGCTGTGTGGTTGGCAACTTATATTTTTCACGAAGAACATAAGAACGATACTGGGTTTAGACCAATGGTCCATCTAGCCCAGCATTCTGTGTCCTACAGCAGCAGTTTCAGTTGCTTTAGAGACATGCACATCAACTGGTCATAATGGAGTGATCCATTTCCTGCTATTTACTCCCAGAACCCAACAGTCAGAGGTCTCATCCCCTGCAACTGCACTAATAACTATTTATTAACCTCTAAGAACTTCTCTCATCCTTCACAACTTCTGGCAACAAATCCCACAGGTTAATTGGACACGGAATGAAAAAAGTACTTCCTTTTGTTTTTAATCTGCTGCCAGTTAATTCCATAGTGTGTCCCTTGGTTCTATTATTTTATGAAAGGGTAAATAAGAGCTCCCTATTTACTTTGCACCATTTATGATTCTGTAATGTGTCTAGTATCTATCATACCCCACACCTCTTCTCCAGGCTGAAGAGACCTAACCTGTTGAGTGTCTCTTTGTACAGAAGCCACTCCATGATTTGTACATCTTTGCTGCTCTCCTTTGCACCTTTTCCAAGTCTACTATGTCCTTCTTAGGACAAGGTGACCAAAACTGCACCCAATATTTGAGGTGTGGGTGCACCATGCATTTATATAATGGCATTATGATATTCTCCATTTTATGCTTTATCCCATCCCTTTGGCTTCTTGATTTCTGCTGTGAACTGAGCGGATGTTTTCAATGAACTGTCCACAAAGACTTTAACATTTTTTACCTGAACTGTAACAGCTAGTTTAAGAGCCCAACACTGTGCCTAATACTGTGTCTGTTTAGTTTGGATTATTTTTTCCTATGTGCATCACTTTGCACTTAACTGTGAATTTCATCTTTCATTTTATTACCTACCTGTTTTGTAAATGTACAACAGTGCCATAGCACCAAATCTGGGTGGTGTGGTCAAAAAGATAGGACTGAATAGGATGATCACAGTGGAGGGGAGGAATGGGCATAGGGTTTACATGGGCAGCAGTGGCTGTCTTTCAGTTGTATGAGGGTAAATCTGGTTGGGTAAAGGGGTAACAGGGAGTAAAAAACAGTAAAAAAGCACAGGACAGTATTAAATAGGACAAAAGCAAGACAGATGGAGAAAGGGACTGAGAAAAGAAAGAACAGAGAAGATAAGCAGAGCATCCAATGAAGTGAAGCTGGACAGGGGAGTGTGGGCCTGGTAGGAAGGACAGGGACCTACAGGGAAAAATGGATGGAAGCCAGGAAAGAAGGGCGTCCCAGAAAGAAGTCACACTATGGCCATTTTTACACTGACGGGGGTGGGTGGGGGGATGGTTGTTCTGGCGCAGTGGGTGGAGGTGGGTGTTGCACAGGAGCGTGTGCGCACCCCCACCCACTGCCCGCAGTGTTCACACAGGTGAACACCTGTCTCTTATACACATCTAGATGTGTATAAGAGACAGGCCTAACACTGTGTCTGTTTAGTTTGGATTATTTTTTCCTATGTGCATCACTTTGCACTTAACTGTGAATTTCATCTTTCATTTTATTACCTACCTGTTTTGTAAATGTACAACAGTGCCATAGCACCAAATCTGGGTGGTGTGGTCAAAAAGATAGGACTGAATAGGATGATCACAGTGGAGGGGAGGAATGGGCATAGGGTTTACATGGGCAGCAGTGGCTGTCTTTCAGTTGTATGAGGGTAAATCTGGTTGGGTAAAGGGGTAACAGGGAGTAAAAAACAGTAAAAAAGCACAGGACAGTATTAAATAGGACAAAAGCAAGACAGATGGAGAAAGGGACTGAGAAAAGAAAGAACAGAGAAGATAAGCAGAGTATCCAATGAAGTGAAGCTGGACAGGGGAGTGTGGGCCTGGTAGGAAGGACAGGGACCTACAGGGAAAAATGGATGGAAGCCAGGAAAGAAGGGCGTCCCAGAAAGAAGTCACACTATGGCCATTTTTCCACTGACGGGGGTGGGTGGGGGGATGGTTGTTCTGGCGCAGTGGGTGGAGGTGGGTGTTGCACAGGAGCGTGTGCGCACCCCCACCCACTGCCCGCAGTGTTCACACAGGTGAACACCGGCTGCACACCTATCCCCCCACCCACTTCTGGCCATTTACACCGACGCCCCCACCAGTGGAACACCCTCCCGCACACCCAGCATGTAAAAATGTTCTAAGAAGTTGGCTGCAGTGGTCACCAGATAGTGGGAGGGGGAAAGGGGAGGATGCTCTTAACAGAGTGCTGACAGCTGCCCAGACACTGGGTTGCCTACTGATTAACAGGGGTGGGGTGGAGCTGCCCCCTGAAGCTGGCTAAATTACACAACAGATCACTTGCACTCCAGAACTGCTGTAAACTTTAAATGGGAAGATATTGTACTGTAGCACTGTTTATGCACATCTGGCCAAAGGGGTTAACCTTTTATCACAGATTATGAAATACCATTCTACAACCTTGGTAGATCTAGCATCCGCATCCCTCTTATCTGGAATTCACATCCATTGTCTAAGCCAGAGTTAGCAGATGTTCCAGTTTTACTATGATAGTTCCAGTGTTATTGGAGACTGCAAGGCAGAAAGTTTCAATTCTGATGATCCACTCTTTAGAAAGCAACATGGAAAATGTTTCCCTGGAGGAGACATAATGATAAAACTGTAGATTTATTTTGCATCATCCATTCCAAGGGGGAGAAATAAAAGAGGTCAGGGGTTTGTATGAAGAAATTCTTAATAAAATCACACCACTTTTAGTTTCAGACATATGGGATTTGTCATACCTCATTAGATCGCAGACAAGATCGCTCAGATCCAGAGTAACTTTGACACTGGATTGGAAGCAGTAAGCAAGGGGCATGAGGCTATGGAGGCCCCATCTGGTCGATCTTTCTGGGATGAGTTTCAGGATGTGACGCCGGACGATGCGGTGAATGTCCTGGGGTCTGTTAGAGCCACAAGTTGTGAATTAGATCTGTACCAGTCCTGGTTGGTGAAAGCCTCCATGGGCTGCTGTTGAGACGACTGCGAGACTTGGGGGGTCTGGACGGGACTGTCCTTGGATGGTTCCGCTCATTCCTCTCGGGGAGAATCCAGCGGGTGGTGCTGGGGGCTGAAACATCTAGCCCCCGGGCCTTGACCTGCGGCGTTCCGCAGGGTTCCATTCTGTCTCCACTGTTGTTTAATGTGTATATGCAGCCCCTGGGGGAGATCGTGAGAGGGTTCGGGGTGCGATGTCACCAATATGCTGCTGATACTCAGCTGTACCTCTCGTTTTCAACTGACCCAAGTCCTGCTGTCTCGTTACTCTCCCAGTGTTTGGAGACCGTGGCGGATTGGATGCGACAGAGCAGACTGAAGCTCAATCCCGATAAGATGGAGGTGATGGTGGTGGGAAGGGCGAGGGAGGTGCTGGCCCCCCTGACAGGGGGGGTTCACTCGTCTGTTGCTCTTCAGGTTCGGAGTCTGGGGGGTGGTTTTGTATTTGGGCCTCCGTCTGGATCGGCAGGTGGAGGCGGTGACTAAAGCCGCCTTTTGCCAGCTGTATCTGGTATGGAGGCTTCGACCTTACCTCTCCAGGCCCGATCTGGCCACTCTCATCCATGCCTTCATCACCTCGAGGCTAGACTACTGAAACGCGCTCTATGTGGGGCTTCCATAGTTTCTGGTTCAGAGGCTGCAGCTAGTGCAGAATGCGGCGGCCCGTCTCCTGACGGGGACGGGGCAGCATGAGCACGAAACACCGGTGCTCCGTGCTCTGCACTGGCTGCCAATAGCGTACCGAGCCAGATTCAAGGTGTTAGTATTGATTTACAAAGTTCTGCACGGTCCGGGCCCCTCATATCTCGGGGACCGTCTTGCCAGCCACGCCTCAGAGCTATCCCTGCGGTCCACTGGGGGCGCATTTCTGGAGGTCCCCCGTGTAAGACAGGGGGCCACAATAGAGAGGGCGTTCTTGGTGGCCGGGCCACGGTTATGGAATTCCCTCCCGGAGGAGGCTCGCCTGGCCCCGGGCCTGCTGGCTTTTCGACGTGTCTGTAAGACTTGGCTGTTCGCCCAGGCCTTCAGAGGGGAGGGTGGGGGGCGGGGTAGGGGGGTGGTTTTTAGTGATGTTTTTAAATTGCTGGGGGTTGATTTATTGTTGTTTTTTATTGTTATATTGGGTTTTATAATATTGTACGCTGCCCTGAGATGCCGTAGGCATGAGGTGGCAGCTAACAGATGGAAATAAATAAAGAGATCGATGGGACATCTACCCTAGTGTTTGCGACCAGTCATTGTCAACAGTCAGTCCTGAAGGGGAAGGAAACTGTCCCACAAGCAAACCCCTAGATTCATAATGCAACAGCCATTTGTACTAAGTTGTCCAGTACTCTGCAGGAGGAAATATGGCATTGGGAGCAGAGGGAGCTTCCTCCTTCCTACCTCCTGAAAGCAGTTTATTTTCAAATTAGCATAACTAATGAGGTTTATCATCACCTTAGCTTGCACAGCTGCAAACCGTTAGTACTAACTTACACAATTACTTAGTCCCGTATTAACCTTCATCCATATTTTGAATTACTTGACCATGTCCCTTTTCACTCTTCTTATTTCCAAGTTAAATATGCCTCATCTTCCAACTAGTTATTAATCACATAAGCTTTGCCTAACACTTGTATGAGACACTTTCCCCAGCCTCCACATGCTTCTCTCTGCCCAGTCTTAACATTTGTCACATCAGAGGCTACTTGAGGTGTTTTTAAACGAGATGCTACCTCACAAGGCCATCCAGGAGCCACACATCCAAATGCCTGTCTGAAGGTGGAGCAGGGGAATATGCACTCCTGCGAGCCGTGCAGCACCCACTCATGACCACACACACAGCTACCAGGAACTCCGGAGTGCTCCGAGAGGGGCAGGCCAATTGGATGCGTGGCAATGGGCGGCCATGGAACCCCTACCCATATGAACGATAGCAGCTAGCTCTTCTTCGCTGTTCTTAGGCATTGTGGGCAGGGGACACGGCTGTTGCAAGTTACAGGAAGTGGCTGCGAGCACCGAGGAGTCGGGGTTCCCCAGCGTTCATTCCTGGGACATGTCAATTGCAAAAGCCAGCCTGGTGCGCTTCCCCCTCCCGCATGGTCTGCAGTAGAGGGAGTGTGAGGCAGCTGATGTGGCAGCCATGTTAGGATCTGCGCATTCGAACCCGTCCCCACACACTCCACTTGAGTGGGTGCTCCGTGGCACTGTCACTCAGCGGTCATGGAGCCCCCAAAGCCTTGTTTGTTTAAAAACATCCATAATCTTTAAATGTGTTTACTTGTAACACTCCTGGAGACAAGGAAGTGCTATTGTTGGGTATGCTGTGCAGCATCAGCCCCGCATGGGCGGCCGGGGAGGTGGTGTAGCGATTGTTTTTAGGGAGGACTGGCCTGTTAGGAGGTATCCAGTGCGGGCGATTATCGGTGTAGAGGTCCTGCATGTGGTGTTCGATTTGGCTGGGGGCAAGCTAGGGGTGCTGCTGGTGTACTGGGCCCCTTCCTGCCCGGCGGCATCCCTTGCCGCTCTAGCGGAGCTGGCCTCGGAGGTGGTGTTGGGCTCCCCCAGGACTTTGGTTCTGGGGGACTTCAACGTCCACGCCGATGCCGGCCTTGTTGGGGCGGAGCGGGAGTTCATGGCCGCCATGGCAACTATGAACTTGTCCCAGG